>CAJQUW010013854.1:25000-622569 GCA_907163375.1 Prostheceraeus crozeri | reverse complement strand
CCTGGAGGACAATCAGAGATGTCCGGTTTTATACTTTTTATAATCCTCTTCATTTAGAATCTTCTTTTCTAACGGTCTTTTCAATATAGCATGAATTTCATTGAAACTAGAATTATGTCCTTCTTTTATTGCAGATATTAAAATATTTAATCTATTTAGTAATTCTTGTGGATCATCTGGTAAAAATACAGATGTTTCAGTTTTCTGTTTTTCAGATAAACCTTTCCCTAATTTACATCCCGGTTGATAATAAATTTTCTAATTGTTTTATAACGTCTAAGAGATTTTATGCACCAACTCTATCTAACATAAACATAGCTTTATATTTTATGAGATCTTCTATCCGCAAGCATAATTATTTAAATTCTGCTCCTCTTAAAAGATTAACAAAATTTTCTATCTAAATTAAAAGAGATTTATCTGGTGAAAAAATTATACCTCGAAAAGGTTGTGGAAATATTTCTTTTTGTCCGAGATAAAAATCTAGGTATTGTTTTTCCATCTATAAATGAAATAGAATGTTCAAATTGCATAGATTTTGGTAATTTCTTATTAATGTTTGATTCTAGTAATCCATAGTCATCTAATACAGTTTTGTGCTCTGGATCTGTTATATCAATTTGTTTATCATTATTTGTACTTTCTTTTTCAAGAGTTTTAAATGGTTTCATAGTTTTCCTCAAAATCAGTTTTTACTTGCTCGTTTGCTGCATTTTTTCAAACATATCAGAATGTATACCAGCTTTATTCATTCTATGTTGAAGATGATTTTCTTTCATAAAATTTCTTTGTTTAATTAAACTCCTTCTAATTGTTTTATTCTTTTAAAATTATCAGCTCTAATTTTATCCATTTTTAAAATATAATATTTGAATTTTGTGGTAACATTGGAATACAACAAAAACATTTTAATGAACAAATTATTTTTTTATTTGTTTGTTGTTTGAAATCTTTTCGCTTTATGTTTTGTTTAATAAAGTTTTGCTTAAATTTTCGCTTAAAGTTTTTAAGCTCTTCTAAAAAAATTTTGTCATTTTCTTCATTAGAAATTTTACCATCATTAGAAATTTTACCATCCTTTGTATTTTTATCATCAGCTTTTTCGGACTGTAATTGAAAGGTTTGATTTACTTCATTAGCTATTTGATCAAATTTTTCAATTTCATCTAACGTAATAACATTATCATCACATACTCTTTGAAAGTAGTAATGTAGTTTATCATAGACTTCTTTAATATGTAAATGCTTAGTTTTTAATGATTTTCGTTTCTTAGTTATTAAAGATTTATCTAACATTGTAACAAGTGAAGTTGCAAAAACGCCCGTACCTGTTAAAGCTGTAGCAACTACTGGAATTACTAAAACACCAGAAGATATAACAATTGTCAAAGCACCTAAACTTATTGTTAAGAATATGCCAATTCTTTGTGTTACATTCTTAACTTTAGTCCATCTCTTTCTTAATTTTTTATAATGCTCTAATCTTAATAATAATTGAGATTCCTTATCTTTCATATAGCGTACTCTATCTTTGTGTTTTTCAATGTTCATTTTTCAATGTTAATCTTTTCAATGTCCATTAAAGTAGAACTACGTTCATATGATAACGAAGGATATATTCTTGCGTTTCTTCCATTTTTGTTTCTTCCATTTTTTAAAGAAAGATTTTGAATAAATATTTTGAAAACAATCTTCGAAATGCTATTTAAATCGAAATACGTAGTTGTTTGTTTGTCGTATATTTCTAAGAACTCAGTCATGTTATTAACCTGAGGTAATATATCACCTATATTACTCAGTATAATGTCGGATTTTTCATCATTCATTTTAAATGAAATAAATTCCAATAACTGTAATAATGTCTACTTCTTGTACAGGAAAATGAAAACAACGGCAGTGTATTTTGCATCAAATATAATAATACAACAATCAATCTTATCACACAATTGTACAATGTCAGTCTTCTTTCTACCATGAGACTGGAGAACAAAGGAAATTTAATTACATTTCAAAATAAATCCAAAATGCGTTATACTAAGTTCCATGAATCATTTTAAATATCAACATTATGTTAAACATACTGAAATATAGATCTATACAATAGCAGTCCTTCTACCATGAACTGGAGAACAAAAGGAAATTTAATTACATTTCAAAATAATCCAAAATGTGTTACTACTTATAAATAAGTCTTCATAAATATGTATACATCAAATATGCATGTACATTGCACATATCTTAAAAAGTGAAACAACACCAGTTAATGTTCATTCATCTTGGGAACCAAACCTCATTTCTTTATAGTTGTCGGTTGATTCAATTTTTCTATATAAATTTTGATTTCTTTAAAATGTTTTCTAACAAAACAATAATGGGCATTGATGAATTTAAAAATAATACGTGTGGTAGAATTAGATCTGATAAGTTCATCAAGAAATAACAATAACTTACGTTATAGGAAATTTAAATAGTTCCAAGTTTACCACAAATCTGTTTTTTTTTATTGTCACTCAATTCCAGAATTCTTTTAAATCCATAACCTTGATAAGCAGCACTTCTCAGCAACGACCCATGGTGCACTTTATCACTTGCAATCAGTTTTGAAATCATAGTAGCACTATCTTCGATGGTAATGAAATGTTCTTTTGTAACATTGAACTGAGGAATTTTAGTAGTGTTAAGATACTGTTCTATTTTTTATGTAATATCCTCCACTTGTTTTTGAGAGTCCAATTTGTTCTTCTTTCTCGATTGAATTTCTAACTTCCACTCTTCAAAGTATTTATTCGCAGTTTCCTTGTGCTCTTCTTTAATTAAGTTTAGTAAAATCGGCATGTAAAACGAAAAAGCTTCTGCGGCAGTACGTTTTGGCATTTTGCAATAAGGTAAGAAAACAGTCACTAGTTATGATTAATGGAATTGTAAATGAAGTCTTACTTCCTACATGCTGCAATTATATGCCACGTCTTTACAAATGAATAAGTGGGTGTAGCAGCTGTTTGTTCTTTCATAGATTGTTTCCTTTCAAATGTTTGAGTTGGAGGTCACAGCTCTTTACACTGAAATGCCTTTTATTCATAAATGCGGGAAGCAGATGTTCTCTACCCTTGAATGACAATTGTAAAAGTACCTAAACTTATTGTTAAGAATATGTCAATTCCTTCAACTATTTTTAGTCACATGATATATTTTAAAAACCTGAAAGATGGATAAAATTCATGAATTTGAAAAATTTGAAAATTGGGTATTTTTAAAAACGCCCAAATCGGAGCGAAGCTCCTCTGGCTTTAGCCGATTTATGAATTTAGGTCTTCATAACCTGAAAAAAGGTTCAAATTCATGAATTTATGTCGTTTTTAAAAATGTCATTTTTTGAAAAAATGGTACTTTTTGAATGGACTAAATTCATGAATTTAGGTCTTAAAAACCTGAAAAAGGGTTCAAATTCATGAATTTATGTCGTTTTTAAAGATACCAATTTTTTTGAATTTTATGGTGTCCTGGAACGGTCTTTTACCCATTACTTGTTTTTGCTGCCGGTGCGTGCCGAACTGAACCAGAGAGAATTGGCAATTCTCGATGATTTGCGGAAGTGCGTCGAAGCTTCTGATTCCGGCACGAAGGTCGAAATCGGTAGTGTTCGATCGAATTTAACCACCGCAAAATGTAAATATTTTAGAAATTCAACAGACGATGAAGAATCCAATATTGGAGGACAGACTAGCGTTCTTCAAATTACCGAATTCTACACATAAGTATGAAGCCCAACACGTGCGCTGAAGTAAATATTAGGAAATCAATTAATAGCATGAATAGGTTTACATACACACTGTCAATCACGAAATATTTAATTTGAAAGCTTTTAGTAGCATAGGAGGCTTCAAAGCTGCATAGATGATAATTGTGAATGGCTTAATTGTTGATTTATCACATTTCTAGCTACATCTAAGCCCAAGACTGTGTGCAAAAATTGTATTTGCCTATGATGTCAATCGACCTTTATAAATTGCAATAATCTGAACTTCAACTTGCCACACTTTTCTCTGTGAATTTAATTGCTATATTAATTACAAAGATATATCTTTACATCTTAGGTTTTTAATGCATTGTTATCTTTGACTGAAAAAACAGAAAAAGGATCAAGAGCAGCTGTATTATGGGGCAATGTGAAAAATGAAGTCATTGTACAATATTTGATATGAACGCCACAGAAGTGTATAGGTCGTGATAATTGGAAGCAACAGTCAACAATATAGAAAACTAATAAATAATAAATGAATTGAATCCACAGTCAAAAATACAATGTACTCTGGTCAATGTGGTTGAAGTTTGCACATAACTGGTTTTCCTTCTAATTTTAGTCGGCGTATGTAGTCAATTATTGTACTTAGTGTAATAGTTGATAAATTCATGCTGCGTCATCGATTGCTGGTATACTTTTTTCACACCAGGGATCTGTGCTGAGTCCCTTACTTTTTGCCATCGTCATCAATGCGGTTTCCAGTTCTGTAAGAAAAGGTTTGGAGTGAACTCCAAGAAAAGATTACCACCTGAAGATTCTGAAGATGAACACAGGAAAGAGCAAAGTACTGGTTAGTGGAACAAGGGATAAGATAGAAAGAAAACACCAAACAGCGAAATGGCCATGTGGGGTATGTGGTACTGGAGTTAGAAGTAACGCTATTCGGTGTACTTCCTTTGCGAAGAAGGTGCATGCGAGATGCAGCAAAGTGAAGAGAAACCTGAACAGAGCTACCGACTTCGTTTGCCGAGCATGCGTATCAGAACCACACATGGATGTCGAATCGACTGCGGAGTGTGTAGACATGAAGAAGCTCGCCTTGAATGTGTGAACAGTTTCTCCTATCCTGGGGACGTTATCGAACGAAATGGAAGTCCATACTCAAGCAGCAAACGCCTAACCCAGCATCATCTGGAAGCAAAGGACGTAAAGAGGGATGAGTGAGTGAGTGAGTGACACGTTTGTGACAAATATTTCACAATCGAATAGACGGTGTAATTTGTTAAAGTTATGATATTTGTATTCAATTACATTGATGCACTCAACCTACAGAATATGTTAGTGATGTCTTGCAGGAACAGCTGAAGTTATAAACATCAATAGCTGAAGTGTTTCCATTAGCGATGTATGTATGATAAGCTAAGTATACTGAGAAGTGATGTGAGGTTACGTTGCTGCAGCAATCACATGACAACTGCCCACAGAAATCAAGCGTCTTTTCTGCAATGCTGTAGAAATAAGACGACGCAGAAGAGGATATTGCACGAAGATCATTGATGTACTGGTCTCATTGGAATTTCTGAACATCTACGATATTAGCTGAACGTGTCTCATATAGTTCGACTGTTGAAAATCAATCCGTCTACTGCCTTTTCAAAAGCCACACTGTCTCACCACAGAGAGGCACGTTTTTTTACCACCATGAAGATAATGTCCAATTTCCGTCGGTTTTCTTTCTTGAATCTCATCTGTCATCGCATCCCTTCATGTCGTCGCATTACATGTTCAATTAGTTATCAAAATCTCCCTCCTCCATAGCACTCTTTCACAAATGTCTCTTAAAGAGTGTTAAAATAAATTTTTATAGTATGCAGGAGGGGTGCACCGAACGTTCGGTTCGGCCGAACCTGGTCCGAGGTTCGGCCGGGCTACCGAACCCTTTTGTTTTAACCGAAATTTTTCTTCGGGGTTTATTCTATCCAAGAATTTACAATCTCGACTTTTTACATTCCATCACTAATAGGCTTGAGCTAATTTTTTTGAGTATCGGAGAGTATTAGGTTCGGAATTTTATTTGGAATTTCGGCTTGTAGTTTTATACTCAATCATTTACTAACGAGGTTAGCGTTGGCTTGTGATAGAGTGCAAGAAAAAGAGTGCTAGAGGCAAGAAAGGAAACGTTGAAACTGCATTAATATGTATTGGAATCACGAACTGAATTAACAAAACGAATAACAACAAAACGTTTATGAGTAGGTGGTGTACAGTCTCCACTCTATCAGTAGTACTACGTCATACGTCATTTCGTCATCGGCTTTGTGTTGTTGAATAGTGTTGAATATTGTAATCCAATCGTGCGAAATTTTGAAGCATGAGAATGTATTTAAGACTTAGCAATTTGTAAGATAATAAGTATATTTGCCCATGGAATTTCAAGAGAAGATGGCTCATGCAGTCTTTCGAAATACTCAGAAGAAAATATCAATAGGTTCGGCCGGTTCTGCAGAAAACTTTAAAAATCAAGGTTCGGTGCACCTCCAGTATGCAGGAATTTTTTTATTATAGATACCTAGAGAGTACGAGATTGTGCACTTAATTTAGTATGTACCCGATAAGATCAGTGTGCCTTAGAATAGTGCTTTGATAGAAATCAAGTGTTCATACAACCTGACATTCAAGCGATCCTACTTTAACTGGTTTTATTGTTGTCGTCAGTCGAGTTCACGACCCAAAGTGCAACATATCGCTGAAACACGTGATGCCTGGCGACCGTAACTAAATACTGATCGAATATCAACCCTTGCAACTGTTAGCATCGCAATTCCTGATAGTTCGTTTTCCTGTTTGTTTTCTATAATGGTTTCTTTAAGCTCAATGTTCAAACATTTTTTGGACAGCCTTTTTGAGACCTTTGAACATTTTCATCATTGGAAGGAAGTGTACTAAGGGGTATTTATGTAACCTCGTAAGGTTTAGTGTCACAATTTGAATTTGTCATGCGCGTAGGGCTTCCAAATCCCGGACGATTTCTGATCCCGGGATCCCGATCGGGATTAGGGATCAATCCCGGGATCCCGAACTTTTTTGACAGTAAGTGAATTATTGCGTTAAAAGACATCAGGTGTTTGTACACGGGCACACCAATGTTCCAAACTCTATTGATCCACATTATACGTGCACATTCACTGTATCCATTTGCTGTGTATGTACATGTAAGTAAACTGACTATTTTCATCAATGTGTAATTTAGACGAAGCACAAGAATGTCATACTCTATACTCCATTGAAAAATTCAGATGACTCAGAAAAATTCTTTATGAAATATATGAACTCTCTGTATTGGAAAATACAAAACATCTTTACAGCTTGATAACAAGATCAACAAGTAGGCTAACAAACGTCAAAGTGAGCATCTAGAAAACTTAGAGGAAACGCAGGATTATTGTGGGGGGAATCTACACTAGATAACTTTAACAAAAATGAATGAAAATAGTGGGCTATCAAATGCATGAGCTCTCTTCTATAAATATTACAAAACAAGCCAATCAGCATATTTGAAAATTAATAAAAACTAGATACAAAATAAGTCAACAAAATAAAGCTGATGACAATTGCATGTACTGTACATACATATCTAGGTGAACGTTCTATAAAAATCTGCTACGGAAAAACAATAACAACATACATGTAAGCTACTATACACAAGGGTCATGCGCAAATAGTATATGATGAGTAGAAGATGAACATTATACATGTACAGACAGTACATTGTACATGTACGTTAAAGGCACTAATTTTAAAAGCAGTCAGTGGGCAAATGTGCATGTAAATATGTGAAAATCTATAATCGGGTATCATCATGCAAGTTGAAATAGGATCGTAAGAAGGCCAGTTGGCTCAAAGTGTCATCACGAAGACTGCCTCGAACTTTGTTTAAAAATAGTCCTGCTGCAGAGAAAGCTCGCTCTGCTTCCACACTTGTTGGTGGAATAGTCATCAAGGCAGCGTGCAACAGTTCGAGGTACTTACCTCTCTGTCCAACTGACCTCAGGAACTCCAGCTCTCGTCCTATTGTCTTTTCAAGGCTGGGGGCCCTTCTTGCTTTGTCAGGTCTTGACCGATTGCCCTTTCCAGGCGTTCCTCCATAGTGGTGGGATCCAAGGGGGCAGCTGTTGAGGTTGTTTCTTCTTCACATTCCGGAGCGAGGTTCATCTTCTCCGCCAGATTTATCAGAAGATATTTTGCAGCATTGAATTCCGTGTTGTTGTTTGCTCTCCCACCTTTGGATAGAAGACGGATTGCGATGATAAGATTCCCGCGCCTCTCTGATATGCGCGACTCAAATGCTGAACAGAGTCGTTTTGCAATATTGCTTTGCTGTCGCTGTAATTCCTCGATAGCGAATTGAACCGCGGTTTCAGCCATGCTTAAATTGCACTCTCGACGCGACAATGTCTTCACGGTAAGCTCGAGCGGCTTCAGTGCTCGGATAATGGCATTGATGAGGTTGATGTCTTTTTGTTGGAAGGGAACGTCAAGGTCTTGACAGACGAGTGATTTCTGAAAACTCTTGTGCAGAAGATAGAATCGCTCCAGCATGTATAACAAGGAGTTCCATCTCGTCTTGCTGTCTATGATGAGTTTCATCTCCTTGCCGTGATCAACCTTCACAATATTCTGAAGATGGTCGTTACGCACAGTACTTCGACGGAACGTGTTAACAAGCTTACGTACCATAGCAACCACTTCTGCGATTCCAGATTGCAATTCGACGCCGGCCGTTGAATCAATGTCCCATGGACTGGTAGAATCTTCATCATCTCCATCGACGTTATCCCCCTCTTCATCATCCAATTCAGTGTCATCGATGATCGCTTCCTTTTGATATAGAACGTCACCCACTGCCAGATGAACGCCATGTGCATAACACAACTGATGCTCACATGGGATGATAGTCCCGAATTTCTTCATCACAGATGCACCATCCGTTGTGCAGCAGATGATGTCTTTGCACAGCTGCAAGCCGAAGCTGTCAATATGTGCAGTCAACAGTTCATTCAGACTCACGGCAGTCCCTGAACCGGGTACTCGGATTAGGCCCAGGTTGAATAGTTGATCCTTGGCATGAATATTGACGTTCATGTATTTCTTGTTGTTGAGTCCTGTCCATTCGTCCAATGTCAGCGAAAATCGCTCGCCTTTATCACGCCGCAGTTGCAGTTCAGTCTTGTATTGCACTTTCACTGTAGCGGCGAATTCAAGCACGCGAGCTCTAACAGTTGTCGAAGAAGTTGGCACTTTCACGCCATACGAAAGCAATGCAACTCGTAAGTCCTTCGATGTTATGAAAACGCTGAAAGGGATACCGTCCTTGGCAGCCATTCTAGCCAAGACTTTGTTCGTTGAATCGACGTTTGATTTGTAATAGTCTGTCATTAAACGAGGTTTTTTCGTCGGGGCTTGGTCACTGTCTGCGGCGGAGCTCTGTTTCGACGTACTGCCACCATCACCAGGTTGTGTTTCATCGCTCCTAGGATCAATTTCATGTTTCGTACGAAGATGAGTGAATAACCTTTCGTCGATCCGCCCTTAGTGCTGATGATCACCGAACAAATTGTGCACTTTGCCTTCTCGTTCTTCACTCTCTCGAAGTGCTTCCAAGCTTTAGATTTCAATAGCAGTGTCATATTACGAAATGTTCTGTACTGCAACATGCGGAAGGAAGTCCAACGAAGCTTACGAATCCCACGAAAACATAGTGAAGCCAGGCGGGAAATGAGTGTATCAGTGTACAGCGGCAAAGTTGACACTAGAGGGAGCCACGAACTCCTAAGGCGGCAACAGGCGTCCAATTAGCAGAGCTATAATGGGAGTGTATCATTGTTTTGTGTAATACGAACATTGAAAGCGAAATGGGAAGATAAATTGGCTGCAGCGCCTACAGCTTGTTGACTGTGGCTGACCAGTGACCATCTGAGCTGCAAGTTGGACGTGATTATTGCGCAATGCGGGGCAGCCGTAGAGCACGTGCTAAGTTTTCTCAGATTCCTATTGACGACACAGTATTACACACAGGCTTTCGAAGCTTTTGCTCGCAACCGCATCCTTTGTGGCGCCCAAATGTTGTCAATTGCAGACATGAAGGTCTGAATCGCTCATCATAGGGGGCCTAACTAGCTAGATTAATTAATTGAATTGAGACATTCGGAAAATGTTTCCACAGCCCTAATACATTCTTCTCGTTTTAAAATTATTTCAGTGTATAGGATGGGATTATGCGTCAATAGTTAGCTACATGTAATTGCATGTTGTCTGGAATAATGATAGATAGCCGAACCAGCACCTCAAGTCAGTACATGTTCACAATTTCTAGTGTACATTGTAATTGTATACTATTGTACATGTCTGGTGCTAGACTTCTCAGACAGTTTTAGATTAGAAAAGTGGGCATTCGGCCACCTACATGTAGGACTACGTCCAATTGTCTATGATTGACTACTTCAACTTGGATTCAGTAATCCCGGGATCCCGACTACCCCTGAAATTGGCTGAATCCCGGGATCTCGGGATCCCGGGATTGGAAGCCCTACATGCGCGCCCATTCACAAATAGGTCAACCTCATTAGAAAGCGTGTCATTTTGTGGTCGAATAGCTCATGAAATATTAGGAGATCTCAATCTTGTTTGACCCGTTAGCTGTGACTCGTGATGATACAATCTCAACATTTGACTCTTGTTATATTTCCTAAACTTCTACATACATGCGTTAATCCATAGTTTACCTGATATTCAAATTTTGCAACCTATGCATGCAGGGGTCATGGATTGATTGCAACGAAAGGCTGTCGAATCAATGACAACTGTGACCGGTATATATGTTTTACAATTGATTTTGTTAATTCTCCATTAAATAATCAAAATGTTGACTTCATTCATTGATAATAAAATTTTGTAGCCAACCTGTCATTGAACAAATTCACACAGCATGTACGCATACATGGAAATGATTGTAGCAAGAGAATTGAAATTACATCGTTTTGCATGCTTTAATGAGGATCAATCACAGGTTCTTGTAAACAAGTTGCATGTGTGTAGTGATAGGTGCGGTCAATGTATAATTCAGAGGTTAACCGACTTTTAAATCTTTGTCTCGATTTTTAGCGATCTTTCTGAGCTGGCGAATGTTCGTAGAATTTGGTTAACGAAATTATTTTTGAATGCCGAGAAAAGTAACGACAGAGTATAGACCGGAAATACAGTCGCATGGTCGGAACTTATGCCCCTTTGAATCAGATGTGATAAAATATAATCAAATTTGTAGGAATCAATATGGTTAATATCAATTCATATAAAGTTATCCATATGAATCTAGGTTAATATGAATTTAACCGGATGATTTGAATTAGTCGGTTGATCACTGGATATGTGGACTTATTAAATAAAATCATTCACCAGATGTCTTTTGATCTCTTTGTAATTTCTATAGACTCTTTTCCATTAATATATGCTTTTTATAGATGCATTCTTGCTGTGTACAGACTCCCACACGTCCTGCCAATATAGTTAGTCCGAGATCACACCAAATTTTACCAACAAGACTCAAAACTAGAATATTAAGTCTTTTCAACGATCGCTGTAGATTTGGTGAAGCTTTGAAACATGTGGAGGCCTAGATCTGAATATCATGCCCATCTTTTCCTTCTACTTCTGAATGTTTTGGTGCATTGTCGATGCAAGTGGTCCAAGAGACAGTTTGTTGTAGAGCATCACAAAAAAATTGAGAGAAAATGAGCAAAATTTTGTTTTAAATATAATTCATTGTACGTGTTATTTAACAACATAAAAATTGGAAGCTGACATATCTGTAATTAATGTTTGGAATTTGGGCAACTGTAAAGTTAAAATTAATGAAAGAAATAAGGTAGATGCAATAAAAATTTTCAAGAGAAGAAATTTTTCCCTTTCTTATCTTGCATGTATCGAAAAGAGTTTTGAGTTATTCATATCTTCGAAATTTTTGGTTTAATATACTAGATAAGTATATTTCTTCCAATAGCCCTGAGGGGTCTGTTTAAGAAAAGGTATTTTCATATTCGTGGTTTTTCCCGAAGAACGGTGGCTCTAAATAAATGATTGTTGCCTTAATGACGTTGCCCAAATGTGAATATGATACTGAAGCATCTTTCAACTAGAAATGCTGGACCTCAGTAATTCTTCAATAAATGTATAAATATATCTTTTCAGTAATTGCATTAGAAAGAAGATGAGAGAAGTAGTGGATAGATTCATTAATGCTCTCAAAAAATATTTTTGTGATTTTCGATCTGTTCTGCATCAATTGTTCTTCATTCTTACTGTAAAGATTTCACTTCTAAGGCATTTGTGACATTCTCTTGTTAGATGAAAACATATGGAATCCGAATTGTTTAACATCACTCGACGAGCGAAGGTAACGAAATGTGTATCGAGAAGCCCAAATTATTTTTATTATTATTATAAACTATCGAGGGAATGTTGTTGTTGTTTGCCACAGTTGTTGTATGACCTTTATCTTCACTTCCCTTATCAGTCTGTCATGCTCAGTGGCTCCTTCAATAAGATAATCATCTCCTGTGTTGTCTTTGATTTGGAAATTCTTATTTCAACAGTGGAGTAACGCATTTGCGAGATAAACAAGAATGTTCACAAATAAACAAAACAGTGTCGGGATTCGGCGCGAAGAAAAGGTGGAAAGGGAAAATGATTATTTTTTTGTGATTGTGTATGCAGGAGTTACACCCTAACATCTGCGGATGTAATGTGCAAATGTTGAGCATGATAATTATTTTCTGAAAATTCTAGAAATGCGGGCTTATGCAATGTAATCATTTCAATCAAAAATATTTTTAAGAAAGAATAAATCAAATCTCTTTAATAATGTGCTGTCGATTCAATGAAAGTGTAAATAAGTTGGAAAGTCAGATCTTTCAATAATGATGCTTCGATTTCGACCACTGGTCTGAAGGCACCGAACAGTTCGGATTTCTATACTAGGCAGTCTGACGTTCAGCTAAAGAGCCGGATGATTGTTCGTAGACAACACGTCTATCATCCCCTCACGAGTGCTCATCTGAATGTAAGTAAACACTTATCTAGTTGTGCCAAAGACATAACTGACGCTAAATTCATGGCATTCTCGTTGTATCACTTTCATTACAAAGTCTGTAAAGCTGAAAAGGAAGGGCATGAACAAAAATAAATTTTGAAAATCAAGCAATTCCATCGCGATAATATATAATTTGATATTTTTGTTTCAATATCATTTACCATAATGTGACTGAAGAGATGGAGAAGTGCTCCATCGAAAGCGCTAGCCAATAAATTATTTTCTCATTGGTCTATTGGTCTAATTTATTGCTTTATACCTAGCTACACTGTCTTTTGCCTATTCTTATCGAATATGTAACTATGGGAGAGGGAAATACCAATGGTTCAATGGAGGGAAGGATTGCAATTGGATAAGTTCATGTAAAAATGGACAGTATGACAGGGTGTCCGCGCCCCTGGAAAACCTGGAATATGATTGATCCTGGAAAAAACCTGGAAATTAAAGGAATGGAAAAACCTGGAAAAAACCTGGAAATTGATTGATCCTGGATAACGTGAAATTAAGTTACCTAGTGAAATTCCATTAGCTGCTAATGCACTCAACATTTTAATGATGTGAGTTTATATGAGTGATTTTATCTTTATAAATTTTATAGAGTGAAATCTTTTTAATACTTTGTTATATCCTGACATATCTTCAATAAAGTATTCAATTATCACAATTTGTTTTTATTTGATAACAATGTACTGAAAGAGTGGGTCTTCATGCCGCATTATCTTTAATTAAATTGTATGTTTGCATGTGTATTATTATGTTAAATATCAGTGTTTGCTCCATATCTGTGATTATGTACACTAGCTAAATCCCTTCTGCATGCATAAATCTATTATAGTTCACTTATGAATAGGATCACAGACAAAAAACACTATCCTGTATTTTCAACAATTGAATTGCTTGAATTACGTTCAGAGCTTAATTGTTTGCATTAAGTATTCTAACTAGACCATCGTTTGACTTGTATTTGCCAATGTGATTATGATAGTTTCATGATAATGGATACTGTCAATTGTAAACTTTCCCTACGCTTAAAAAAAGCCGAACGTAGTCTTCTTACATCCAACGCAACGCGTATGATTAAAGCAAAGATTGGTATCACCTACTAAACCTAATGACTCCTGATGAGCTAGTTTTGTTGGAGAGTGCCACAAATAAAAGTCTTAGGGAAGAAATATGCTAGGGCTACACTTGAACCTAATATATTTCACTGATTACAACTATGCATCCAAGAAGAAGAGAAACTTGATTTTTGGATTAATTAATCATTTTTAATATGTTTTTCCTTAATTATACATAATTAGACCATCCTTTCTTTCAGAAAGATTAATGCCGAAAGGGAAATCCAAGACTTCCTTCAACCCACTCTGGTGCCACCGGTCTGAGTGCTCAGAATGGCTCCAGCGCAGTAAAACTCTGTTCAATGCATTTTGTAAAGTTTGTCAGAAAGACTTTGATGTCTCGAATATGGGTTTTCAAGCCGTAAGAGGCCATGCTGGCGGAAAGAAGCATTTAGATTTGTTCAAGATTATAAAGCATACGAGTTATTCAGGATCAGGTTCGAAAGGTGAACAACGTTCTGATAAATATGCAACTGATCCTACTGTACAATGTCATGATGTTTCCGACTTTGTAATTGATAAAGAAGTCTCTGAAGCAGAAATAATTTGGATTTTGAACATGATCATGTCTAAAAGTAGTTTTCGCTCCTCTGACAAAATCGTGAAAATTTTCAGTCACATGTTCAAAATGTCACCCGTCGCGCATCAGACGTCTCTTGGTAGAGATAAAGTCAGCTATTCTATAGTGTATGAATTAGCTCCTTATTTTCAAGGACAATTGATACAATCTCTGAAATCTCCGAACTGTTATGTTATTTGTTTCGGCGAATCACTTAACAAAGTGACACAAGAAGGCCAAATTGATTACCACGTTAGATTTTTTGATCATGATACAAATCGAGTGGCCACGAGATATTTTACATCATCTTCTCTTGGACATCGCACAGCAAATGACATCAGACGAAAGTTTGATGAAATGATGGTATGCTTGGACAAAAAAAAGCTACTACAAATTTCCATGGACGGACCAAACGTCAATCAAAAATTTCATCGAGAATTGGTTTCTGACTTTGTTGAAGATGACATCCACATTGTAGATGTAGGTACCTGCATTCTTCATTCAGTCCACAATGCTTTTAAGCATTCTGTAGTAGCAACCACTTTTCATATGAATTCGTTTCGTCTTCTTTGTGGCAACTATTTCACGACACACCTGCCAGACGCGAAGATTTTTTTAGTATTACAGGCGAAAATCGCTTTCCATTGAAATACTGCGCCCACAGATGGGCTGAAAATATCGCTGTCATCAAGCGGGCAATTGAATTACTTCCAAAAGTAAAGAAGTATGTGGAATATCTTCAGAGATCTGAAAATCTTAAGAAACCGTCGTCTCACTGCTTCAAAACAGTTGAAAAAGCGGTTGGAAATTCCTCTTTGAAAATGGCTGAGTTGAAATTCGAGTTGTCAATTGCGACTCAATTGAACCCCTTCTTGACAAAATTTCAGGGTGATGCGCCATTATTGCCTTGTTTGGCAAACGATTTCTCCGAAATGCTTGTCTCGGTCATGGGCAGATACTTGAATCTTTCTTTCATTGAATCTGTTGATTTGAAAGATATCTCTGTTTCTGATGTAACAAATGAAAACAATTTCCGAGAATTGGATGACATCGATTTTGTCTTTGGTGTCGCCTTGGCTATTGAGGATTCACAAGCACCTCCTAGTAAAGTTTTGACTTTCAAAGTCAAGTGTCGAAAAGGATTAGTCACACTGACAGAATGTCTACTAAAACATTCACCTTTGAAGAATTCCATGATACGAGACTTGTCATGCTTAGCACCATCCACATTCACGAATGACCGTGAAAACTCGGCTTCTCAGTTTAAAGCTATTTTGCTGTATCTGTTGAATTCGAAACGGTTTGATGAAGAAACCTGTGATGTAGCCTTCGTCCAATTTCCTAGATTTTTACTGGCAAACGAGACCTGCACCTTTGATCGCTCGAAAGATCGTATCGATGATTTCTTTGCCGAAACGTTGAGCAAGATGACATGCTATACGGCCCTATTCGAAGTCATCAAAGTTTTATTGACTTTATCCCATGGTCAAGCCTCCGCTGAAGGAGGATTCTCTGTCAATAAACAAATGCTCAAGGAAGGACTGTCATTTGAGACAATAACCGCAATGCGCCAGGTACTGCTTCCTCCTTATTTTCTTAACTGAAGTGATAGTTGCTGATGATCAATTTCGTAAATGAAATCATTAAGTCGTTAGTGAATGATATTGATAGCTACACGTATTATTTGAAAAGCGTAGACCAATTTGGCGTAGACTATGGTGGTATGCAACTATTTATGGAACATCATTAGAAGTGAAAGATGACAGATATACTAGTGGACAATTCCACGCGTATGTCATCCTGGAGGGGATTTTCTAGAAGTTCTCAGATATTAATTTCGATAACACTGATGTTATTATCCAGACCCGCACACATATTTTTCATAATTATGGCCGGATTGAGTCCATATTTAAGCATTTTCACAAAAAATGTCCTTTTATACTTTTAGTTGCAAAACTGAGAAAATTTCGAAAATTTCTCATTTCTAAAGGCACTGGTAGAGATAGAAATAAATGTCAAAGTTGCTCACAAAAACTGCTTGTTATGAGAACAATCAAATAAATAGCCTTAAACACCCTCATTCAATCAGGCAAAATTTGGCATGGTATTGTATAAGCAACCGTAACGGAAATATTGATTTATTAATGCTGCAGTCGTACAACTAAATGTTCTACTTTCAAAAAGTGAGCGCAAAGCTCGTAAACGCTCTGAATAGTGTGATAACGCGTGGAATTGCCCTAGTTTGAGAGGACTCATTCTCTATGATAGTCTAAATATATAATTGCATAACATTTGATTATCTATAAATGTCTCATCAAATTCATCTATTGTCCGCCATCTAGCCCCATTGACCCCAAGTTCCCATTGACTATAGTAGGAAAACATGTCTCATAGTTTTTTATCTTCAGAGCTTGAAGGACTTGCAAACTGCCGAGTAAACATACTTGACCTCTTCTTATAGCCTACATTCATATAATCAACTTAAAATCAATTTCCAGGTACATGATGCAGTAGTTGCAGCTGGTGGTGAGACTGAAGTTTCGATCTCGAAGGAAATGCTCGCCAAGTTTCGGCACTCGAGAGGAGTTTATCGTCTTCACTTAGATGAAAAGAAAAGAAAAGGGATATCAAGCAAAACGAAAAGGAAAATGTATTGAAAAGAAAAAAAGTAAGCACATCTACGTACCCTTGTATGTATTTCACAGATATAGATAGATTATAGGATGATAGGATATCGTGTACTATGATTTCTCATCTCACGTTCACTAAAAGCACAAGATGACCGTGAGTGCTATAACCATGAGTAGATTAATTTATTTTCTTGATAATTTGAATTTCAAAAAATTCAAGAAGCTAAATAAACCTTTGTATAAAATTGATTTCAAGTACACTTACGAGTATATGTTTTGCAATCGAATTTATTTCTAACGAAAGATTTTTTAATTTCAGGCAGAAGAAGATGAACTTTTTAAAAAGAAAATACGATTGGAGAATGAGGCAACGATGCTGGAGAAAGAAGCCAATGATCTGGCCCTTGAGGCTGAGACAAAGTGTGAATTCCTCTTCCTCGCAAAATCGAATGCAATCAGAGAAGCGGCATGCGGGAAGAGAAAAGAAGTACAGGACAACATCATTTTCCTCCTGACAACATTTCCTCCTTTTAGTGTTGACTTCATTGGCAAATTGACCACTACCGTGCAGTTTTTGTTTTTTTACTATCTTCGAATGACATATGACACAATCCGCTAGTCAGAAACATTTTCCATGTCCTTTTGCTAATCTCATTTCTATTTTTCTTTTTTACATTCTTATCAAAGTTGTTATTGATATATTATGAGGTTGTTATATTATAGAAATAGTTTGTTATATTTTAAGAAATGATATTATAAGAACAATCGTTTTGTTTTGTTTATTGGAATATATAGGACTTCCCATGTATATTCCTGTTGTCGTCTATGCGTACTTCGAAAATCAAACTAATGTCTCATTTGATAGATCCTGGAAAACCTGGAAGAAACCTGGAAAAACACTTTAGGTCAGCCGCGGACACCCTGGTATGAACTCATTGCTTTATCAAGGATAAATTTTGCTAAGCAACGTATCACGAGTGGAGTTCAAAGTTTCATGAAATATTTCTCATCAAAAATAAAAGAGGATTTTTGTAGCGTAAAACGTGATGTAATGCAGTCCATCAAACCGAATATAATAAAAACTTGGATTGGATTAAAGATTGAATCGATGGATATTTCTGTAGTATTAATCGTGCAGATGCAACATTATAGCGGATATATATATATATATATGAAAAAGTTTTACATGATAATATTCCTAGAGTCTGAGGAAATTCTTGAAGATCCCTTGTGATATTATTGATACAATGTCATAAGTCTTAAGTTGTTTGTTGCCAAAACATGGACAAACATGAACATCATGGTTACATGTGCAGAGAAAAAAGTCATATCAGCCGAAAGGAAGGCAAGGTTGCGAAAATAAGATGCTGCAATTCTTCTCATTATCTGAAAATTTTCAGAGATACTTATTTCGTTTCGAGATGTAGTTTATTTGGTAGAATAATTACAAACATCTTTGCATTGTGCGCATTTATTCTCGAATCATTGTTCAAAACGTTAACATACAATCATCATCGAAAGTACAATGTGACTTAACTGTCCCATGTCCTAAGTCTTCCCAGTTATTAAGCATTATTAAGATGAGGTGAGCCGACAAGGGTGCATCAATAGATATCAAAATCACATTTATAAAAGACTATGACAATAATGGATTCAGATTTACTAAAGAAATTGACAACAAGGGATGAATACCGGATCGCTGACAAAGTGCAGGTGCAAAAGAACTCCAAAATTCATCGTCTTTGTTGGAGATTTTTGACCTTGAACATCATCACTTTTATCGGTCTTATTGGACTTTCCGGGGTTAAATAACAAACCTACATATGCAGAAAAAGCAAACATGGGAAATTTGATATTACTGGAAGGATGCGCCATGCAGAGATTCTTCTTGGTGATGGTCTGATTGATAAACATACTTATGAAATTAGAAATAGGCGTCATGCGATTGATGTGCTATATAAGGTGTAGGTGATCTTAATCTCTTCGTCCTTGAATAAATGTTCAGATAACAAAGTCCAATCTTTCATAATCCGAGCTCTCACAAAAATGTCAATGTTTCGGTTGGTGAGATATCAATGCGTTCTTCAACACATCAATCATTAGAAGTCAAATGCAATAGTGTTTCCTTGAAAATGACAGACTTCAAGACTAAATAGACATAAATATTACATAATGAATCTTTGTTTTGTCTTAGTCAGTAATCCAACCGTTAGTCAGGTGACTTCCATATCACGAAGGTTGCCGACTGTTTTTGTCTCCATCACTCTAGGGATTTAAACAGAACAATAAATATTGAGTTTCATCCTCATGAAAAATGGGAGCAGAACTGAGTAGCTGCCAGTTCATCCAATGTCAGGAATCATCAGCAGACCTAGTTCACATCTCTCAACATCGACACAACTCCTTATTTAAAGTTGCAGACATGCCCTGGCACATTTGAGAAGCGCAATTTGCACATCAAGTGAAAATTTGATCGGTTTTTTTTTCAATTAGGGACAGAATATCATCATTTTTAGTATCGATCAGAAAAAATGACTGGCATAGGCTGCTTTTTGTACAAGCTTACTTAAACTGCAGTTTCATTAAATGTTTGCACTAAATTTTCTATTTTTGAAAATCACTTCTGCTTCTCTGGAGTGATGGGTTGCTTGCACTCCAGCTGCTATATACGCCGCATATGCCTATGCATTACCCGCCCGTGTACAAGCCACATCTCACTTGCGTCTAAAAACCTCCCTTCTCCGCAGTAACCCGGAAACAAAACGCATTGAAATATGCAATTTTGATTATCTTTAAAAAATGAATCCCCTTTTTGATAGTTTATAAATAAAAAGAGCCACGAAATTCATAATGATCTATTAGCACGAGGCCTTTCGTCCAAAAATAAAAAAATTTTATAGCTAGTCTTTTCCTTCCGTGGTAGATTTCTTCATTTTTTCATTTTTTATGCTTTCCATGAGTACTAGGTTATACATGTATAGTTTATGTCTTTCAGTATTGCTATGCTTTGATTTCTATTACGTTCATGTATAAGGATATCTCTATATTTTCCTAAGTATCTGTTATGAATAATTCAAATTTTATATCTAAGTTTGCATCCAAGATTTGTTTCTGTCCAAAGTTAGCACCCGTTGAGATTGGACGAAAGGCCTCGTGCTAATAGATCATTATGAATTTCGTGGCTCTTTTTATTTATAAACAATTTTGATTAAACAAACAATGCATATATCACCACAAAATCGATCGAAATTTAGAAAATTTGGATTTATTTTCGGGCTGTCTGCGGTTTTGTAATGTTGATTTTTAATCACTTGACGTATGACTTATATTATTAATCGTATGACCAATAGCGTAGAAATGGCAGTAAAAAATTGTCAAAACTTCATTACCAAAAAATGTAAAAAAAACGTATAGGTCAGAAAGAATATGGCTGACAAAGCTGTCACGTTTTTCTCATCTCAGATAGAGAAGTTTCGAGCCTTAATAATTTGTTGATCTTTTGAATGTATCAGCAATAAGCCGCATCCTCATTCTTAGGAATGATTTCACGTCAAAAAAAGTGTGGCTATCACTTGGGTAGTTTGGTAGTTTGTAGAAATTGTTCAGATTAACCGCGTTCACTCATTTCGTGTGTTTGAATCACATGGTATTTTATAATGTTCAATTGATTCTATTGTCAGGGTTTGATGCGCCTGTATCCGTCAATCCCAGATTAACCATACACTACAACAGGCTTTGATCATTTACTTTTTCACAGATTATTTCTTTTGCAATTGCATTTACGTAATTTAAAGCCTGTCATTCAGTTCTACCAGGTGGCATGCAAAGTTATTCATTTCCCATGTTTAACAATACAATCAATGATGAAATAATGCTGAAAAATATTTTATAAGTAGTGCGATTGAATTGTTATTGCAGGAAGAAGAATATCAGTCTCGTCGATGATCGTGCATCGTGTCAGAAAAGTTCATGGCAAATCCACGAAGCCAAAGCATGTGTGAAGAGAGAAGAGGAAGCTGGTGGATTGGCAACCTATGGAACATGTAGACTTACCGTTCCGAAACTGACTCCTGCTACGCGATACGCCGTCTACATGGAGAGTAAAACAACTCAAGGCGATCATGGTGCTGTCAGCGAAGTAGTTTACTTCGAAACAGCTACTGAACGTAAGTGATCGTTTAATTGGAAATTATTTTCACACTCTTTACCTAAATTCTAAATCTATTACAGCACCAACTGAACCGCGGGATATCGAACTGGAGGCGCTAACTTGGAGTTCGTTGAGGATGAGTTGGCATCCTCCCCGTCATCCTAATGGCAAGGTAACGAAATACATTATCTGGTATCGCCCAATGAAGCTGGTGCTCAACGAATTCGCCGGTCGCAACTTCTGTGTGTCAAGTGAGTCTCATGATCATTTCTGTCCGTGTTTTAGAGCCAGATGTGCGGATTCTGCGCGAACGACAATAGTGTAAGATTATTTTGAATCCTTTTGTATCATGACGTATCTTATGATTAGAGTCATCGAAAGCACTTAAGACAATACATTATATTATGAGTTTATTTTCATTTTCTTTGCATAAAGTCATTGAAGAAAAGGCTGCTTTAGATTTTTGAGGTTTGATATAGTTTATTTATGCTGTGCATAAATTTGCTGAAATTCATAGTTGGTGGAAGGAGAATTATTTTCTTTTTCACGCACTGAATATCCGACCAATGATGAAATTAAAAAGAAAACTTTCATGCATCATTATTACGAGGATTATCAAATTCTTGAAACAAATGAATGAAAACATGCGTGCCTAGGTAACAGCATAAAATAAGTTTAAAGAGTCACTAATACGATTATTTGCTTTCAAGATGGAGGTACTGAAAAGGTTGTAGATCGAATAGGACTACTAGTGGTACAGAATTCCGGAGGCTTTCAGTTTGTGGTGAAATATGTTAAGCAACATCTCAAACAATCACTGTGTGTGCAATGCTCTCCCTACGGCAGTGATTTTCGATTTCCGCTCGTGCATGCAGTGTCCGCAACCAGGAAAATAGACATTCGGTCGGGGAGCCGGAAAAGCCGGGATTTCGACAGGAAAATAAGTGTGCACTTCGTAGTGATAGTAAAGATAGATTCCGCTGTGAAATAGTAATCCGAAATAATGCGCCTGTACTGCGACATCAATGAATGTGTTCTCCTTTAGTTGTCACTTTCAGGTCTTCACTTTTAGGTTATCAGTCCCTTCATGGACCATTCGCATCCTAGTCATCGCTGAGCGGACTGCAAATCATCATTGAAGGGCCGCATAGTGAAGCATTGTAGCATCTGGCAAAGAGATTTCATAAACTTGCTGTATCATCTCTGACCATTTTTGCCACTCCTATGCTGTCTTAGAAATGTTCTTCAAGATAGCATCTGCATCGTTCTCCCATCGATCGAATTACTGAGACCATTCTATCGAGAAATCAGTCTGATGTAGGCAGCTCCTTCAGTTTTTAAAATTACACTTTTTTTCATTAGTACTCTGAATATCTACAGGAATCATTTTTCTAGTCAGTGTTGAATGATCGTTTGTAAACATCATACATTTCACGTAGATAGCTGTCCCAGATGATAATTGGTTAATCTGAATGGAAGGTATCGGTCAAGTTAATTATTTCTAATGTAATGGGAATAATAATTTCTAATGTGATGCATTTCACGATGTAATGGGTTTCTTTTTTTTAATAGGTATCTTATCCAATGAGTTTCCTTTGAAATAAGTCATTTAACATTCTTTATTTTGACAGATTAGAGCTGCTGCAGTATGTACACTTACTTTCATTGTATTATAGAAATTATTTCACAAGGAGCGGCAAGACGAGATCCCAAGCGGCGTGTGGGTTACAATTCTCAATCAAGAAGTCAATTCCATAATGCCAGCGTTTGTACATCGTGTGAACAATGTCTTCGAAAATGTGGCAAGAATATTCAGCATTATAAAACCAGTCAGAAGACAGATGTCAGTCCTTCTTTCGAAGATTCTCTTCAAAATCACATTTTCGTGAAACGGTAAGCTTCTAATGTCGATAAATTTCTTCTCGTTGAAATATAATCTCGGGTTTTCATTAGTCATGTTCTGAAGAAAAGTTTCATTCGCTCCAATTGTCTCCAAAAAAAACCCAGTGATGTGAATTTCGTGATCTTTGTGAAAGAGATGATTTTTTTTAATCATGGGAGCATGTATCTATAATGAAACTGATGTTTAATCATTTGAGCTCATTCTTATCTGCATTTGCAGTGTAAAACGGTGTGCACTTCCATACATAAATGTCTCGTCAGACAGTGTAGACACCTTAATTGCGCTATGCTTGTAGTTTTGCTACACTTATATTTAAGAAACCTGATGTAGCTATGTACATGTACAGAAGCACTTAAATCAGATATTGATCGATTAGATATATAGTTTAAGCCTTCCACTGTGATTCAAAATTAATCGACAATTCATTTTTCAGATTACTAGTACCTTAACTCGAGTACAAATAATTACATGACCCCTAATTCTTCATTAGCATACTGTTACATTGATTTTTGGTTAAAACTGGCAGTCCATTTTGTCCGAATTTGGTTCATTGGTACTTATACACATCATGACCTTTTGAGTTGTACGTTATTCAATTATGTTTCGATAGAACACAAGCAGTGAATATTGTCCTTACCTTCATTTACGGTGTTGGTATTTTGATTTTTCATCAATTTTTGCGTGATGTTTTCCTTTTTAACTGCGATATTGTTATTACTTCTCATTCGTAACACTCTCGTATAATCATCGATATTACAAGTATTTGAGTCTTATTCTTGACATAATTGTTTGGCAAATCAATGTACGTATGCTGTGACTTACTTGACAAATTCTTTGTATGACTTTCTCATTTTATGTTATTGCATGTTTCTTCTATTATTTTCAGGAACATAACTTTTAGGGTTCCATTGATGCCCCTCAAAAAACTACTTCCATTTCTGATAAACGAAAATTTGATGTAAGATTGCCATCTACGAATAGGTTTGACAAATCGACAAAGCCGAATCTTGTGCCCTTTATTGCTTACTCCCTCCATGTGTTCAGAAAATCAATGAAAGCTTGAAACCAGCACCAAAATTGAAAATTGAGATCATAATAATCATCAGAAAATATTGATGATCGATTTCTATGATTTCATGATTGGAAGTCTTTTAAATCTATTCAACACAGCATCCGAAAATTCAGCTTGATTTACATACACATTATTGAGCTGCAGAAAGTATTGATAGAATAGTTGCTTCGATTTTCAGCTAATATGATATTTGATGAATTGTTTTATAATTGCAATTCTTCTTAATTGAAGGATATTAATATCAATATGCAACTTCTACATGTCAAAAATGACTAAACTCCTCTCTGATTTTTCGTCAGGACATCGATTGGCTATCCATGCTTATAGCTTTTTCATTCTGATTTGAATCTGCATTACATTTGTGTAAATGTTTGCTACAAGGATTAATGTATATTATAAGAGACTTATATGCAATGTTGTCTACAAATTAGCCAGGGCTAGCCTTAAGCGAAAGACGATTAATAAGTAAATAACAAAACGTCCCATACAGTAAGTAAAACGACTGCGATAAGTAAGAATATAACATGATAGATATAGATGCCAATAACATTCATGTGGTAGCTATTCTGTGTAAGTCCATGAGACATGGGTTGAGTGCTTGGCCTTTGTGACCTTTCGGTTGTTTGGTCAAGTCTTAATGGAAGTTGTCAGACATTTGAACTGAAAATATCATGGCAAACACTACAGCAAACTCTGATCATGTTAGCACTGTCCAAAGCCCAGGCTGGGAAAGTAGTGGCATTTAATTTTTATTTTGTAAGTTACATGCAAACGCTTGTATTGTTCACATGCTAATGAAATTTATGTAATACGGAGTTGTATTGTATGATGTATTTCCACTCCCTGTGATTCTTACTTTGAAGATGGAGGAATTACATTACAAATCTTAAATATTGGTCGACCATTCTTAGAATACGCGTGCTCGCGCATTCTCTGTTGCGAAGGCAGATGTATGTATGTATATCAATTTCTGTGAGAGTGCCACAAGGAACTCTAGTTAGATCTTTCAATACAGGTGATCATAGAGCGTCTGAGAAATTCCTTTCCATCTGTATTTCATTCAATAAAGAATTTAGTCTCCTTCCATTGTGGAATGCCATTAAATAGCAACATGAATATAGAAAGTTTGCATCATTCATCGTAACTGATCAACTTGTCCATTTTTTACATTCGATGACGTCATTGAAAGAAAAAAGACGAGCTTGTGGTAATGTATCAAATAAAGGCAAATTGTGCAACGCCGCTTCTATGCAAATGCTAATGTCTATGTTGCCAAAATCTTGAACATTATGTCTATTTATACTGATAATTTTGTCCCAATGTGAAAAGAATCGAACAGTTACATGTAGAAATGCGAATCATTACATCCGATAGATTTTTGACATTCTGGTGGCGAATGCCTGCATGGGTATTCAAACAGGTGGTTCTATATGGGATGCAATTTCAAGCATTTAACTATTTCAATAAGGCCAAGATATCTCATCGATTTTTTACCTTGAAACCAAATGAAAAAATTTATTTTGTGCGCCTTGTTTAGAACGGACTTGCTAGTGGTCACTCCCTTCTTAGTGCCGGTAAAAAGGGTTAAATTATGCTAGCTTGCCGGGCGTTACGCGTCACTGTGAGAGGATTAGCAACTTGTAAAAATTCATGTTCCTATTTGTGAACCGATATGATCGCGACAGTGTCCTCCAGCAACCTTTTCTATCCGCTTAGGACATCGCTCTTCCTGTTATTCTTCCATCTTCGTCTGTCGTAGAGCCTGGTTTGACTCGCGAAGAAACTGCTCTCGTTTCATTGCCGCTTTATCCATTTGGAGGGTGTAACAACATCCCGCATTTGAAAAATGAGACAGTCGGTGTTAGTTAAAATGTATTTTTTAACAAAATGGTATCATTGTTCATGTACTTCCGAATTATCTAGATGCTATGAGAAAATAATGTAATGACTAACATTGATAGGACACATGTTCAATTGAGAAGCCCATCGATGTGATTTGTGACTATCTGGTCGGATAAGAGCACTGACGTTGTTATCCATCAAGTCTGAGCGAAATCTGATTGCAGACCGAGGATGCAATGATATCTTGCATCAAAAAATAATCATCATGTTTTATCCTCAGTTGCTGCTACTGATGCTCAGATGCCAGTCATCAACATCGAGAATTTCAATGACGTAAACATATACCAGCTCTTGTCTTATAGTACATCGGCCAATTTATACTCAGTTATAAAATCGTAGACTGATGCACTGTTGAGATTGATGCATTCTTCTAGAACATAATTCGTCCTTTAAGGGTATTGTTTCCATTTTGATATGATCCTAGATACGTCGAATTGTAATGGTGCACTCCTACTTTAAGTGCAAACTAAAACGTTAGCATGACTCACCACGATGAACGGAGAAACAACTATTGAGATGCAGATAAACTTAAGATCGAAGGAATGTGATGATAAAGTGCGGCTCAGGAAATTTTCTTTCTTCTAAAAATGACGATGCTGGAATTATTTCATAACTGTCTTCAAGCGAGGTGTCGGTGACGTGATATGTGTTGCTATTTCTGAATGTTGGCATGCTTCTTATTTTTTGTTATCTCCAACAAGTCGGGTTCACTTCGTCATGTGTGATGACAGAAACCATTCGTGAAATGTCTGAAGCATTTGCATTGTAATGATAATGATGTTTTCTGATGAACTCAAGAATTGGTAGGATTGTTTCGTTTCGCCCTTACCTGTTTTATACTTTTTGCATTTGTTGCATGTACCACTTTGACATCAATTCATTATCCGAACATCTAATTTGTATGATTAAGCGTTATACATTTACTGTATGTTTTATCAAAATACATAATTTTGATTATTTAGTGCCTGTATACTAACAAATTGAGGTGATGAATACTTAAATGTTTTTAAGAGATCTTTCGAACGTTTACGAATTTTCCTGAAATCGAATTTTCCTAAAAATAAAATAAGATAAAGAGGGCGCGTGCCGTGTGAGGAATAGACTTTACTTATCACATGTCAGCTGGCATTGACTCTTTCATGCCGGAACTACTTTCACTTTTAAGTTCTTGTAATTTGCCGGCGTTCTAGGCATGTGGGGCGTCATACTGTCAACGGTGCTTCGCAAGCGGATCGAAGTGTGCCAAAAATGATCATTTCGGCATTAATGGGGCAGCTGTAACATGAATGTTTTACCAGTCCCTGAGTCATCGAGTATTCAGATTCGTTGGTTAGCAGTCATTTGCTTTAAGAAAAGAGACCAAGGCGCCATTCAAATAATGCAGTTTGTCCAGTATTTGTGGATATGAAAATGAAATAATATTTCTTTGATGTGTGAATTTCCATTAGTCAATAAAGTACGAGACCATTTCTACGATTGATATGAAGATTGAGATTACTTTGATGTCACAGGTACCAACTTTTTGAATATAACTGAATGAACGGAAAAATCTTAACAGGGAATTCAAGCTGGATTATTTCTTGTCCAAGCTGATCTCCCAGTATTTTACTACTCACTCCTCCTTTTAGTGTCCGTCTTCCAGGCTCTCATCGAATGAGAGATTTAGATAACAAAGAGTTATTATGATGACCAAAATCTGCTCCTGTGCGAATTCGAAATTGCACTGCCCCGTAAATAGACGTAATCAGTCGGTCAAGTATCGTAATGTGAATTACCAGTGTTAAAATTAGTCATTTTATAACAGTTTCCTTCCCTTTACAACGATGATTCTAAAACCTTGAGAAGCTGAGATCGTTTTTATTGTGCAGTTATTCGAGCTGCAGAACCGCAGAAGGTATCTAGTACGAAGAGCAGATCGTGAAGAGTCATCATTTGTCCACAATATTCGGTTGCATCGTTTATCGTTGAAAACTGATGGACCGATTTGTTTTAATGCATCTAGTTACAAATTCCATTAATTTTCATTTTTACCGGCTGTCTTAGAAGGGATATTCTTGTTTTGAACTAGATGCATTTCGTGTAAAATGGGTGCATTTTTGACCGAATTCATTATTGCATATTTCAGAAGTTCATGTATGTACATGTTTGTGTCTTGTAATTTTTCATTGCAATGTTAAGATTCAACGATCAGCGGCAGCATACTTATTTCAGCCGCATTAATTTCTTTTATTTTACCAACTCTATTTCCTTTTCTTCCAAATAAAATGAATCACTGCGTTTTTGTATAAAACGATAGCTACAGCGATATGTAAGCCTCGAACAGCTTTAACATGGTAATTTAAAAAAGGCATGCAGACTTAAAAACGCTGCACTGATCTACTTAAAGAGAGAGTTAAATAATTTTTGACACTAAAATTGCTTTAACTTGAGGTTAAAATTGACTAAATGTTCTGCAATATAATTAAACATCAAGTTTATGAGTCTAGAATGGTGTTTACTAGATCACAGCCAATTTTCTGAAGTTTCTGACCTAGTGCTTCGTTATATCGGATTTCAGGAATATTCCTAAACGCCGGAATGAGTAGGACAATATTTCACTCGTTTCTTTGAAGCCTTACTTGATTCAGTAGTTGATTTTCGCAAATTTTAATTATTTTCTAACATGTTGCCACGTGCGTCTGACAGAGATCATGTTACAATGTGGGAACAAAACGGAGACGATTGTTTCCGATGGGACATGAAGGTAAAGTCTTTCTTGGCTGAGTGCCTCACGATGATGCTGAACCTAAAACGGAGAGATACAGCTGGGTTTCCCGACTTTTTTGAACCAATTAAAAGGAAACCAAAGAAGTAAATAATTAACCAATTCGCAGAATGGCTTGCGTGACAGCTTCCTTACCAAACTTCCTTTATGACATAGCATAGATTTGCATAGTGGATAACTCTCTAACGCTTTTGTAGCTCATTGAAATATCAAATGTAAGTACATCGACCAGTTACTTGATGACGTCAATCGATTTTATCTATTTAGTCTTCAATTATGCCTAAAATGACATATTTAAACATCTCCAACTCCTGGGCTGTTTCACAATCGCTAAAATGCATCTGATTTCCAGTTGGTGATCAGATCCAAGGCACTGATGTTTACGAATGACGTGTCGCAAACGGCGAGTTCACGTTAAGACGCTTATAAGACGTGTTATGTCGGCTTAGGATCGCTTTCCCGACGCTCTTCATTAGGGTTGGAACCTGTTCAACCTGTGTAACCTTGAGATCTGTTATCTGCTTACCACATCTCAGGCAACCGACCATCGCTACTTTCGCAAGGTGATGCTTTATCACTTGAAGATGGATGCAGTGGTCATTTGAAACGTCGAATCAATTCAACTCTTTCTTCTGTAAAAAAATTAAAATATGTTTCATTAGTAAATTATGGTTTTCATCGGCTGTTATTTTCCAGTAGAGGATATTGCGGGTATACGTGGGAAATCCCGATCCAGTTGCCCTCATGTCTTTGTTGATATGATTATGCATGCTTATCAGGTGCAATCTGGCAATAATTATCTCGCCAATTTAGATGTTTCATTTTTAGAAGAATATGTGGCAATGAGCGTTTGCATTGCTTCAAACTGACTTGCTACATCGGGGCACCGCTTGACTGAGACGAGAGGATTAATGTAATGTAATGTACATATTGTTTCATTAAACCACAAGAAAGAATCCGATCAATGTCAGCTGAAGCCGGTCAGTTGTTTTAGGGGGACTGCACTTCGCCAGCCGGTTCCAACCTCGGTTTCTATAGATCTATATGTTCCGCAAACACTCGAACTTCTCGACATAGTGTCTCAAATAGAAGGGGATGACGATAGAAGTTTAATTGTATCCTAACAACAAGCTGAAGTCATCTCCATGACATGAACATTTATTATTTGAAGATCTAAAACGAACAGGTGGCTGGTTGCAGATTTAGAAGCGGCATTGTAAAGCTCTAGAAAGATAAGTACATTGTCAAAACAGTGCAATTCCTTCGATTGGAGATCGACCTGTCTTAACATTTGTGAACATGTTATATAAAGAGTCTTAGAATTGATCTTAGGACAATATCTTCATTCGGCTTTGTGAAACAGCTTTCGGATGTACTAGCAGCAATCTAAAGACAAAACCACTCAGTTATCTTGCGTTGTTACAGCACGCGAACAGTTTTTTTGCTCCAGTCAATTGAAAATGTCTTCAATAGCTTGTTTTGAAATGCTTCTTTATAAAAGAGTGCTTTTATGCCTCCTAACAGCTGTCTTTTCATGATCAAATATAGTTCTTTGATTTGATAGTTGTCTTAGAATTTAAAAATTGCAAAGAACGATAATTGCTATATCAATATTATATATACATACATATATATATTACAAGAACTATATTGCGCTATCCACTACTGCGATTTTATGCAATTGCCATTGTCTTTACGATTAATGTTCACCGATGAGTTACTGAGCTACTTCCTCACTTGTCAAATTGAAACAAAACAATATTGTCAAGATATGTTCGATTTCTGGTCATTCCTCAGAACCAGGGCTGCGGAACTAAAATTCGATATATTTGAGACTCTGCTTCTAAACTGCGGCGAATCATCCGATCTTATTTATTCACTTTGATATCCTAAGCCGGTTCAATAAATGCCATTCAGTAGTTAATGTGTTTTAGGGATGCGATGATCCGGTTCAGTGCTTCTCAATGTGGGCCCCAGGCTTTAAAAATTTAATTGGTGAATGAATTTAATTAAGAATTTCAAATAAGCAGTTAATGTTTGTCTACTCGCTCAGGCTGATGGATGTAGCGAATTTTCGTGCGTTTGCTTAAATGCATGCATGGAGGGTATATGAAAATCAACAGTGCATCAACGTCGCTTTTGTTTCTTGTAAAGCTGTAAAATTTCTCAAGTTTTGTATTGGGAAAATAGAGATTTTTGGTGCATATTGAGTGGTCAAACAGTGCAAACAATTCAGAAGTTTTATAATATTTACGTTTCATAGGGTTTGAATTCATCATTAGAAATTATTTGCTATAAAAAGTTGAAAGTACAATATGTTTCTCTTGTTCAAGTAAGATAATTAAATTCATGCTAGACCTATGTCTATCAGATTTCATTCACAAACCATGCCATCAATCGTTCATTAGGAAACAACTGGGCCTTAGAAAATCAAACATTGAGAAGCTCTGATCTGCTTTAAACTCATCCGTTCGAGTCGAATGAGTTGAATGCTTGCATCCAGAGTTAAATCAAATTGACGGAATCGTTTTAAATTCAGTTGGTTCCGCAGCCATGGTCATCACAACTTAACTACTTCAATTAGTCGCATGTAGTGTGCTGTTACTGATAATTTATTTTAGTTCTCCACCAAACTTAACACAATTTAACTCGTACAAGGTTGGAACCGGCTGCTACAATGATCGGCAGATATATCAGAACTGGTGGCATCATTGACTTAAATAAACTCTATTTTCTGAATGCTGCAGAAATTCACATCTTAATCTTGTAAAAGCATGTCATTTTTCACTCATTGAGACATAGTGTTAAGCAAATATCCATGAAATTTTAGATTTAAGATAATAACAGATCATAACGTGAAATTGTCGTTCTTGAAATCACGCCGGTTCCAACTTTGCTTTCATCCTTAATCAAATTTCATCAATTGCCAACGTTGCTACTTTCCTTTTTAATGAGTTTTCTTATTTTATCGTGGACATGGATTTACAGCACAGTATCTTGGTTTTTAACCCATTAGCGCCCAAAGTTAATCTCCAGCAGATTTTTTATTCAAATACAGTTATTTTAATTTCTTTTTTGACCAATAGTTTGGAGCTTGAATCATGTTCTCAGAAAATTTAATTTTAATGAAGAACCAGACTGGCATATTTTTATGCCACCGGGAGTTTCCTCGTAACTAACGAATTTGACTTTTGTATCCAACAAAATGCTTGAAAACCAATTATCAATCTATTATTTTTGCCTTAAAAATAGAATCAGCTTATTTCTTTTAATCTGTTTTTAAAAACAAAGTATTGTTCAATTTAACACATCAGTCAGAACAGACGATCGCAAGATTAAGTCAAGAATCGTGCCAAGGCTGAAAGCACTTCGCACACAAGCCAACTAGGCATTTTGTGCACATGGTTGCTGGCCTTCGACAACAGAATTGTCCGGCACATCTCCATTGCTTTACGTTCGGAGTCTTGGTGAGAAAGTGCCCCTTCTGGTCGAATCTCACTTCATTTGACACTCGTCGGTCTTTCACAAAGGCACCTATTTGTCTTCCTTGGTGTGGAGGTTTCCCATGCGTTTTGAGAAGCTGCACAGCAACAGATCTGCGAAACTCCAACTGAGTCATTTCAGATCCAGACAGCCGAAGCAGCTGCCAGGCATTGCAAATCGCTGCATCAAAGCACCATGTCATGATGCTCCAGTACCATTTGCGACCTTTGAGGTTGATTCGGTACTTCCCGATGTTTTCGTCCATGCGATCGGTGCCACCCATGTTGAGGTTGTATTTCCTGATGCAGCTCGGTTGTTCAATCTGAAAAGAAGAAGGTTTGTTAGAAACAAATGAACAATACACATTGCTAACGCATCACACCTGCTTTCGAGATTTTGTTGTACGATCCCATCTCTCTGTAGTTGCAAGGGGAAGCTTTCCATGGCTGTTAGAAGCCATTGTAACACAGGAATTATCCATCCACTTTACAATGACAATATGGTTAGCCTCATCGACCGCAACTTCAGATGCTCCACGTTCTTTCTTCTTCATCACTGTTTTGGACGGAACAGGACATGATTTTGGTATCCTGTTTTCGCGAATTGTGCCGACGAAACCGTAATCTCATGAGTGCATTTCGTTAATCAAAGCCATACTGGTAAATAAGTTGTCCATGTAGAAATCCAACGGTAATGTTCGCAGTCGCTCTGGCAAACGATCAATCAAAGACATCATTGCACTGCCACACTTTCCAAAAGCTTTGTCATATATAGAATTTTGAGGTCCTTGCGAGCCTTGATAGATGTCAAATTGTAAGCAGTATCCAAGGCGATAGTTCAGACACCAGGCTTTGTAGCCATACCTTATAGGTTTGCCTTTGATAAATTGCTTCAAGCTACTATGGCCATAATATTCAATCATGCTTTCATCGGCGCATACATCTCTTTCTGTGACTGCAAGATCAGCAAACCGCTTGTTCATATGTTCAATCAGCGGTCGAAGTTTAGAAAGCCTGTCGTTTGTATCCAGATTTGTATTGTCTTGAAAATGTAGGAACTTGGTAACGTCGTCGAATCGATTTCTTCGGATTACATCAGATACTAAGGTGTTGTGGCTGTCTTCCTGCATCTCCCAGTACATTCGTCGGGAAGGAACACGGTTATATCCTGACAAGATGAAGATCCCTAATGTCACATAAAACTCATTCGGCGTTATTTGATGTCTTGGGTTTCCTTTTTGTGTTGCATAGGTATTTGAGAAGTCCACCCCTTGCTGGACAAACTCGTCGTCAATAAATAGTTTGAGAGACTCTGAAGGAGTGATGTTGTTGCACTCAGTAGTGCTCGATTCAGGAAAGTGGTCGGTCAGTTTGTTGGAGATCTTTTCTTTTTACACAGAATTGGCCTAGAGCATGTGTTCAAATTATCAGTTTCGGGTTCATCGGTGAAATCACTTTCATCCAAACCACCTTTACTTCTATATTCGATCATAGCCGGAGCTAGTAATTGATGCCGAGTGAGATTACTTGGATCAATGTTTTCAGCATCTGACGAACTTGATTCTCCATCAGTTTCCTCTCTCACAACCGGAGGGCAGAGTATAACATTTGTTTCGTCTTCGTCGACCGAGGCCGTTATCAGATCAGCAGCCTCATTTATCGTAAAACACCTGCAATGAAAAAAACAGTTAACTTATATGTAATTATTGACAACCCTTATCAAACAAATGAGTCTAGAGCAGAGAATGCAAAAAATTAATTGATAAAAATTATTGCAAATTATTGGGTTCAAGTAATTGATGAACTTTTTCCAATTATCAATTTATTTGATTCCGAAAATTAGGGAAAACTTTCTGACACCCAATATTTGGGAACTACAGTTTAATGTACTTGTATCTAACATTGATAATCGGAAATTAATTGCAATTGGTCTAGAATTAGTTAGCAAATTAGAAATACTAAGTGGTTGATTACTTTTAGTCGTCGTAACTATAGTGAAATACCGACAATTTTTTTGATTATGTCGATTTTTATCAAAATTTAAAATCACTCGTATTCACAAAAGAAATATTTCTTTATTCCTGAAGTGATATTTATATTTTCGTGTATTGCTGATAAAACTCGTGAATAGTAAGTGCGATTTATATTTGTATTAACTTATGCAAGTATTGGAAGCTAAGCGTCAATAGCCCAAACGCTAAGGCAAAAGGTAGACGTGCGAATTATCGTAGGTTCAATTCTCATTTTTTTCGTTGACGTAACGTTCAAAGCATATTCTTTTTTTCATGCAGTAACAAATTATAAAATATGGAAGAAATTATCAAGTAAATTGTCGTATCATAGTTGTAGCAACAATATTCGAGGATGTATTACCTTAACTATTTTTTTAAATGTCAAAAAGCACTATCACGAGGAACCTCCCGGTGGCATAAAAATATGCCAGCAGGAGAAAAATGTCCCTGCAGCTAGAGCAAAGCTTTGTTTGAATCCGGTCTTTTTACAGAAAATATCTAATGAACATTATTTACATTTACCATGACTAAGCACCCCACAGTTATCACAGAAATAAAAATTGAATGACTTACCGTTTTCTTTTTCTGCAAGGATTGAAAGACGCCATTTTGAATAAATGATGACGATATCTTTTCAAACATTGAAACAAAATTTGATTGTAAAAGCGATTTAAACAACTTGTTTTTAATTGCATTCATTGAATTAATTCCTAAAAATAATTGATTGTAGTCTAATTTAAGCGAGATAATGAATAATGTTGGTGGCATATAAATATGCCACCGGGAGATAATGGGTTAATAGACATTAAGTTTTCTAGTTTCATAATTTACGAAACATTCATGTCAATCGAAAAATAATTACAAATACATTAATAATACAATTAACATAAATACATTAATACAATTACATAATTTATGATACAATAATTACAAAGACTCGAAAACCACATTCTGTTGAAATGACGGATGAAACTGTATTGAATCAATTGTTGTAATTTTTGGCAATAAATAGAATTTGTCATCAAAAGTCAGCCATTACAGGTTTATTTTATTCCCATCCACTCCTGGGTTTCGGGTAATTTTCCACTTTTTGATTGCTTTATTCTAGTTCGGCATTTTGCAGCATTGAAGAATTTATGCGTCATGTTGCATAATTCTCTCGCCTTTTTTCTGTGCTTATTCATAGGTAATTTCAGATCTTGTGGTTAATGTCACGAACTTTGAGATTATAGATACTGATATTGAGAAAACAAACAATTGAAGAATCGGATCGCGAACCCGTCGCGATGTTTAGTAATTAGAGGGCTACCTTCAGTCAGTAATCACGGGCTCGATTTTCGAACGGAACACATGGAACGTTGCTTTTTCTTGTTGATAGTGTGCTGCACTAGATGACTAAATGAGGCACCATTTCTAACCGACGCTAGAAAATGATTTGATATTCTCATTATTCTAGAATCGCTTAATTTATGCAAGCAGCATTCTGAAGGTTTTCATAATATTCATGACATTTCCAAAGCCGTCTACTTTGTGGAAATAACTGGATTTTGATTTAGAAACTGTCCGAGCGAGTGCTCGAAGAGTCGTGCCTTGTTTTCTGACTTAATTATTCAATTATCACGTGTTGCTGACAAGAAATAGGAACAACTAAATTGATAGGATAGGCGTCACTTAAGTGGTACTTGTAATAAAAATGAGATGCAGCGATATTGTATCATGAATTTGTAAGGTCTCGTGAGATAGCGCATTTTCTAATTGCCTCTGCCGTCGATACCAAATGCCGATATCTGAAAAGCTTTGTAAATGGACGCATTCTGATTGCAGAAACATGCAAAATGAATGTCTGATGCTCATATAAGAACGAGTTTAAGTCAGCATTGCGCGTGTAGAACATTACGCAGAAAATTCCTGGTAACTTACTGGCTTCGATCAGTCAATAAATTTAATGTGAATGACTTTTATAATGAAACAGGCGTGCCACTCGTCAGCTACAGATTGTTTCATAAAGAATTGAAATGAGTAAACCTAAATTACATTCAGAAAATCATTTCTGAATTCAGCTAATTATATGTGCTTCGAATGCTCTTCGCAGTGAGAAGACTGAAGAATGCTTCAATTATTTGCAAGAAGTTAGAATTGGAATCCAGTTCTTTTATATATAAAGAATAACACCAAGGTATTCATGATGACCCGATATATTTCGCCGGTTCTAGACGTGGGACACACCGGAATGAATGCTGACAGAAGCGTAGTGAACATCGTTATAGGTTAACACGTGACAAGAAGTAAAAATGAATTCTAAGGTAGAAAATAATGTCAATGCGGATAATACTGATAGACAGAGTGCAGAGTAATACATATAAAAGCACAAAAAGGGAGAAAGAAGCTAAAGAAAACACCAGAGAAGTCACCAAGCCAGCAGTAAGCTAATGACAGTTTCTTTTTGAATGCACAAGTCAGGTTGTTTTACACTGATAAAAAGTGCTTCCAAGACACACAAATGCAGCCTTCCGCGACATCTCCTCAACACAGTAAAGCATGACTTGTCTGGCTTTGATGGGGTACATTGCTGTAAATGACGAGTGATGGCGCTTGCAGCTTTGGAACGTCGGTCCCCGTTCAGCAACCACCGTGGCACATGCTCAGAAATCCTTTGAGATAGTCTCCTCTCTGTCCGACCGACATACTTATCATTTTGACCCATCTTATCATTTTGACATACTTATCGGTTTACCGCAAGCCTTCATGGTCTGGTCTCTACGTGCACTTCAAAAGTTTCGCTCCCCTGTCGGATAAGATTGGTGTTATCAAGACTCTGTTTTGCCGTGCGAACCGTATCTGTTCTCCAACAGCTTTACCTCGCGAGAAAGAATTTATATGCCGTACGCTTCTTCTCAACGGTTACCCTCAGAGCCTTATCGACAGGCATAGTATTTTACGCTCCCATGATCCACAGTTTGGACCGAAGAAGAAGATCATCACACTTCGGGTCCCATTCAAAGGAGATGTGTTGAACAACTACATCAAACGGCAACTAAGACAGGACGTAAGCGCGGTTTACTCTACCGTGGAGCTGCGGGTGGTTCCAGTGACTAAACCACTCTTGTGCCAGAATCCCAAAGATAGAATCCCATTGGACGCCGAATCTAACGTACTGTACCAGTTCAACTGTACTTGCGGTAGCAAGTATGTCGGTCGGACAGAGAGGAGACTATCTCAAAGGATTTCTGAGCATGTGCCACGGTGGTTGCTGAACGGGGACCGACGTTCCAAAGCTGCAAGCGCCATCACTCGTCATTTACAGAAATGTACCCCATCAAAGCCAGCCAAGTCATGCTTTACTGTGTTGAGGAGATGTCGCGGAAGACTGCATTTGTGTGTCTTGGAAGCACTTTTTATCAGTGTAAAACAACCTGACTTGTGCATTCAAAAAGAAACTGTCATTAGCTTACTGCTGGCTTGGTGACTTCTCTGGTGTTTTCTTTAGCTTCTTTCTCCCTTTTTGTGCTTTTATATGTATTACTCTGCACTCTGTCTATCAGTATTATCCGCATTGACATTATTTTCTACCTTAGAATTCATTTTTACTTCTTGTCACGTGTTAACCTATAACGATGTTCACTACGCTTCTGTCAGCATTCATTCCGGTGTGTCCCACGTCTAGAACCGGCGAAATATATCGGGTCATCATGAATACCTTGGTGTTATTCTTTATATACAAAGTGATATCTATCAAAGGCGTTTTCAAAATCTTAAAAGCCAGTTCTTTTAACCTGTTGATAATATTTCGTGATGGACTCATGATTCATCACTTCCACGCAAAAGATTTCGACTGCTTTTGTCTAGATATGTACTGAGTTGTAAGATATCAGAGCCGAAATTGCCCGAGCAAGACAGAAGAACTGAGACTACAGTGATCAGTGAAACGCTGGCATTGGAGGAATCACTGGTCCTATGCTGTTTGGCGGTACAAAGTAGCTCCTCAACTGAAATTCAGAGACTGACTATTTTGACTTTGACGGAAGACACTGCAAGAAATTCCTGATCGCTGTTTGGCATCGCTGAGTGAGTAATGTTGTAGAAATTGCTCATTTGGAGTGATAAAGGAAAACAAGAACTCTGAAGTTCGAGTCCTCGAAGAACATGATTATTTTTGGCATTCACAAATTGGTTCTGGTGACAATTTGAATCGATTAGAATCTTTGGTAAGACAGGAATGGAATCAAATAGATTAGCCGAAGCACATTCAAAAAGTAATATAGTTTAAGGGATACAAATTTGACTACTACGGAACACATCATCAGTCCTTGCTGGACTAGTCTTCACTGGCCAAACTAGAAAACGAAAATACATTAAATCCATTAAAATTGAGAAGTACACTGATCTGGGAACAAAACTTAATTATAGTTACGAAAGCGCAACAATACTTTCAAATTATGCTTTCTGCATAATGTTGCTGTTTTTAACTAATTTCCAGGTATCTCTGAAATGTACTGTTCGAAAACGTGGTTGCCAGGTACATGTCCGCGTGCAATTTTATTGCTGACATTCAACGTGCGTGTACGTTTGGAATACACTCTTTTAATTCTGCACTGACTGTGTTTAACACTGACTTACTGATTTCTGATTGGCTGACACAGACTTGCCAATGTCTCATTTACAGCAATGAAATTGCACTTGAGCGGCTACCTTTACAGCTACGTGTAAGATAGCTAATACGAAGAGCAAGTAAATTGATGTTATAGTTGCAAAAATTAGTAAGCACAACGTCATAGCAATTTTTAGCAAACTTACAGTAGCAAATTTTACTAGATTTAAAAAAGGCTTATGCATTTCACAGTGCAATAATTCTATAATTATTGCCTCCATACTAAAGTTTGTGCTTTCCAAAGAGTGCATAAATTTCAATTATAAGCAGTCTTTATTGAACTCATTCATTGAAATACATCAGCACATAGAAAGGTTTTCATCCTCTAAAACGGTAAATTCTACATGGAAATCTCAAGAAATACCGCTGATAACAAGTAGAGGTAGATTTTTGACAAAAAATTCTGACTGTAGTTTTAACTACGTTGACTGTATTTGCAGTTAGTTGTGAAACATAGATCATCTTTCTTAAACATTTTTTTATATAAAGAAATTTTCTATGAATGAAATCAAGGAATAATACAAACATAATTATCAGCAAACAATACATATTAACCTGACATACCAAAAATAATGACTAAGGAGGACTAAATGTTCAACGAGACCTAAAACCTAGACAAATAAGAAGGAAACAAGCGAAATCAATTGTTTCGGATAGTTTTGGCCAGTAAAGCCCTTGCATTAGACTTAGCAAGAGAGATGCTAAGTTGTTGATGCATCTGTCTGTGAATGGCATAGATTCTGTGGATCCTGTGAAATACAAAGTTACTTACACAGCTCGTGCAAAGATATCCATCTTAATTGCATTATTCTCGATCAGCAAACTATGCTCTCCCTCTATAGGCGAGTGCAATATCTATTCATTAAAGCATGTTTCTTGCCCATTATGAGACTATTTTTCAAAGTAGTGCTTTATTTCTAACCAAATTTATCATAGAAATTAGTGATTCAATGTACGAAATACAATGTATGACTGTGAAATTTGAGTTGCCGTACATCACAGATATTCATCATATTTAGGATAATTTGAGACAAATTACAGATATATCTAAGATGACTAAACTTAATTTTCTTCACCGAGATGCTTTATTTTCCAAGAGAGAATATGGCACTGCTTTCAAATGACAAACATGCTTTAGATCAGAAACAGTACTTTATTCTCATACTTAAAAAAAGTAAAGATCCTCTCAAAGTTTTTTGTAAGTATTTTATCTAATACATAAAGATAAAAACAACATACAAACTTGAGGAAGTCAAAGATAAATGATCTCACTTAAGTCAAGGAGGCGTGGTGTGTTCCAAGCACAGACGTGGAATTTCCTGTCTGAGCTGCCACACTGATTCTTTGAGCCAGGAATGAGGTAGATCGTTCATCACCTGTTGCGGATGTTGCCGATTTCCTGGATGAAACTGCTGGCAGAAGGACCCCACGTTCTCCATGGTCTCCACACCTACGGGAATGATCTCATAGGAAGAGTTCAGGTTGACGTCCTTTGACCTCTTCCTATCTTCGGAGTCGCATGATGGTTTTCCAACATGAATGGCATGCTCGTGCATAGACATGTTGATCTCGAAAAATGGAATAAAGATGGATACTTTGCTCTTGTTGCGGAAATTGGTCAAATACCATCTAGCAAGTGAAATCATTCGTTAGTGTATTCTTTGAATCAATGAAAGGCATCTACGAAGATGCATCTACATTTAAATATACGTTTAAAATCTGGTAAAATACTTTACCTCGATTCCCCGTAGAGTTTCAACCAAATACCTCATTTTTCAGTAATATGATTGACAAAATCAACGGAAAATATGAGTAAGGAAAAAGGATTGCATGCGTTTGCTGTTTTGAGACCGAAATATGTTTTTGCAAGTACACGGTAGTTGCAATTGTATTTGAGCATTTATTTAGATATTGTTGCAGAGCTGTAAGTCGCATGACAAATATTGCCTCCAGCACTATCATTTAGTTTGAATAATTTTGCTTCAGTGTTGGTGTGTTTTGACAAAGATGCTAGCTACAGTTGAAAGTCGCATGTGAATGACAAGATCCGGTATTATTCAGATAACGGAATTTTCTTATAGTTCCCACTTCCAGCTCTATGTATCACTATACATCCGTTAGTAGATGAAATACATTCCTTTACTTTTTTCGATTTTTACGATTTTAGGCGTGTTACTGAAGTCATAATCCAAATTCAATCTGACGAAGGTTTGTAATCTCATCAACAACGTATTGGATGCTGGTCATTCATATTGTTGCAGCAATGAATTTCAGATCCCAGGTGATTTGATTACTTGTTTTCATCAACATTTGTTGCAACGGTTGGCGACGCTTTACTGATGGTGATACATTGAGGAACCATCATAAGCTACACTCAGAAATGTATGACAACTTGACAAATGAGAAGGGTATGCAAGTGGACAGACTCGAACCATGGACCTTCTGCACCTCTACCGAAGAACTGTCTTCAATCAATAGAGCTATCCTATCACCTCATTTTGAAGTTATCCTTGTATATCCTTACATGGTCCCATTTTGCAATGTCTGTATCTGAAGTATTTGAGATCTCCAAAAATATATGATCTGTCCATATGTTGATGATATTCAACGATGCGCATCCTCCCCTCCTCAGAAATCTGAAAATGTGTGTTTCGCAAGTTTGAGAAGAAAGTCTCAATACTCTTCGATGTTTGACTAATTCATTCCCAGTACCCTCTGAACGTTGTTTTGGACTTCATCTTGACTCGCACCTCTTGATGACAAAATATGTTTCGAAAATTGTCTTCTGCTTTTCGACTGCGAAGCAGATTCGATCCATTAGGCCTCTTATCTAGTAGTTTGCTGCCATTACCCTGAATCAGTCTTAAGTCCTCACCAACCTAAACTACTGTATCGCCTCTCTGTCTGGTCTCTGTCTCTTCCCAAACGAATACAAGGTGTACAGAATGCAGCTGTACGCATTATATTCGATCTCGAGCTGTATTATCATATTTCTCTTAACCGGCGTGAGCTACAATGGATTCATAGTTGTGTCCATGTTATTTTTCGTTTGGTCGTCCTCGTGTTTCAATGTTTTTCACGACTTTATACCGTTCTACCTCACCGACCCCATCTCATCTCCGTTCTTCCAGTTCCCAAACACTGCTTGTACCTGCTGTTCGTCGTCCTACCCTTAGTAGCCGGTCGTTTCCTTTCGTTGCTTCTCGTGTTTGGAATAATTTTTCCGCTTACATTACTTATTTTGACTTCTTTTCACTCATTTAAATTGGGTCCCCTTGCATACTTGCATGACACATTTGTCAATGTATAATTCCGCTGATGTTCTTTCTGTGAAGTGATCTGCAAGTCCACGAGTGGCCATTATGTAAACCTTTAACAGCGAACACTAATAACACTAGTGTTTACTCTAGCAAGAACACTAACAATAAATCAAGTCATGATGGGTCTTTCGAAATTAATTACTGTTAACATTGATTAAATAATTAATCACATTTTCGTTTTAAATCTCAAATTTTCAGTCTAACATAATTTAAGGGTACAAGCATTAATATTATGCTAAGTTTGAACAGCAAGCAACTAGAACATGCAGTTACTGAATAGTACAAAGCAAGTGACAGTCTCGCAAAACTGCAAGACAAAGTGAACAAATGTTAAGAATTCTTGGTAGTTTAGTATACCGGTACTATGCTTTTCTGATGCTTCACTTTCTAAAATTAAATCATTGTCTTATATGAATGGCATGAAGATCAGTCTGACTCTCAAGGCACAGAAATTCAACGATGCTGCTAGTCTTGAAAATGTCATCAATGTATTGGCATTAATCGGCTACTCAGGTGAATTTCATTTGGGTCGGTCGGTAGACATTTTTTTCGAATCGTTATGCGGTTTTGTGTCAGTTGCCAAGAAGTCAAACAAAAGAAGTTTATTTTTGACTCCTTGATTGATAAACCTGTATGAAAAACATGTTTTTTCTGTATAAATAAGATAATTTGGCCATCCCTGGAGTGATACAGATGAAAAGAAATGTGCCTCCGGCTTTCACAGGAATTATTTATTCTTTGAAGTTCGATATTCCGCCTTCTTTGACTGCTACTTGACATGCACTGACAGATAACAGACAAGCATGAAAGATCAGCTGAACAATAATCACAGGTAGCAGCCAGGCTTAATATACGCAAAACTTACATTTACGAATTCCTAATAAATGCCATCAGAGCACATCACTCATAAGAGAGGAAGTGGCGATTGTTTAGTGCAATTAGCTATAAGGTAACCCGGGCTACGTAGAATGTAAATTGATTCACGCTCGACTGTAAAAATGGCCCATTTAAACATTCTGATAGAAGGCCGAAGATGGTGAATTGACATGTTCTCCTAATCGGGATTTGTCAGTTCTCTTTGTTTGGCCAATATGCTTCAAAAAGCACTTTGTGCATGACAGCTCATTGATTGCAAACTGCATGGAACATTGATGTCATCGATGAGTGTCCTCCATCGCATGCTCAAGGACGCTCAGTCTGAAATATGAGTCTGATGTTCTCATCGATTCCACATCTTTTAGCAAGCTTGAAAATTTGTCTTCTGCTGCTCTCATCTATGAATAGAATTCGAATGAAGGTTTCAGGACAAGCTTGCCTTCTTCCTTAAGAATAGGAGGACCATCATAATATCGTCTCACCAAATTTCTTGCATATCCATGAGCTTGAAATCGCTTACGTAACATCACCATGGAATTTTCCAATTATGATTGAAATGAATTTCTGACCTCTCTCCAATTCTCTTTTTTCAAAAGAGCTGTTCTCCTGTTCGTTGGAACGTGAGATGTAAACGGCAAGCATGTATTGCTATGGATCGACTTGACGTATAAAGAGAAAACGAATTTACTCTCCGTTGACACCAGGTGTTTTGAAACGGTTGACGATGGTCGACAGCTGCTACCAAGGTAAACTTGATGCATCCATGTACCTTGTTAACAACCTCCAATATGGCTATTTCTGGTCGATGTATCACAAATACGTCATCTACGCACCTTTGCCAGTAGGGAATATTTGGATTGTCAAGTATAGTGGTTTCAATTCAATAAATGAATATGGAAGCTTGTACTAGATCTTCTTACCTACACCTTTTTCCATTCTAGTTCAAACTTGTTCCGTTCTATTTAAAGCCTGTTCCATTCAGTTTAAAAATGTTCAATTCAATTTAAAACATTCAGTTAAAAACGAGATCCATTCTACAACAGAAACAAAACGACATTGAAAAAAATAGATGATATCATAATATTTCATGATGCATGTGCATCACAAAAATCTGATGAATGAAATTACACGGATCTTCCTAATAATTGGATCATAAAAAACAATAAACAATGAAGCATTTTATCCGAAAGTGTTATCAACTCACCAATGTAAGACTAGGCTAAACACCGCATTGTAAGCCTTGACGAAGTCTAGCCGGAGAACCACATCCGACAACTACATCATTACATTGTCGGATAAGATGAGTCATTCTTATAAATCGAACAATAACAAAAGTAAAAATCTTTAGATCCTAATAGATCAGGTGATCCTCGTATCCAGAATGGAAGCGTGATGAAAAAACAACCTTCTCCGGATACTAAATTGATTTACTATGATAACCAATATTTCGTCTTGCGGATTTGTCAAGATTACAATAAGCAGAGAGTGGTAAATGGAGGGATTTTGAAACAAACTTTTAGTACCGCTAAAGGCGAACTGATTCAAAACGATGGCACATGCAGGAACTTACTAGGTGGACAAAAAGAAATGTTCAATGCTGTACTGCTTTACTTATTGTAACATTGACAAAGCCGCAAGGCAAAATATTGGTTATCACAATAAATCAATTTAGTATCCGCAGAAGGTTATTTTTTCATCAATCTTTAGATCGGTTTAAACGCGACGTCATCCCATGCATCATATGGAAATAGTAAATAAATGCAGTTCAGCACTTGATGTTATCGTTGCTATTCATACCAAACACACGGAGCGAGCGAGTTTCTTGTTGATCAGCGTGTTGATCGCACATTCACAAAGTGTGCATGTATGATGAATGGGATGATGTCGCGTTAAACCAATCTAAAGATTCTTACTTTTGCTATTGTTGGATTTATAAGAATGACTGATTTTATCCGACAATGTGATGATGTAGTTGTCGGATGAGGTTGTCAAAGCTCCGTCAAGACTTACAACACGGTGTTTAGCCTAGTCCTACTTTGGTGAGTTGATAAACACTTTCAGATAAAATGTTTCATTGCTTATTGTTTTTTATGATCCGATTATTAGGAAGCTCCGTGAAATTTCCTTCATCAGATTTTTGTGTTGTAGATGTATTATGAAACATTATGATATCATTGATTATTTCAATGTCGTTTTTTTTGTAGAATAGAACTCGTTTTTAACTGAATGTTTTAAATTGAACGGCACATTTGTTATGTATAATATTTCTGTACCTTTTCCACGGCTTTAATGTCTTTTATGAGAGAAGGACACCACACTTGGGTGCAATATTCAAGCATTGGTCTAATATACTCACAGTAGTAGGCTTGCATAGGAATTCGAGGATCATTGTCATCAGACACTTTGAAACTAGATAGGGACCGAGATAGGTGAATCATTTCACTGTGTACATCAATTGCATTTTTGAAATAAATCAAAGACTGACACGCAATGCAATTAAACAGGTCTGCAGACAAAATGAAATCAATTGATTACGTGTGGTGAATGATATCTAAGTGGATGTTTTCTTATTTCTTGACGATCGCAAACTTGTCTTGCAATTTCCATCTCATGCGACTCCTCTGTACTGAGAGAACGAAACATTTTGATATGACGCGACAGTGGTGATTAGAAATTAGTTGAAATTAAATTGGCTCATCAATAAATTAATTTTTGATAACCTTGTGCCGCATCATTTGATACTGCAGTTCCTAATGGCGATCAAGATAAAACAAACGTCGGTGAATGCTCGAGTGAAGAGGAAATAATCGCATTGATTTGGTTGTAGTGGTTGCAACTTCCAACACAACGTATGTTAGCCTGATTGCTATTAGCGATGTTGTTGAGAAACATGCGTAGCAAATTATTTATACTCGAAGGAAATCCCATCTCTCTCTTTTGTTGGAGTAAAAATGAAAAACGAAGTCGTTTCTTAGCGCTTTTGATGCACTCAGAACATCATCTTCAGAGATACTGATCACATTTTAAACCGATTGAAGACACACGTTGCCACAAATCAGACAGAATTGTCAAAAGAACAATGAAGTGAAATAGAAAATAATTGCGATACTGAAGATAAAGTCAATAATAAATAAACTTCTACAAAGTAAAGACACAAAAGTAGAAATACGTAAAGAGATAAATCTTTAGGAGAAAGGAAAACAAGTCACCGCGAAAAGTCAAGACATGACATGGTTCCAAGCACAACCGATGTCGTGGCCGACACGGTTACTTCCACCAAGCCTCCTGGTCCACATTGCCGCTTTAATGAGTCTTCGTCTCCGTGGGATTTCCTCCGAGTATAAATAATTTCAGCAATCCCTTATTTTCAACAATACGTAGCAAAGTTAGGGCATGGCACCTCCTAGTACGAACCTAGCAACAAGCCTGCACAACCCTCTGTGCTGTAATTGATAGAGACAGGGTACTCCATGCGTGCAAGCTTTGCAACATGTCTGTGCCTACTAAAGTGATGCTGGGACAACGCAGATGAATCAATCATCATCAGCTAAGTGGTACTTCATATAATATTGGTTTGTCTGTGTAATGATCATTCCTTAGTGGATTTGAACCCCTGACCTCTGACTGAGAAGGCCATCCTTTACTAACTGAGCTATCGGTACGGACAGGAAGATTTGAAGAGTCCTCGGTCAAATGTTCCCGACATTCCCGCTCTTTCTCCATTTCTGACAATGTAAATCCAATCATCTCAATCGGACGGGTATAGTGTCTTAGTAATATAAGTGCAACTTCTAATGTTTTGATAGAAATCACTGATATTTGTCATTAGCAGTTTGTGGTATTTACTTGTGTAATGAAAAAGCGTAAACCAGTACGTGAATGTCCACTCCTATATTTTAGCAGGTTTGTTAGAAAAAACGATATATACACGGTCACGACGCTTCGAGTGTTCGCCCGTCTTCTGGGGAATTAGGGATTAATTAAAACTCGAGACGTTGGGACCGTGTATATATCGTTTTTACTAGCAAACCTACTGAAATAAAGGAGTGAACATTCACCTACTGGTTTGCGATTTTTTCATTACACAATAAAGGCCTCCTGTTAACAGCAATTCTGTTTGTGTTATTTACAAAGTTCCGGTTGGTGGGTTCAGTTCATTTCAGGTGAACTGCAGTGTTTAAGCTGTTCAGTAGTCTTCAGTGACGATTGGTTTTCATTTATATGTAGGATTTTGGAAGTAAAATTATTCGAAGTTTGTTAAGTAAAACATTGATTTGCATCAATTAAATCAACTGTTTCAGAATTTGAACATAATCATTTCTCTTTTTCTTGAAATTGACAATTGAATTTCAATTCTTATCGATTTATCACTGCTTTGATAGTTTGTGATTGATATATTGATTGTGTTTTGCTTCATGCTTCCTTGCAAAAATTTCCTAACATGCTTTCAAGAAAAACGTTTGAAAATCATGTCAGAGGTATTTCCTGCTTTTGATAACATCTTAAAGTTCATTGCATTTATTGATTTATTCTTAAATCGAATCTCATAGATTGGTGATGGTGTAGATTTTACATTAATCTTATTTGATTCGTATTTTATCCTAATATCATATGTTTTCCTCGCAGACCATCGCTCACTGCTGCATTTGCTAATTTGGATAACAAAAATGTATCTCTAAATTCATCGAGTCTACCAGAACCACCGAAATTCGATAAATTTCCATCAACTGAAACTGGCCTACCTTTCTCGCCTTTAACTGACACAAGTAAGTGAACGACATTTTCAATGTTTCAATCAAGTTGTTTTTATCAGCAGGTTTAGACTTTTGGTGCAGAATATGCGTCCTTGGCAAACCAAAGATACATTAATGAAGAAAGCTAGGAGTTGTTTGTAGAAAAAATCTGAAAATTTCCTTTGGATGGTCAAAAGGAAAATATCTTCTATGCCATTTCCAATCATAGTTATAATTGTCCCAATTATAAACTTTTTTATACACCTCTTGAAAGTGTCAAAATTGTGTAGGTGAGGGAAGCTGATTCAAGACCTGCGCCGTGCGAACAAAAAAGCTTTTTTTTGGCGACTCATAGTACTCGTGCGTTCAGCACTTGAGTGCATTAGCTCCAGCGTGTGCTTTTGTTGAGCATCTTAGGCTTGTGTACTCACTCTTTTGCTGCAGAGCTGCTTCTACCGAAGGAGCACATGCGGGAGAGACTTAAGGTATGTAGAATTGGAATTTATAATTACCTGTCATTTTACCTTCAGTACGCACCTCACATCATCTATCTTCAAACATAATTTCTTGAGTACATTATCGTCATTTTTGTCAGTGCCTGAGAGAATTTGTGTAGTTTACATGTTGCAACCGCCCCGATTACTACAATTCTCTCAATTATTTGAATGATTGATGAATTAGTTGATGCAGGTTAGTATAAAATTCATCAACAGAAGTTCGTACATGTCTAAGGTTTTTAAGGAAAATGTTAGGGACCGTGTAGGAACCCGAAAGTTTTCATCAAAAATTCATAATTGGAGATCTTTTAAGCACATTCGTTGATGATAAAATGTTCAGCTTTGTCATTTTATGGATGAACATGATCGGATCTAGATTTTCTGTGTTGATATTCTCTGAAACAATGTACGTACTTTATGGTATGTACCTACATGACGTGCAGCTATCTCAGTATTATCACAGATACGACCCAGGATACAGTATAGATTCATTAATCATTTTCATTTTATATATGCATCTATACATACATGTACGCCGTGTGCTAGACAAAATCAGATTCGAAAACCAATGTTTAGGCTTTCACGAATTCATTTCTTCTAAAATGTCCATTCATCTACATCCAGAATACATCCAAAAAAATAGATGCGTGATCGCCGAGTAAGGTATAGATATTCACCTTATTTCATTGACATCATGGCTACTTTCACTGAGTGTCAGCTCTCACGTTATGAGCATCGAATTGTCACAAGATTTTTCCATGTGGGCAAGAGACATGGAGCTATATCAAGAAATGGAGAACGTGTATGTCAATGATGTTCCAATTATCTAGTTCAGACAATTTGCAAGTGGGTGACTGCAGCCTCACGACAGATCTTTCCTTTTTTCTCTAATTCTAGGGACCCTATTCGGGTCCCTAAAACACCTTTAAAAACCCTGTACATATCTGCGCAAATTTCAATGAGTTTTTGAATTGGCGATAGCCGTGGATACAACTATAGTAGGGAATCACTGTAAAGTGCGTATCAGCAGCAAGCTATCAAATGTTCATGCAACTGGGAAAAGATTCTGCTAACTTGTAATTTTTTTCCTTCTAAGGTTCAGCAATGCATGATGAAGACAAAGATGAAGAATCATCGAAAATTCCTGTTCCAACGACTCCGACGAGTCCTCCTGTGATGACTTCTCCGAAGATAAAACCGAAAGTTGAGCGGCGTGATCATGTTTGGGAGAATCGTGTTGAGGTGGAGGCCGATATAACGACATTTACCTTCACCAATTTGAAGCATTTCACGGAATATATTTTTGCTATTCGAGCATGTCAAGTGAGTAGCTGCCTATTTGAATGTCGCTCTATCTCGGATAAGAATGCATTTAACTTTTCTGCACGCATTGGAAAGTTCAACCAGCTCCATACAGCTCTTGTTTCAAAAGAGTTTTCTCACGATATCTGCTTTTATGCACATTGCAAGCTGCACATCGAGTGTTGGCAATCCGGGAATAGACCGGGAATTTCAAAACGTCCCTGAAAAACCCGGGAAACTCCTTGAAAATTTGCCATTCGACAAGATCATCTGAAATTTTTGATACCTCGAGTCATGCTTCCTTTGAAAGTTTACAATAGCATTGAAGCGACAAAACCAGGGATGGGGCCAGCATTGCTGGAGCCAGCACGGTACTGGCAACTGGGCCTGCAAAAGGCTGCTGGCCATGGCCAGCACCTATCTTTTCTTAAGATACATGCTGTTTTTTCTTAGATCTGCCAATATGAAATTTGCAATCTGTAGCGTATGCTCCACCGTAATCATTAAAATTGCGCAGAATATAGTTAATCCATTAGATGCCGCATGTGTCGTCATGTATCCATGCAAAGATTCTCCTTCGTTATGATCCAGTTTTTGCTTGTGTTCTCACGATAACAAACTGTGGATACGTTATCAGTTGCACGTCCTGAGCTGAATATATTGCGAAGAGACTACTACATACAGCACCGACAACTGATATCGTGGCTGTCCTCTCACAAATAAAATAATTTTGAAAGATAATGTCGTCGTTCAACAAAATATGGCATCGTCTCAAATTGCAACCAATTTTAGATTATGCCTTTTATCTGAAAGAATTGGTATTCGAAAATCACAAAAATTGTACGAACATGATCTGTCGATCGTTGATTTCAATGAGTGTGCAAAAGCCACATTGCTGAACAGTAAACACACAGTGCTTAAAAAGGAGAACGAATACTTTGAGCTACGTTGAGGCTCATAGAGCAGCAAATCAAAGGGAGTCGCTTTCAAGCGCATCGCACACTTAGTGACGTCATCAAAAGATAAGTTGCTGTCTTGCTGAAGGAGAGCTTTCAATTGACCGTCTGCTCCAGGTTACGTTCGAGTCTTTCTGCTGAAAATATGATCATTTGTTCATTCGCTGCAACTTCGAGCGAATAATGAACGGTGAATTAGTACTTGGAAGTAGCATTGAAAAAAAGTGAAAATCGAAGAGAAAATCGTTGTGCTTGATTGAAGATTTGAGGATGTTTCTTGTTTAGTGCTTGCTTGTAATAAAATTTCATGTAAGTATGTAGACTTATTGGTCTACCATGCTGATCATAAAGATAGAATATTTTGAAAATAGTCCACACTAATAGACCGAAATCATTGCTGTTTGAGCGAGATAGTTTCACGAGAAATGTCCAATTTCTATGGCACTATTGACAGAAGTCTAACAGCCGATGAAAATCATTCTTCAAGGTTAAAATCAAATTCGATTTGTAAGAGTTTGACTTATTAAGATTTGGCTCAATTGTCAAGACATCTACTGCTTCAGTCCGTGACCTTTTCATTTTTAAGATTTTATTTAATCCAATAGAGAAATGCTGGGACATCCTGAAGTAGAAGGTCATCGCATTCAGACCAAGATCATTGCCACACCATGTACCTGGAGATACTATTAAGACAGTCTGGTGCAACCTTATAGTGTTGTACTCAACTTGTGAATTACATGCTTTAAAGGCTTGCTGCTGTTTTGGAGGCAAAAGAGGTGGCAACCAAATAATGACTTGCTTCAATGAAAGCTGTTACTACAAAGCTTGTGAGTTAAAATGATGTCTGCAATATTTAAAACACTTTTTCTGATAATTCGTGTTTTCAATAACGTTTTATTTGCTTACTCTGAGAGATGAAGAGTATTCAATCTTTTTGCGGTCAGCATGGTGCATGCTATATACAAACAAGAACTTGTGTTGTGTTTTAATTTTCTCGTCCTTCGATTAAAGAATTTCTCGATTAATCAAAAAAAAGGAAAGAAAATCCGAAGATATGCGTGGAACTCGAGTGTATTAAAACATGAAAGTCATAAATTTTCGGCCGAAGCCTTCATCTGCTGTGATCTTAGTTCTGCACATATCTTCGGATTTTCTTTCCTTTTTTAACGAATACTATTCGTATTGACTCGATGACTGGTATTCTATTTCTCGATTAAAAGTTTCAATTTAAAATTCAGTACTTGGATAGGAACTCTATAACTTGTTTCAATGTCAAAATAGTTCACGTTTCAATTTTTAGTCAAGTATGATAACAACAGAAAAAATCTGAAAATAACATCTTTAAAGTAGGAATACATGCAGATATCACGATAATGATTTTTTGGATGTTGAAAACATCATTGAATAATTGAACGTTAATACATCTTGCTTAAACGCACTGTATGATCCGAATTCGACATAACAAAATGCATGAATATATGAATACAAAAATATGTAAAGTATTTGAAATGAAAACTTTGCTCGTACTAGCGCTGGCGTCGACATCATATGTTAAAGTGCCAGCAGCCATCAAAAACCTGCTGGCGCCAGCAAATTGACGATCCCTGGAATTCACCGCTCAAGAGCGTCGTCGATTTAGCCAATTCGTCAATTAAAAACTGCCAATTATTCGCCCTTGATAACTTGAATTAAATTTAAGTTTAATTTAAATGCAAATTAGGAAAATCAAGTTAGCGATTGAGTGGTAACATGCCTAGAAAGTCTGAAAATTGTCAATTTGCTTCGACTATCACGCCATGATAACGTTCCAATGAGCCACTGAATAACATTCCTGTAAAAGTCAAAAGAAACTTTCTCAGTGCATTGCCAAAGCTAATCCCATAGGTTGAAGTAAACATTCTTTTGAATTTTTCAATGAATGCTTTTCAATTGCTATGTTTCCTACTTGTCTTGAAAATGACTAGGAACATAACGCCATTGTTGAAATAGTTTAGCAATTTTTCAGACATTCTTTCATCTTTCATCCTGTACAATTATTTCGATTCCTTGAAATACATTCTAATTTGCATTTGAATTGTGGGAGCAATCTTTATCTCGTTTCATAGATATAATTAGATTATCCGAAGCTATGACACTTAAAACTTCCAGGAAGCTCCTGTACCTGAGGGTGAAGATGGGAAGATGGCGAGCACATACAGCAGCGATGCTATGTATGATGATGACATCTCAAGTGGACAATTCAATGCGAAAGTGTGCAGCAAAATGAGCGTCGCTAATCACGGCACTTTGGCTAGCTGTAAGTATGCATTCGATTTGTATCTTCTCGAAATGTTGCATTGAAATGAATTTTGTTTAAGTTGTTCGTTAATGAGTTAACATAAAAATTTTGACAGCAGTTATTTAAAGTTATGTTGAATTTTTTCACATTTTCATTTAATAGAGATGTTACCACACGTACCTCAACAAATAATTAAGATAGTATATAGTCATCCAACTGCGTAACATTCAGGATTACATTAAAACCGTCGGCTTAACTTCGTGAATTCAAAGAAAAGTTTATCAAGAATGTTGCGTGCACATCATAGAAATACCGTCTCTTAAGGCTCTGCTTCCAGAAACATCGTTTAAGACCTCTGATTCTTTCGAAGTCCAACCAACCATTTTGATTTGCAAGATGATCAACAATCTGATAGATTTATCTATTTATTATTTCCTTATTGTTGGAAAAGGCGCCCATACGATACGAGGACATTGCTATAAACCATCGGTCTCTGATCTTGCTAATGTTAGCGCCCGTTGTCATTTTTTTCAACTAAAGAGTCGTGTCTGCCTGAATCAATAGTGCTTTCTCCTTCACTTCAAGCTTTCAAACGTAACTTATTATCTCAATCCACCAATATTTCAGTGCTGCACTTGTTTCTGAACTGCTTCTATTATTTGTATTATTAGAGTTGTGAACATCTTGAATTTGTCTATTGTTGAGGCTGCGCGTTAGTGTTGGTTTGTAACCAGTGATGCTTTTTCTATACATTTGTTTATTATACATATGTTTTGAACGTGTATGTGACAGTGTTAGGAATCTCACGATGTAACAAGTGTAACAAGTCTCACGATGTCCATTTTTACCAGTTATTGGACCAAAGCTGATCAATTATGATTCGCTGCCACAAGAAAGCTCCATCGAGTTCTTTTAAGAACTGATTAATCCAATGACTACAATAGCATTGCATTTGAACACTTGCGGATTTGAGAACGTCATCAGTCCTCATCAAGAATACTTCAATTAATAGTTTAAATTAGTAAGCATTATATTCTGTTATATATGGCTGCTGGAATGATTTTCATCATTGCATGAGAACTACCTTTTGTGTAGAACAAACTTGAATAAATGAATAGCCACTGAAGTGTCCGTTATGAGCTCTCTTCATTGAAAAGGTCACAACTTCTTCAATTCCCATCTCCACAGGTCTGGTTGATTCATTTCTGACTGGTTGTATTGCAAAACATGAAATCTCCCACTTCCCACTCTTCTGGGCAACTTCAAATGACAACCCTGATGTAGACACTTGCTGTCGATTGCACTCCACACTCAAATATATTTGATTCATTCTCTTTCCAGTAGCAATATATCAGATTGCAACTTCCCGGTTATCTTTCAGACGTGGCGGATCAAGTGGAAGATAAAACGATTGAAGTAAATACGGAAAAGGGTATTCGGATACTCTGGTCAAGACCGAAGAACCCAAATGGCATCATCATTCATTATTGGTTCAGATATCGAAAAAGGGATCCAAATGAAAAGAGAGTAAGAGATGATAACAGATCATTTGTTTATTTAGTAATGAAATCAATGCATGGAATGAGAAATCGACACTTCAAAAAGTAATCTAATGTTTTATCCGTTGCATCATAGATGCCATGATTCAGCACTGTACCACATTTTCGCTGAACTTAACGACATTTATTCTCTGACAAAATATTTTGCATACATCACCCTACTATTTACTCTACATCTTACTTACGTCTTACGTTAGCCGTTATCATCCCTGCGGAAAATGGCCTCCCTTGTGATACGAATCCATTTCGCACGATCGTTCGCCGCCAGCCGCCAGTTCCTTGGGAGTTCGTCTCTCCATCTCTTTCTCTGTCCTCCACAGTTTCTTTTCCCTTCTCTTGGTATCCATACTGTCGTTCTATGGCTCCATCTGTTATCGTGTCGCCTGATGACATGACCAGCCCACTTCCATTTGAGATGTTTCGCTTCTATCACAACGTCCTTTAACCCTGTTCGTCTCCTTACTTCTTCGTTTCTAACCTTGTCTTTCAGAGTGAGTCCAATCATCCTTCGTTCCATCGCTCGTTGTGTTGTTCTGAGTTTATTCTCTTGTGATCGTGTTAGAGACCAGGTTTGGGATCCGTATGTCAGGACAGGCAGAATGCACATATTGAACAAACGTTTTTTATTCTTCATCTCTATACCTCGTGATGTTGAGTAGGGCTTGAATTTCCAAAAGAACTTCCACGCATTTTGTGTTCTTCTTTGGATTTCTTGTTCTTGGCGGGCTTGAAAGGAGATATTCTGTCCATGGTAAACAAAATCGTCGACACAATCTATGACGTGTCCATTGATGTGGATTAAACTCATTTGGCCGTTTGTCAAAATTTTTGTTTTCTCGTTGTTTATCTTTAAACAGACCTTTTTTCCCTGCTTATTTAGCTCATCTACAATTATTTGCATGGAAGTCGCGTCATCCTCAAAAATGGCAATATCATCTGCAAATCTCAAGTTCATGAGACGTTCACCGTCGATGTTTATTCCTGCGTCTGCAGGGCAGTGACATGATCTGAATATGTCTTCTAATGTTGCCGTAAAGATGACTGGGGATATGGGATCTTCTTGGCGAGCGCCACGTTCAATGAGGAATTTCGGGCCTCTTGTTTCCAACTTTATGGAAGCTGTTGCATCACTATATATCTCATACAAAATTCTCCAAATTTTCCCTCTTACTCCCTGCTTTCTTACTGCAGTTAGCATCGCTGTGTGGCTAACATAGTCAAAAGCTTTTTCATAGTCGATCATAAGTAGATAGAGAGTCTTGTTATACTCTGTATACTTCTCAATCAGTTGATTTATCGAGTGTAGATGGTCAATTGTTGAGTAGCCTTTCCGGAAACCAGCTTGCTCTCTTGGATGATTCCATTCTAAAGTCTGTCTAATCCGGCGTTGTAAAACTCTGGTAAAGACTTTGTACAGATGACTTAGAGGCCTTATTGGTCGGTAGTTCTTTATGTTCTTACTGCAGCCTTTTTTGTAAATCACTACTACATCTGCGTTTCTCCACTCATGGGGTATCTGGCCACAATTCAAAATTCGGTTAAAGATTTTTGTCAGCATCTCAATAAATGTTTGCCCCTCCAGCTTTTAACTTTTCGCATATTATTTTGTCTTCTCCCGGTGATCTATTATTCTTCATTTCCCTTATTGCTAGTTGTACTTCACCTTTCAAAATTTCAGGTGTCGGATTTTCTTTCTCTTCTTCTTCAATTTCTACATCCATTATCACATTTGCAAAATCGTTTTTGTAAAGCTCTCTATAGAAGTTGGTTATTTCTTCTAGTATTTCACGTCTATTTGTAACGTCATTTCCATTCTTTGAAATACATCTTATCAATTTTCTGGCTGGATTCATTAGCCCTTGTGCTTTTTTCAACGATTTGTTCCTCTTTATAACCTCTTCTATTAGCTTTTCGTTGAATTCAGAAATGTCTTGTTTGATCTTTTGTTTAGTCAATTTTCTGGTAATGGTAAACTCAACCTCTGCTTCGTTACTTTCTCTTCTTCTCTTCCGCAGTTCCTCTCGCTCGTTTATTAATCAGATTGACTGTGCCGTCTGTTAACTTTTTTGTTTTCGACATTTTCTCAATTTTCAATGACTTTGTTGTTTCTTTTATAGCGCAGGTGAACTTCGAATATTCAACATTTAGGTCATCTGTATCTTCAATGTGTAGACTCTCAAATCTATTGGAGAGTTTCAATTGAAATTCTCTTCTCCTGTCCAGTACTCTACATCAGTAGCACAAAAATTGAGATTTATGTGATAACAGCAAATAATCCTACTTCCTCTATAGGAATTTCTGGATTATTCAATGATGTCTTACTTAAAATTGCAGAGCAACACTAATTGGAGTTGGCGCTGTATACCTCTCAATGAATGGTACGAAAGTTATCAAGAATTGCTGAACTATCGCACAAGTAATGGTCTGGAGACGCCCAATCGTGAAAAGAATGACCGCAGCAGGCGAGCTTCCTCGAATTCCCCTCCTCCACCTACTGAGGACGATGCAGCAATGAAGGCAGAGCGTGGAGGATGTTTGTGTCAAGGTGCCGCTTACACTCCAGGAGTCTACGAGTTCTCCATTAAGGCGGTATCCATTGCCGGCAACGGATCTTGGTCAAATATTTCCACGTTCGAAGTGGAAGGAGATCTCCGGTCGGAGCATGATATTATCATTAACATCATTTTGCCGGTCCTGGTTGTGATGATATTGATTCTTTTCTCCCTGATCCTCTCCCTTCTGCTGTTCAGGAAGCGTCGTAGAGAAGCGAACGAAGTTATATTCTCCAATCCAGAGTATCAGAAAATACCAGCTCCTGATGAGTGGGAAATACCGCATTCAGACATTGTCTATTACAAAGAGCGGGCACTCGGTAAAGGTCATTTCGGAGTGGTGGTGAAAGGATTCGTGAAGAACCTTCAAACACCTGCAGCTGACTTCTACGATAAGACTGACACTGTCCTGGCGGCCATCAAAACGGTAAATGCTATCACAGCATTTATTTAATTTAATGTAGTCACGACGAATTGAGAGTCGAACTTTTGACCTGTTACCCTTGACAGGTGTCACCCTGTTAAAGCACCTGTCAAAACATGCTAAAACTTAAATTTGATATGTATATTATTACCGCATAGCTTATGTTTCAAAAATGTATTTTTGTTATAAAGAAATCATCCATTGAAAAGTCCATTAATTCATGCCAAATCTGCATTTAAATTACAGTTATAAAAATGTACGAAACTCTTAAAAATTGACTAAAACCTATGTAACAAACGCATCACCTGGACGGAATAACAAATCATGCTCAAAAGATCAATTAATGGTTTGAGAAGCTAACACAATTTGGTAGTATAAAAAACAAATGCAAAGATCTAAAGTTCTGATTATTCTGTGACTGCTCGTCATCTGAGCTATCGTTCTTTGATAGATGTGACACGAAGAAGTTTTTGCAGTCTCAGTTTGCAGAGATAACAGCTAACTGCTTAGCTTTGATGAAATTGCGTAGACTGGTCGCCTCAAGACCCATTTCATAGGAGTGTAGAAGGTATTCGACCATATAAACGACACATAGTAGCCCATAGGCCTACAATACATAGATACAGGAATAAAAGCAAGATCATAATAGAACACTCTCCAGATTACCCAAATCATCGGTTTTTCACATTAAATACTATTGTAAATGCGAAATATGCTGGAAAAATTGCCCATTCACAGGCACTTTTTATGAAAAATTACCAGATTTGAGAATTCACATCAGTGATTTTTACATAGTTTTGGAAGGGTGTTAAAACATAGGTTTTAACAGGGGGTGTTAAAAGCTGGTGCCACCCTGCTGCCGTATTATTTATTGGCTTTAAAATCACAGCAGATACGCGCGCCAATCGACTAGCTAAGTCCACACTCATATTGAAGAATCAGGTTACCTTATATTTCTCCTCATTAGCGACAAAAATGTTGACTACGGCATGCTAGTATCACTGCTGTTGAGTTGTAACAACTGTAAAAAAAGCCGTTTATGTTTTGTGATATTATATGGCGTTTATCTGCAGCTCAGTCAGATTTTCGCACTCAATAGTGCAGGGTACTGGCATCATTTGTCCTTTGTAATATTGAATTGTAAATATAGTTTTATACGATTAAGTGACGACATTCAGTCCCTTTATTTACCATCCAAATTTGCTCCATTTAAAAAGAGCCAAATTTATGCAATACGCCTACTTTATATTTTGTCAGTGATTAACTCCAGCTTATTATCTATAGCCATCTTCAGGTAAAGAATGTATGGGAAAAATTACTGTCACTCGCTATATTCTGCGCACATAAAACAACGATTATGATTTCTTGGGGATAGAGGCAAGCCTTAAATATTGGCAAAATTCAGAACAACAATCGATGTTAAGTTACAAGATCAACTCTCTTCGGTGGGATGCATTTCGTCAATGTCTCTACCATGTTCACTACACACTGAAAACTGCACAAAGTATATATCCGAAGACAGTAAGTGAAATATTGAAATAAAAAATAAATGAAAATTGGCCAAAAAATTTGAGAAATGTAAGCATTTGCATACTTGACAGAAAAATATAGTTCATACATTTGTTTCTCTTATCTACGTCTATTTATATACTTTGTATAGCATATCATACTTCTTTTTCAATTATTCAGGTAATTGATTTGCATAATTTTGTTGCTCCTGATGACGCAAATATTTACATTTTTCACCTCTTTTGGTTAATTTTCATGTACTTTCTATTTCAATACTTCATTTATTTTCTTTGTATTGTGCAGTTATGCAGCTTTGAGTTTGTAGTTTTCCCTTTGTGTGTGTTTGATTCTCCATCTTGCCTCTAGTGTTATTATTTTCATATGTACATCATGTGTCACTTTGGATTCGTAGAGATGTCGTTGCTTTTCCTCCAATTTTTATGCTCTTCTGATTCAACGTGTGCTGACTAATCCATGTGAATTTTATCCGCAATGTGATCGATAAGTGCATCTGCTTCCTTGCATTTTGTGTGAACATGGCAGCGAAATGAAGAGAATATTGCTGTTCTGAATTTCGCCAAAACTCAAGCTGACATCTATCCCTCATAAATCTTGACTAATTCTGGAGTTTTTTATCAATAAAATCTCGAAATAGCAGCTGACACTTTTATAAAATTTGCCATTATTTCCAACATTGCACAATATTTTGACTTGATGCAATCAATCAACCATTACCCTTTAATACTCACTCAAATTATTGTACAAATCGTGCATCATCAATCTATTATCTATCACCACATGGTCGAAATGCTTCTACTTTTGGTTGCAGGTTAGAAAGGAGGCATCGTTTCAAGAGAAATTAGAGTTCTTGTCCGAAGCGAACCGGATGAAAACTTTTCACTCATTTCATGTAGTTCAGCTGTTGGGAGTAGTCTCTCGGATGGAGACGCGTGAGGATAGGCCTCAAGTGATAATGGAATTCATGTCTCATGGTGATTTGGCATCGTATCTGAATCAGATCAAAGAAAAGGAAGCAATCAGTAAGTTATCATTTTATTAGTTATTACTATTAGCTATCCGATCGAATCCTCCACGTCTGGTCTGCAAATAGGGCTCAAAAAAGGAAACATTTTGTTTACATTCTATAATGCGTTTTGCTGCATTTTGCTGTGTGAAAAAATCCTTGGCTAACATTCAATTGTCAATTAATAATTCGCCTCAATTAATAATTAGAATTAGTAAACATATTCTATTATAAATGGCTGCTAGGATGATTTTCATCATCCAATTAATTTCATGGAATATAGAATGCACTTTGGTTTTGTTAACGATTGATTTCGGCTATTATGTAACATTGAACTATCTTCAGATAATGAATTTATTTATGGCTAGAAAGAAGGCATCCTTTCAAGAGAAGTTAGACTTCTTGTCCGAATTCTCCAAGTCTGGTCTGCAAGTAATGTTCAAAAAGGAATACATTTTGTTTACATGCTGTAATGCGTTTTGCTGCATTTTGCTGTGTGAAAAAATCCTTGGCTAATATTTATAATATTTTTCTTTGGAAAGAGTCCAATTCATTTCATGGAATATAGAATATACTTTGGTTTTGTTAACGATTGATTTCGCCTATTATGTAACATTAAACTATGTTCAGCTAATGAATTTATGAAAATAGATTGAGATTTGAAATTCACATGAAGCTGTAAAGTGATCTATATGTATATGATCTAATGTATTATGTAATGTATCCATTTCTGCTATGCGAGTGTATTTATAAATCTCCACTGCGACATTTTCTGCGTCTATAACAAGCCTCCAGGCTTTATATCTATTTAGAAAGATCTCCCAGTGCATTTATCAATTAGTATCATTTCAATGTCACCTCAATGTTTCCGTATTCAAATGTGCCCATGAAAAAATGCCCCTCGATTACTTGACTGAAGTTGCGGATGTCTTTTAAAACCATGACACAAGCTAGGTTAAACTTCTATTAGTGATTCACAGTCAACCACGTACATACAGTACCAAGGAGCAGCCAACAATATGAAATTCGAACTTAATATGCGTCACATCTATACTAATAAGTCAAAAATGTTCACAGAAATACATAGCACTTCCGCTAAGCGTGGCATCAATCTCATCAACAGTGGCATCAACAGATAAAGAGTCGCGACCACAGAATTAGATTCATCTGTGGTTGCGACAGCCGTCGATTTGGTCTGATAGCGGTTCTCCACCGCTTCCGACTGATGGATGCCAAGTCGACTCCTGAGGTCATTCGTAGATACCCGATCAGCTAGTCGTTTTGAACAGATCTACCAGATCAGCGTATTTCGCTGCGGCTCTAGCAATTGTGATTCTCTGCTGTTGTTGGTGACATATCACTGGTATAAACCATCACTTAACGTACACACATTTTGAAAGCACTGCATCGAGTTCCATGCACTTGTGACTGATCGTGACGGCATCACTGCAGCCACCTGCTTGACCAAGCTTGTCTCCGAGATATCAAAAAATTTTGCTCTGTTGAATTGCTAAGACACTCCGAAATGTTGGCCCTTGACGAATATATTGTGCAGGAACTTCGCTCCATTAACTCATTAACTTGGAATTTATCAAAAATTTATTGTGCAAAATTGAGTGAAAGCTATACCAAAATACGGCTATGGAACTTCTCTCTCTTTGCGAATCCAATGCTTCCCTCCAATTATCTTCGCTAATCCTTCCTGTTTATCGTTTTGTCATAACATGCGATTCGATGCTACTGGGTAAATTGAGTTTTTAACACCTAAGTACCTTGTAATAGAATTTTTATAAATGTACACATGTAAAACATGGGATTCTCAGTATACATGCATTACATGTAGAACATGGTATTCTCAGATACGCTTGGCTATAGCTTGCTCATAAAAAATAATGTTTAACTCTAAAAACATTGGTGTGTTTACTATAAAATCGCTGTGTTATTCATGTCTAGGTAGAAATATAGCGCTGTATGCTCATGAAATATCGTTCAACATTTCATTTTCTATTTTCTTCAATTTTAGATATGTTGTCGGAGGCGAAGATTCTCCTCTGGGCGTCTCAGATTGCGGACGGAATGGCTTACCTCAGCAGCAATCGCGTCGTCCATCGCGATCTAGCGGCTAGAAATTGTTTGGTTGACTCTCAGGAAGTCGTGAAAATCGCTGATTTTGGTCTCACGCGTGAGCTGTACTACACAGAGGAGGCTTATAAGAAGCGGAGGAATCGAGGTGGAGTTCTTGGTCCATTCATGTGGATGGCCCCGGAGTCGCTGGCTCGCGGCAATTTCAGTAGTTTGTCAGACGTGTGGTGAGTCCTTTATATAGCTTATTTTACATGCACTATACTATTCAAAGAACACAGTAGCAATATCATTATTGCTCGTCTAATTAGATGTAGTGATGACTGATTTCCAGATTTGAGACCATCACAATACGTGTAGGAAATTCAAAGTAAAAAATGCAATTTTTTTCAAAGATTGTCTTGTTTATTGATGCAAATATGAATCATGAGCCATTCATCCAGCATGCCTCCAAGCAACAATAACTGGGGCATCGAAAATTAAGTTCGATAGAGGCTTCCTGTTACTGAAGCAGCATTACCACGTGCACAGCAATGCTCAATCGTTGAGTCAGTTGGATCGTTGTCAGAGAGTTCCGATCTGTCGAACAAGAATGGTGGCACGCATGATGATGATTGGAGCTGCCAGCAGCTATGGAGCGGGAAAGTCCATGTATGCCTGTCTTATCAGCAGCTACTTCATAAGGCCACTTATGTGGCTCACACAGAGGTGTCCCATTAAGACCAGCAGCAACACGAATTTCATCATTCGCTAATTTGATCTGCAGAGACAATGCAGTGGACAATTCAGCCAAGCTTCCGCGCAAGTGCCTCAAACATTTTGAAGGTGCACGCGGTGCATGAGAGTATCTGCTTTTGCTAAAAGATTATCCTTTACCCCTGCTTTGTTCAAATAATTTCGTTTCTATGACAGGATTCCAGAAGATTGGGTCAAGGACGTTCTCAGCTGATTTCAGACACCGAGCTGCATCATGAAAGAAATTCTTTCGGTTGAAAGAGCCAAATACATTTCTCGCGATGTACCCGTCGAAGATAAGAAGGATGGTTGTGCCAGATCTTTGGTTCATCTAGCTAATAACGCTTCTGAAGAAGTAGGTAGACATGCTTGCTTCCAAACGGTATCATCCAGTTTGATATTTAGTATATCTTCTGACCCGCTACGAATTGTGACGTCGCAACGTCGAGGCAGTCATTATCCATGCATGTACTTGGAATTTCAAAACAAGTTTTGAAAGAGAAAATGCGTTATGTGCATCCAAATCGCATAATCGTTCTCGTATTCTTCGAAAATCAGATAATTTGACGACAGATTTTTCTTTTGCGTCAGAATTATCATATTTTGATCACGTGTGATAGTCAATGGACCCCCGCCCCCGATCGTTCCATCGTCTCAACACCATATGTTCAAGGATGAAGTCAACTTTTGAATAAATGGACGGTAACCTAGGCAAAACAGAAGATGGCATAATGGATCGCCCTGCTGCACTCCTTCTGCAGACACCAAGATGTTATCGTGAAATAATAATTTGATGAATTTTGATGTGAAGCTGTAATGAAGGGTGGCAATTCTGAAGCATATGATTTTACTTCTTCAATGATCACTGAACGACAGACTGATGTGAAGGTGTTTGCGAAATTTACTTTGAACATTGCAAAATTGTCTTTTCCATGTATAACAAAAACTCTTTGTGCATTGGCTGCTGCTTCTGCTCCATTCGGTTTACCATCCAAGATGATGAATGCCGAGAAGGATTGATTATTTGTCTCTCACTGAAAAAGTAGCAACTTTTGACACTTATCTTCACATGGTGTTTCCGATTGCTGTAGGTTGTGTTAGGTTTCGATGATGCAGTAAGTCTGGCGCCAAAGAAGAAGGGCCGCAGCATTTCCGGAATATTCCCTACGAGTATTATATTCACAAAACGAATAAGTTCCACTGCCAGTTGACTTCTGATAATCATACCTTTGCGCCCATGGTCGCTAATGTGGAAACTTGAGTGACTTTGATGATTTGATTTATGAACGTGGGTACATAACCTGGATCCGGAATTGGGATCCTTTGAGATTGCTCACTATGTAGAAGTATCTGCTGTCATATCTTCGCGTCAGAGACCGAGCTGCAGCCGATATCTATTCGTGTCATGGCTAGTCAAATTAATTTAAGTAAGACCCTGCCTGAGACTAGCAGTACTATCGAGCGAACAAGGGACATACTAAACATGCCTTGTCTTACATCATTACTGACTCCTCATTTTCGCTATGGATTGATAAAGAACTAAATGTTTCTAACGATTAGAGTATACCGGTAGATGCATGAAACATTAACTAGTCCAACTAGAAATTTAGTCAACTGTTAATTCAAATCCAATGAAATACAATTTTTATGAATTTTCATATCTATCAGCGACAATAATGCCGTAGTTTGCATTATTGCCCTCTGAATTCCCATTTTAATACATGAGCTACAGAACAAAGAAAATAACAACTCGAGTCCATTCTAATCAAGATGAAATTCTAGAACAAAGCCATTCTTCTTTAGAGCAATGGTCGGATATTGATGAGCGATTAGGTGGTCAGACATAGTCGTTGTCTCTTAAATTTGAACAGAAAAATGTGACAATGTCGATCTGAAGCTTACTTACTTACTTCCTCGTTTTACGTCTCTTCTTCCCGTTCCGGTGGTGGTGGTGGACGAAATCGCGATGACCCGTTTCCATTTTGAACGATCTCGAGAGCAACGTCTTCCGACACCTCTAGAGACTCTAGGTCTTCTTGGATACAGACTTGCCAAGTTTTCTTAGGCCTTCCTGGTGGTCGGCGACCATCGACCGGCAAGTAGCAAACTTCACTGATGATGTCATCCGTGGTCTTTTTCACACATGGTCAAACCAACGTAGACGTCTTTGCCGCTGACGAACTGGAAGTTTGGGCAAGCCACAACGTCTCGCTACTTTGCTTGAAACTTTATCTTTCAACCTGATCTTTGCCATATACTTATTATTCTTCTGTCAGCACTTCTCAGAAGCTCGCCCAGCTTCAGTCTGAGTGGTCACGTTTCCGCGCCATAGAATGATGAGGACCGATCTTATACACATCTCATACACATGGGCTCTACACTTCGACGGAATGCCTTTGTTGCTAAGAAGACTGGCCAGTTCTCTCCACTTCACCCACGTAGCCGCGATGTGAGTCCGAATCGCTCCTTCAGCACCTGCCTCGTGAGTCCACGACATCTCCGAGGTAACACAATTCTTGGACCTCTCACAGGGTGATCCCATTCACTTTGAGTGAATCATCATCAGGTGAGTGGGAAACATCGGTGCACTTAGGACAGCGGAAGTTCCTTACCCCTTGAAATGATTGCAATCGGGAGCACTTTTTATGACACCACAGTTTGCAGGTAACACAGAAAATCGAGTTTGCGCCGACTTCCTTACTCCAAGGGAAGCTGTCTTCAATAATGATATCACTTCTTGTGTGCTTGGTCTCGGCTCTGTGAATGTTGTTGCTCAAATCATGCGACATTTTGATTTTTTTAGTTGGTGTTACTCGTTTGATGCAGCGGTGAACCAAATCGTTTCTTTTATGGCCAGCAACGTTTTGAATTTGGTCAGTTGAATATCCTTTTGAAAACATTTCTGAGACAACATTCGCACGGATGCAGTGATTTATGTATGTTGTACCGAACTCAACTTCACCTGATGCTATTTTCATAGTATCAGTCAACACATTATTGGTTATATACATTTTACAGGTTAAAATACATGCTCTCCCTTTAGTTAAACATAGGTTAAAAACAATATATACAATCAATTTTTGTCTCGGACGTTTCAGGTCCTGACCCTTTATCAACTAGAAGCGCTTTATTAATCTTCAACAGACAGTTAAATACATCAAACCTTACATGCGGTGCGAACTTCTATCACCACTCCAACAACTCACCACTTCGATTCAACAACGGGCTTCCAACAACGCAATATCAAGCGATCTCTTCAAGCATTCAAGAATTTTCACAAAGAAGTCAGCAATACTCTCACACTCAACGCACTTCTATCGTCTAAATACCGTGTACGGAAGGTTCAACAAGTTTTACCGATATAATTACCACCACACTTCTTTCATACAAACTCGTACACAACATTACCAACATTACAGCTATACTGAGACGGTAGACAGTCACAGACCTCGCAATCATCATGCTTAGAGATGCTTCTATTATTTTGAATATTTTATTTTTGTCTGATGTATTCTATTTAGTTCTCAAGCACGAAGCCTTTCAGCCGTCACCGAATGATGCGAATGACTTTCATCACTCAGCGCATCACATCGAGTAAAAATCACTGTACAAGCAAGTTCCATGCACGAATAATAAGCTAAGAATACATCAGACCTCAAGAACTTATATCTCAACCTTCTCTGAATGTCCATTGTATCAATTTACGTCAACAAATTCCATCATTGTTATGCTACTGCGACACTATAGTTGAATTTCATAAATTGATGAATGCATTCACTCAAAGGCATTTAAAATCCATCTCAATATTTCTTTAAAAAGCTATAGTGAGTTAGGCATTGGCCTGAAAGGAAAGTATCAACCACTAAGAATCCGAAATCTACTCGTAAATGAATACTCAATTATCAACTCGTCTCCTTCCTGATCTGTTCAATATTCCCAACAGCACTGACCGCACGCTGAATTGCAATGTATTCTATCCATAGCATCGGAATTTTGTTTTCCAACGTTTTTTTGGAAATGATAAACTGTTGACTCTATTCCACCAAATATGTAAATATCAACTTCATATTGACAGCATTTTCAAAGAGTTGATTTCCTTTGCAGGTCATACGGTGTGGTGCTGTGGGAAATTGCCACACTGGGTGCTCGACCATATCCAAATATGTCCGCTATGGCAGTCAAGGATTATGTCCTTGCTGGAAACAATCTCCTCACCCGTGATGATCTGTGGGACAACAGTTGGAAGAAACTGTGTCCTCATTCAGTGTAAGTAAATTTGCTGCTATTTGTATATTGCGCGTATATTAGCAATGGTATAATGCTGAAAGAGAAGGTAGCAATGTAACTCGTTGATTCATAGCAACCACAGTGCACTCCACTTTTGTTCCGATTAACCGACTTTTGCCTTCAGCATTATTTTATCAATGAAAATCTAATGCTTAATGTAATCGAAAATGAAACTGAGAAGGATCAAAATTAGCATTCGAAGCAAGCTCACTTACCGAAGATTTCAAGTGTTAATTTGAACGATTAAATGCATCATGCAGATGAATCAACTGTTTTTGGGTGAATATTATTGATTGCCTTACTGTCGTACAGCCAACTTCCGTTGTCTGGAAGTGGAGGTGAGCGACACAAGAGTCTCACTGGTTACCTTAATTCTGTTCAAAATTCACTAAATTCATTGACGAATGTCGCAGGTTCCACGAATGCTAGCACGCTGGTCTCTTAATCTCACGATTCAAACAACCTGCTGCCTGATTGTATGCAGTGTTGAGTGTTGCAGATCCTAGTTGTCCTGCTAAACGAGGAGATGTCCCGACTAAACGCGATTAGGAATAATGAAATCGCATGACACAGCAAAAAAAATTGCGATCAAAAACGGAGAGTTTGCAGTCGTCCCGATTAAGCGGAATGCACTGCATCAACATAGTTTTTCGGGTCTAATGTGTCTTACATTATTGCCCTGAAAAATCCGTATTGCTGTTGAATTGATTTATTTTTACACAATTTTCACCTTAGGCTAGAGTGAACATTCGTCCCGGTTTAAACAGACAGTTGTCTAATTGTCCCGAAACGACATTCTTGAGATGTGATTCCTATGAACCTTACTTATGAATCAAGACAAAGTACTAATTAACATCTTCACAAAGCTACCTAACTGTTATGTGTAAACCATGGTCGATGCCATGTTGACATTCACTTAGTTAAAATTGACGGGAACGGGAATATATTCAGCGTACGATGTTTTACGTGCGCTGTGTGACATGTTCTAACTCACGCGCGCCGTGCCCTTGGCATGTTCTCACGTTTTGATGTCGCACTGTCTGCACTGTTCTAGCCGCTTAGCGACTGATGTATGAATTGTTCTATCCGCCGCCTAGCGATGCAATCTAGAAACCAAAAACTCTTGAAAGCTGTTCTATCCAGTGAAAAATGTGACTGGTTCCGAAAGTGATCATCTTAATAATAATCGAATAGATAATGCTTGTCATTTCAGATTTTCAATAGATTGTTAATTATGAGCAAGTATTTTTGACAAACTCAAACTCAGCAATCTGATGACATACTAATAGCCTGTATATTGATATATATATATATATATATATATATATATATGTACATGATGGCAAGAATGAGTAACAGACAAGGCAACAGCATACCAAAACTGGCAAAATTGGGCCATAAATCCCGTTCAATTACAATGAGGAACCTAAAAATTGATTCATCATAAGAGAGTTTAGGTGGTCTTGGATTTCCCAATTTGAACAAAAAATAGTGTGGTCAGTGGTCACCTTGCCCTAGTAGACAAAGAATACAAAGAGTCATGAATGACGTTAGTGAGATGCTAGGCCGTATGTAGCGATGTTTCATGTCCCTGTATATTATTTGTGAAATTCTCAATTTTGTTGCTCTAGCATGATTTTTGTCTCTCTTCTTGCAGATTGGACCTTATGCGTCTTTGTTTCTTATTCCATGACAAGGATCGTCCTTCATTCCAAGATATCCTTTTCTCCCTGGATCCTTACATAGATGAGAGATTTATCAAATGTTCCTTCTATCTAAACCAATGCTGAGTCAACAATTCCAATTTCTAATAATTCCCATCACTTCCAAAACCGCAGGAATGCCGAGAACTTGACTTCCGGTCTTGTATTTATATCAGCTCAGGCTATTGAATAGTTGTTTTGTCGTTTTTATGCTGATAATTCTTGGAACACAATAATGAACATGTATATATCAACCATTTGTACCGTTTTTTGGTAAAATGTATGTTGTTGTTGTTGTTGTTTCTGCTCCTTATTGCCAAGAAACCAAAGCAAATCTTGTCAGCGGAACAAACCCTCGTTATCGCCCAAAAATAGAACAGTCCATTGTCTGTAAATTCTCCTTTATGAATTCCGCTTTGTGGTCGGATATTTGGCATTTTGTCATTTTCTTTGTTACGTGATCTTGCAATAAACATTATGATTTTCACAACAACGCTTTTCATGCGAGTTTCATGATGTAAAGGTTATTGAGTGGTTTTTAAGAAATTGACGAATTATGACCAACTGCATTTCTTTGAGTAAAAGGAACGTGTCGGAAATTGGTCAGTTTATGATGAAGCTTGGAAGTCTGAGACATTTGACAATTCTAGAGAGCCATCAGTGATCCACTCCACTGAATTGGCGCATAAGTAAAAGTTTTGGCGGAGTAAATGCTCACACATGAATTGGTCTCATTCTCTGAAGTATAAAACGAATTTCGCGCAGCTGGATGTATCAGTCGCAAGTCGTTGAAACAACAATAAGTTACCCTCACGTAGTACCTTGCCTATACATAAAGATCGACTGAGATAAAAGTTCACAAATACTCCTCACTAGTATTCCTTCGTTTGAATCATCGGTAAATGAATAATAGAATCTTTATACTACCAAATTAAATAGGCACTTCATTCTGTAAGGTATAAGATAGCAATAAGTGCAAGAAAAATGATGCGGAGTACTGATCAAAATTTGTGACAGAGTCGCATGGAAAATGTTCTGGCATTGTTAGAACGTGGATGCAGATCGGTGGTAGGAGTTAAAGCGATGACGAAGCCTTTCCTCAACGTGAGATAACACCTTAATATTCTACACTCATTTGTGAGAGCAAACGTGAATTATAGTTGAAAACGATTTTCTAGTACCCAATGCTGCTTTTGTACCGTTTTTGGGTATTCAATTTGAAAGCCTAACTCATCTACGGGTGAGAAGGGACCAATTTCTATAGAAAAAAAGAAATTAACACGAATGAAGGTAGTAAAATGCTTTAGACTTTAATTGTTACTCAGGATGGGGCGGGTTATCCTTCAACGCATGTCTGTCCATGAATTGTCTCTCAACTATATGAATCTACCACATCGATGATTTTCTCTATTTAAATCTTGTTGTTTGCGTGGGCAGGTTCCCACAATGATTAGACAACGCAACTTAGCTGAATTATTGATTATGCGACTGCTGATATAAGATCGATCACTCACTATCAGCTATTCAATGTTGACGATTTTGTCCGAGGTATATTATGTAGATTTTGATAACAGCTGAAAAACGAAACACAGGATAATGCAAGTCATAGAGACATTGCAAAATATTATTGTGCTAACTGTTGTTACTAAAAAGAAAGCGTGGATTGTAGCAATCGACAATGAAGGAAAAAGTCTTTTCAAGGCCTTTAATTCAAAATTCAAACAATGCGCAAAACCATTTTTGATTATCTGAGCTCTGAACTGTTCTCTAATGGTAGCAGAGCAGTACAAGGACCGCGAACCGCCGTAGGTCAAATTCATGAAATTAGTCTAATTTACCACGTATAAGGATCGTCTCATGAAATCTGATCATGAAGATAGTCGCCCAATCCAAAGCAATAACACTCAAAGACAATAAATGCCTAAATCACAACAATGTGAAGAGAAAATGCACTAGCGCTTTCGTGGTCTCTTCATGTGCAACAATCAAGTGGAAATGCAAAGAGAAAGGAAAACTGGGAATGCAGCTCAAAAAGATAGGCTGCTGTCGAGCTGGCAATCACCACGGTAGCAGCAGGGTGTAGACGAACTCTTTTTGAACACATAGTCCAAGTTGAACAATGCTTCCAGAAGAGAAGACAAAATCGAAAAATGGGATGAAAACGCATTGCTAACAAATGAATCACATTGAAGAGCATGTCAACAAATAGCCAGATTGCGAATTGATGAATTACATGTAAGAAGTCAACGAGGTAAATGTTCTTTGATCCCAACACTCATGTACTTATCTGTTCGGCCGATGTAACTGCTTCCACCACAGAATTAGATTCATCTGCGCGCGTTTCGGTTTCCTAGAAAGGAAAAATTGTATATAACCTTAATATCGAAATGGCACATCAAAGAATTAGACAATTTGCTCCTTCTCGAATGGATAATTCGTGTATCGCTTGCTATTGGAAATGGCAAACAATAAGCTGTCATCAGAGTACACCAGAGCCAGTGAGAGATGCGTGCGTGCTGTGATATCACGTCGCACACACCAAAACACACATCGATGCCTGGCTTCGATTCAATGTATGCACTATACTGTGAACAATGCCGAAGAGAGGATCATCAAGTGAACTAATTTTCGTACGTCTGCTACTTTCTTTAATAATGATCGGAAGGGTCAACATTATGGAGAAAACTTGTTGGCAATGATCTGAATTCTTCGAATCTGAAGGAATTTTGGCAATCGAAGCACTTTGCTTGAACTCACATTAATCCGCAAGCGACGCACGACTTTTTTTCCTATCTCTGTAAGGTATTAGGAATTCCTTTCTGCCCACTTAATAGGTTCCTCGATGTGCCGTCAATTTCGTATTAATCACACTTCTAGCAAACCGAAGCAGATAAACAAAATATTTAATTCTGTGTGTCTTCCAGTCCCAGAAATTATTGATTATATGTGATCTCGTCAGAAAAGAATCGAGTATTTTAAATAGCGGACAGGAATGCGCATTGTAGCATCAGTAAACACATCAGCTGAAATTTGCTGCTCTATGTTGTTTTGCATTAATGAATTGGGTGACTATCTTCATTTTCAAGTGTATTAGCCATCAGCCCATCATAACTGAACCAAAGTCAAATCACTAAAATAGCAGCTAAATTCATTAATTTTTTAATGTAAATTCATCACTTTGTTTAAAAAATGTCCCCAGATATCTGCATCTCTCATGTGAAGGCCTATTGGTTAGATGTTGTGTAAGATCAAACTTGAAATGAATACAGGAATATAGGTAACCGGGTGCTTCCTAAAGAAAAATTGTAAATTTGTGTTTCAAAGGACACTGCTTTTCTCGAAACTTTATATTTCTGTGAAAGCAACGGCCAGAAGTGAAAGGTTCATTATGCCCATCGGATTAAGAAAAATAGTCGTTCAATATTACTAACTTTGAAACAATGTATTCTACTGGGTGTGTTTAGACTTCTACATCCTCAACTTTCGCCATCATTCTTGGTAATTTGAATTTTTGAAAAAAGCAACAATTAAATATCAAGCTGTAAATGTCAACACTGTATCCTCGCCGTTTTCACGATGAAATCAAGTCCCAGCTCTTGATTACTCTTTAAAAGAGTATGACATTCGACAGGAACAAATGGTGCATAAATAACCTGTTTGTGTAATTATAATGATCGTGCACGCTTCATATGAGAATAATGTTTCTGTCGTCACGCGCTTCTGTTGTTCACACGGTGGGAACGTTCATCAAGCTCCAAGCACACTGTGTATTGCCTATCGTAGCACTAACGCACAGTTTCTTCAAAACATGGTAACTACTGCGATCGCCTAAATCTGACATATTAAGTAACCCCTATGCATGTACATTAGGTGAGCATAATCAATTGCTTAGCAAAATTTATGGGGTGGTTAATTATTCATTAGGGACACACAGTCACGGAATATCGTCTACAAATAATGATCACAGAAGACCGAAACGTTTATTTTTCAAAAATGAAAATACGTTGATTATTGTTACAGTGAATATAAATTATGAATAGATACAAATTACAATGAACATGACAATTTGTGATGATATCTATTTACAATTTCGAGAATGAGAGAATGAAATACTTGCTGAGATGAAATAAAATAATAAGTCACGCTGGAAGGAGAGGACCTGCAAATGTACAATCGTTCATCAGTGGATGCATTAATATGTAATAATAGTCACGAGATATTAGTTGGATGACATAAACGGCAAAATGAAGTTAATGTGTGTTATATTAAAGTATCAAGTTTGGTAAATACTTTTTCTATCTGATTTGCTAAGTATCATCATAATTATTCATTGAACAGGAGGTCCGGAGGTGAAGGAAAGTATCTTATTTGTCATCATTACATAGTTTAAAGTTAAAATCAAAAGTTCAACTTACCTGTAATTCAACGGAAAATCACGGTTTTCGAATTGCAAAATTATACGTTGCTCCGGACCTCCTCGTTCAGCACGAAAATTATTTAGGGTGATCGTCGAGAAGCTCTCTCAATACGATGTATGTGAATATTAATAACCTAACGAATACCCTTCCGATTTCTTTATCGTTCTGATGTCATTGGCCATTCTGATGTATTTCGTTAACTTCAATGGACTACCTACCTTTAGCGTCTGCATGCCACAGAAATCGTATTTAGAGGCACCAGAACGGTATGAAGCGTGTTCTGATATCATTGTACAAGATGCATTCACAAATGAAATGATTTATTGTTTCCACTTTTTGTTCAGTGCACAAATTGCAGATTCGATCTTCGTAAGCAAATTTATTTTTATAACTTCCTATTCTTTCCATTAATTCATGGTTTCCACATCTCAATTTTAGCAAAGTTATTACATCTTTCAGATTCAAATTGAGGGTCAAGTAGTCCTTCAGCTAACAATCAAATTGCGTTAATTCTGAATAATCCATGCCGGTTTGACTCTTAACACTTTCTATTCATTCATTTCTGTTAATCGTGTTTTGAAAATCGACCTGCATTTTCTCTCACTTGTAAATTCATTTGGTTTTGCCAAAGAAATAATAAGTTCAACTGTTTGAGAAGTTTTTGTACACGCCATGAGCAGGTATAGGAATATTTCATTTCTGCTGAGCTTTCCACTATGTATCACTTTTTTGATGTATTGCTACCACAAAAACTATCTAAATCCAAAAAAAAGATTTTCTGTTTTATAAAAGTGACATTCAAATTTATGTACCTGTAACTGGTTGCTTCATTTCCATTTCCAGATTTATAGATGTCAGTAATGCAACATGTAGAGAATTGTATTTCGTCATTTTTAGTCACATTTTTGTCAAATAGACTTTGTAAAATATGTATTGAATTGTCATCTATTCGGATGACAATGCTAATATATTAACATGGAATCAATTTTACTTCGACGTCATGAATGATTTTTGACATTAATTGCAACTAATGCTATTGTGAAGCCCTATTACAAGGGATCATATTACCGGACTATTGCCTGCTTATCCACCTTATTGACCGATAATCTTCCAGTTGTTGATTTTCCTGACCTATTGTTTCGCAGTCTAGTTTCCAACGCTTCTTATTGTTCTAAGGATAAAAGTTCGACCTTGACGCTCAATCTGAACAGATTATAGCTTGAGGCATTACCAAATAATCGCCTAATCATGTAGTTTGTAAACATCTCTCTGTCATTTATCCATGAAATTCCTGGACTAAGTGTTGCCAGCGCTTTACAATTCTGCCTTTGTACATTTCTAACAAGATACTCTTTTCTGTTAATGATAAATTTCTTCAAACATGTTAACGGCAGAAGAGTACGTGATTTGTGCATTCTTTTATCTCTACATATTTCTCATACATGCCAAGTCTCCCGCATTTCGCGGGAGTCTCCCGCATTTTTAGTCAATCTCCCGCTCACCCGCATAATTGCTTAAATCTCCCGCATCGTCATTTATTTACGCCGTATTTTAAAGTAGGCCAACAGTTTTTATCCTTCTAGTGTGCACTTTCCATCATTCAAATGTAACAGCAAGCGTTCGGACTGATTAGCCACTCACCGCTAGCCTATTCTTCGATTAGCCCTCCTCCATTCCCTCACAACCAATGAGAAGCATGCAATCATACGTTTATTGAAAAGATAGATCTTCGTTTGATTCACGAAATCTATCTTTTTTATTGGAAATGTGACAAATTAATTGTCTTCAAAAATAAATATTCTCCATTTATTGAAGGAAATATAGGAAGTTGATAGGGCTTTTAAACATGATTTAATCTAATTTTACTATTTTTGTTGTTGGATCATTTGATGTTGGGTCTCCCGCATTTTTTTGAAACCTTGGCATCTCTGATTTCTCACAATTTTCATTAACACTTTCTTCATAATTATTCTTATTCGATCTGGACTGCCCACAAAGTCGGTCACAATGGTTGCTGTGTTGGCCTTGTCATTCTCAGACCTTCTCACTGGATGCTTTGTTCTTCCTGCAGGTGTATGGTTTATATACAATGGCTTGGGAGGCACTAACAACGAGATATGCAAACTCTGTCATTTTGTCAACTGTACAGTTCAAACTTCAGTCACGTTGTGTCTTGTGCTCGTATCCTTGGACCGTTTTGTGTTGTCCTACCTTGAAAAGTCCCTGGTGACGGTGAAAGGCGCGAGATGGGTAGTTCTGTGTACAACTTTGATTTCTTTGCTGTATGCGATTCATGCCCCAATTGTTTTCGGCGATATCGTCGCCCCAGCCGATGGAGTGAATGGAACCATGATTTCTATGTGTGATATTTTACCTCAGTATAAATCACTCATTTCCACCTTAACTTACATTGATATTTCATTCCGATTTATAGCTCCATGCTGTATGGTGGTTCCCATTTATACCTACATAATAATAATAATAAATAGCGTTTATTTGATTATGCCTCAAATGGAAATCGAGAGGCTGTACAGAGACAAGCAACAAACATTACATGTGAACAATGTCTTAACAAATGGAAAATAGGAAGTCAACACAAAGTACACGGAAAGCACCAGATCAACGGAAATCACTGAAATTATGTCGAAAAATTACTATTTGATAACTTTGCCATTGTCACGATGAAGCAGTTCTTGCGCAACAGTGTTCTACAGATGGGAATTTCGAACTTTCTTGAGGTTGGCAATAAACGAGGTGCGAGATGGTGTAATGGATGGGACACGTCATTAACAAGGGACTCAAACATCTTGAAACCATGAATTATGCGTCTATACTCTAAGGGCACAAAAGCTGCACACTCACATCCTGAAGTTCGACAAATTACTTTGTGGCATCGAGATTGAATCCGCTCAATTTGATTGGCGTTGTGTCTGGACAAGTTCGTGAAGAGAGGGGAGCAATATTCCAATATAGAACGTATGCAACTGTAGTATATGCGGCACAAATTTTCTTTATTCATATATGACTTCAATTGTCGCAGAACGTGGAGCTTCGACGAGGCTTTTTTGCAGACAGCATTGACATGAATGTTCCAATTCCAACTTTCATCCAAGTAAACACCAAGAAGACGAATATTCGCTTTGCAAGGAACATCATCCAATTGAAGAGCAGTATTGTCAAAATTCCTGTCACTTGAAACGAAAATTTGCTGACATTTCTCCTGCTTTATAGTCATTTTGTTGATCATAGCCCATTGCTTTAACTTATTCATGGCAGTATATATGGGACTGATGTTCTGAGATTTATAAATTGCTCCGCATACGGTTAAATCATCAGCATAGCTAACAAGCATAACGTCATCATTCAATGTAAGATAAGCTTCGAGATCAGAAATAAAGGAGGCAAATAGCGAAGGACCAAACGAGGAACCTTGGGGAACTCCACTTGTAACCTCACACACAGAACTGACTTTATCTCTCCATTTGATTCTCTGGTGTCTGTTTGATAAGTAGTTGCAAATGAAGACGGTCAAAAAAGGGTTAAGTTTTCTTCCAATCATCTTCCTCAAAAGCAACTTGTGTGAGACTTTATCGAAACCCTTTTCGAAGTCAATAGTCACAATGTGGCAGTTCGAAACATCGCGATTCTGTAGAGTTTTTGTTACAAAGTCTTCCAAGTGGAGCAATGCACATGCAGTGGAACTTTTTGGCCGATATCCATATTGATGCTGGTTCTGAAATCTGAGCAACTCATCTTTGAAATGCAGGAGAATACGACGCTCAAAAATTCTCTCCGGTATGGGAAGCAGTGAAATAGGTCTCGTATTAGATAAGGTGGGAGGGTTGGACTTGAGTATTGGAATAATGTTTGCCAGCTTCCACATTTGAGGTATGTCTGCAACCCTTAAACAGTGATTAAAAAGAATACATAGCGGTTCGCAAAGAAAATCAACAAATTTCAGCCATATAATTGAAGGAACATCATCTGACCCAGTTGCCTTTCTTGGATTGATGCTTTGCAGCAATTCGTGTACCCCAGCAACATGAAATTGAAAAGGAGCAGAAAAGTTAGGCAAATTGTCTTTTTCAATAGGATCAACGATGAGTTTATCCGAGTACTGTTGGTTAAGCAACTCAATAATGGCATTCACATTTTGAAGTGGATCAGCATTCGGAAGCCAATTATTGTTGACGGATTTAGACGTGACCGTCTTGTAAACCTGCCAAATGGATTTCTTCTCTGCCATTCTGGTGCCCCATGAAAACTTGGCCTTGTTGATTTCTTGCTTCACTTTCAATTTGAAATGATTGAATAAAGTCCAGTTTTGGCTTCGATAGGCTTGATATCTTTTGTTTATCAACACCTTGATAGATAGTGTCATCCACGGAGCTTCCTTTCTGCCATGAGTTACAACGTCTGTTGGAATAAAATCAAGGCCACGACGTAAAGTAGAATAGAACTGCTCACAAGCTGCATCAATGCTATCACAGCTTAAAAGTTGACTACAAGGAATGGTGCGAAGAAAATCTCTGGCCACTTTCAGGTTCGAATCACGGAGGTCCATGACAACAATGTTTGAAGGCGAATTAGTAATGGCATCATGTGAGGGCAGAAGAATTACCATGTGGTCGCCATCACCAAATGGGGGAAACAATCGCGTTTCTTGATAACATGGAACGACAGATTCAGGAATGAACAATTTATCCAGCCTTGCACTTCCACGAGTAGGTGATAAGACAGTTTCATGCAGATTGAATGCAGATTCGAGAGCATCAGTGCTAATGTGATTAAAGTCACCACAAATTACCACATTGGCTGATGGTAATTTATAAAGATATTCGTCGATCACAGATGAAATGTGTTCACATAACTCGGCTTGTTGCACCATGCTGACGGAAGCACCATGTGGAAAATACAAGGTCACCAAAATACCTTCAAAGTATTTATGATAGACGTGTAAGAAAAGGCATTCAAGGTCAGCAGAAGGTGAGTGATTGTACACGTCATTGACAAGGAACTCTGATCCGATCCAGTTAACAATTCCTCCTCCCATCCTGCCATCATTGCGATCAGATCTAAAGACATTGAACCCATCAAGATGGAGAAATTCGTTTGGAATAGAACAGTCAAGCCATGATTCAACACATATAATGAAATTTGGAGAATGTTTATTTGAAAAAATAGTTAACTCGTCAATTTTATTCTTGATCGATCTAACGTTGAAAAAACAAAACGAGGGCATCTTCTGAGAGGCAGTTCGTCATTGAGATATTCTTGGAACAATCTTGCCGCGCTTGATCATCACGTCTTCGCCATTTCCTTTACGTCTCTGATATTCTTCCCACAAAGTCTGGTCTTCCGCACGTTGCAAGCGAGTCATATCATGCCGGATATATATTCTTTCTCTTGGTGGTATGTCTCTATTCCCACTCCTCAACTTCCATGAATTTTTAAGACACAATTGCTTGGCCTCATTCGTAAAAAATCGCATGCGTAAAGGTCTGCGTTTAGAACTTCGCTTCCCAATCCGAGTGTAGTCAGCGATGTGGCTTCTGCTAATGTCCAGTTTATCACAAAGCTCTCGCACTGCACGATCATCACAATTTGTCATGGCATCTGTGTCTCCATCATCTTCCTCGGCTAAACCAAACACAATGATGTTCGGTTTCTTCTCCATTCTCTCAGTGGTCTCATTAATGGCATCCATGACAGCTTTCCCAATATCATCCGTGAATCTCTGGGTCAGCTGTTGCTTGACGATTTGTAGATCATGTTCTATAGATTCCAGTCGATTAAGCACTTCTTTCACATTGATGTTCTTGCAATCAATACAAGAATACGATAGCTGATCTGAAGCGATAATTGTCTTTCCAATACTTGAAGCCACATTCGAGCATTCCTTTCTGGAATGAAAATGTTTGTTGCAGCACATGCAAATAATAGCATCATTGTCTATAGCGATATTGCAGGCAGAACACACAACAATAGATATTCCACTGCCTTTCCGTGATTGAGACATTGATTGTGAATATTGTTTACGATGCACGCTTGAGAACACGAAAAAGCGGATTTTTGACCGATTTGAGCAGAAGCAGTATACCAAATTGCGATGATGCTCTTTATGAGACGATGAGGAACCAGAAAATACCAAAAACTTGAAATTTAGGCTGATGAATTCTGTGGAAGGACGTGATCTTGACAACAGAAGCAAACTTTCACGAGAGACACTAGCGCACGTCGTTCACCGTTGAGAGCTCAGATTACATTATTTCAACGACCTCAAAGCGAGAATTCAAGTCAGATGCTGAAGCTACAAAATACACTGCGATGTTATTTACTCTTTGCATTCTTTATTTGATCAACTCCGTTCCTCTAAATGCATGGAAACTGTACGTTCTGGTAGAAAATCCCGATCTACCACCATCTACCATGAAGACAATTTCTATGGCCTTATTCATGACAAGCAAAACGAACTGTTGGCTGCGTCCTATATTAGCCTTGGCATTCAACAAACAAATATAAGATGAGACAGTCAATATCATAAAAAACAGATGTCGAAGCACTGATGTAAAAATACATCCTGATGACGGTACTATTCGGAGCAATGATAAAAGTGATTCAGGTTGTGAAAGTACTGATGGCAATCTTCAAAAACATGTACGATTCAATGAAGAAGAAGACAATGGAAATGTTAAAACATAAAGTCGAAGAATAATAATATCAAGCCAGAAACCACTCACTCAAATGTTAACGGAAAATTTTTCCAATGTTCAATAAAATTGGAGATTCCTGATTCCTCCTTTATTCGAATAATTCAAGTTTATAAACTTTGACATGTTGTAACTTGAATTAGGTACTCTGCAAAGATTTATATGAACTTACATTAGCCGCGCTGTAATTTGAAATTACAATGTGAATTGGTGGAACGGGTATGATAGTCAAGTATTTTTTTTTCAGAAAATCTATCATCGGCAAGACATGAATGCGTTCGCTAGTTGTAGGTATTTTATGTAGCATATCTTGTGTAAACACATTTTTGTCATTTTGATTATTTTCTATAAATAATTAAGTAGACATTTTCAGAAATTGTATATCAGCTCACTATATGCTGTTTTGACTTCAAGAGAATGAAAAGTGAGTGTATTGTATTCAGATCACTATAGCCTTGTTTTTATATAGTTCTTTAGATTTAAAAAATAGACGCATAGCAAGTATCAGACCAGCATTTAAATCACATATATGATCAGAGCAAAATGACATCAAGAAAATCGCGCTATCCATCATGCATTTCTAGAAGTCAGTCCTTTGATTCATCGAACCCAACTTGCAGTACACGATTTAAAGGAAACTTGCAGTAGCTCAAATGACCGTAACGAACATCTCAAGCCCTTGTCTCTATCAGCCATTAAGAATATAAGTTTTGAAAGAGTTAAGATTCAATTTTAAAGACTTCGAATCCCTAAATCACAGTCCTTTATAAATGTACTCTGATTCGTTCAAAACCTTCGAATTATCCCATTAGGTTATCTTCTCCTGCTACGCAATGCTATAGCATTTAAGTTGGGAGCTCATTAGGAGCATTGGGATAAATAATAAAATGAAAGTGTACGCTGTGTTCCGAAGAGATGCACTTAACAGAAAGGATATGGCTGATCTGAGATCTAGAATAATTGAATAAATATGCTATATGTAATATAGTACTAAAATAACTTGTGATTGATTAACGTTGTTTAAGGTGTATAAAGCATCGTGATCGAGACTCTGTTTACAGTCAATTCGTTAACAATCAGTTTGAAGTTAAAACAATGGTTAGTGTTGAAAGGAGATTATAATAGAAAGATTCATTAAACTTTAGCATTCAAAATGAGTCATCCTAATGAGACACTTAATCGCAATGTGATACGAAGCTCCGTTTTAATTGCTTTTCGTGAATAAGATTTTATGAAAATCTTTTAAAACATTTTTTTTAACGTAGACAATTTATGGGGAAGTTAAGCGCAATTCATCATTCCCCGATCCTCAATCAAAATCCCGCCCAATCACTTAGTTAACTACATAATGTGATCAATTTTCACTCCATTCAGAGACTTTGATTTTATCTAAAATTACAGAGGAATTTCTCGAAAATGCTTAGAGTTTGCATAATTTGTGCACAGTTTGATTTCAGCTTATAGCATACAAACAGCCTTTTTGGAAATTTGCCTTTAAACGACATTTGATAATCGTCCTATTTTTACTTGAAATCAAAGTTGAATGATGAGACATTTATGAAATGTCTTGTTTTCCATTTGAGAGAACCGAAAACCGTGATGTTGCGGTAAAAATGTCTATTCTGAAGAGGCCTTTCGACCGGCATGTTCTACTCGTGCATTTGTTGCATGAATGTCTCATTCGCCTGACGATGGCTGGCTGTAACGGTGGAAACACCTCGCCAGAATAAATATTTTTACTGCAACATCACGGTTTTCGGCTTCTCTCAAATGGAAAATAATCAATCTAGCCGATTATTTGGTGGAAATATGTCTTGTGACAAAGAATTTGGCCGATTGACTTTTGAAAAGCTGGCTGATGATAACAGTTTCAAAATATAGTATTAAAAGAGCTGTCTTTTTGTAAAAAAGGTTTTCCATTTGACATGAATTTTGTTGTCAAGTCTAATAGTTGATAATTTTACCGTATATACTCGCATATAAGCCGATCTCGCATATAAGCCGACCATCTAAAATTGCTTTAGAATTACCAGTTTTTGCAAAAACCCGCATATAAGCCGGTACTCAACTTATCTAATTTTACACTATATTTTTGGTTCATAGAAATTTGTTACTGTAAAGATGATAAATGCTTACTTTTATGTTACATACTAAAAGAAATAGAAGAAATTTTTTTATTTCTAAGAAACCAAACCGTGTACCAATGACGTCGGCTTCATCATTACCTCTAGCTTGGTTACGGCTCGCCACTGGTGACACACAACCAAATAAAAAGGCAGATAGCGATGAAAACGTGTAGCTGGAAAATTGGCATTAGTATCTGTCCTTGTGTTCATTTTGTTTTATACGCATATAAGCCGACCCCCTGATTTCAGCATTGTATTTTATACTTCTAAACTCGGCTTATATGCGAGTATATACGGTAAGCGGTTTGTGGAATTCTGACTTCTGGAATTCACATTTTTCGGATATTATTGAGTCACGTTGCTTTAGACGATAGCATGCTTTAAAAGTGCTGAAAAATGTTTAAAACCATGATGAACTGTGGAGAGTCCTTATTTCGAGCATTCAAAGTGTTGTGTTAGATGTTTCTCAATTATTTGGCAGTTTGAACTATAGATGCACGCTAATTGTCCATAAAATCTTCAAACGTACTAAGAAAATTATCTGTCACTTGAAAATTTTCTCAAGAGACGAAAGAGAAAAAGTGTTACGACATTAATAATCTTTTGCACAATTTCACCTCCCACGAAACGAAGGGGCTAGCTCGACGAATCGTAGGAAAAATTGCTTTGAAGTTCTGTCGATTTTACTTGTGAGCAATTTACGCGATCTTTTGTGATTTCAATTTTCAGTTTGAAATAGAAGCTTTCTCTAATTCTCTCATTCTAAAAAATCGAAATTATGCGATAATTTTCCTCGGAAATCCATTTTCGAAATCGAAATCGAATTTCAAGAACATCATAGGTACCGGATTAGAAAAGTGAGCAGATCCGATTGCATGAAGGATAATGCTGGAATCTTTGACAGTGGAGCTAATACTCCTTCATCACGACTTCGCACGTTAAATTGAGTTCTCAGCACGCACACATTGGTTCGAAGTGTAACTTCTAACACGGTATCCTAAATTTTGTGTGAAAACTTTTACCATTTAGGTTTTGAGATTGGTTTCCCAAGAATGGTTGACTTTTTGGGGAACAGTCTAAATCAAACTTTCGACTGTTTTTATTTGCTTATACGGAAACTTAGTCTTTCTTAGCTTAACCGATTAAAATGAACAACGTCTAAGTTCTGATTGCTATTAGCTAATTTTCAAGTGCTGAAAAAACGATTTGAGAGAATGAGTCTACTTCACAAAAAATTGGGATGTTGCAAAGATGAAGATAGCTTGCTTCTTACCGAAATTCTTAATCAGGAAAATCTGTAGAAGCACACGAGTCTTCGTAATAAAAATATGGAATATGACATTGTTGATGAAATACGATGTTAATCAGTGGCATCGTCTCCGTGCCTGCGAGGCCTTCGCCGCATACCCAAAAATAATTATTTACCTTCATAAAACAAAGGTTCAAACAGTTTTAATTTTCTGTTTTTGAGAGCATCTTTACGTTTACAACTTTACATACACTTTACAGTTTCAAGTCACTACCCTCAAATACGTTCCGAGCGCCAGCGCTCAGCTGTTAACTGCAGGGATCTTCAGACAATCACACAATGCGCTGGGAATGTGTTCACAGCAAATCACAGAGATTTTGTGTTTGTGTGATATGTGGAGCGTGTGCGCTTAGTTCGATCGTCTTCTCCCGATGTAAACGAAGAAGCAAATAAATTGCAGCAATGCAAGAAAAGATCTATTTATAAATTCTTAGATTCAGCTATCTGAATGCGCAAATTTTCCCTATTCGTGGCTTCGCCAAATTTTGGAGAAGATGATGACGCGTTGAATCGTCGTGTCTGTATTCACCAATGGCTGAATGTTGGATCGGAAGGTTAGAAGCCGCAGAAAGGAGATGGCGATGAAGGTTCCATAATTTGATGTGGGACTCAGTCAGAGATAATGATTCAAGTCATATTTGTGATATTATGTTTATGGTGTCGATTTCAACAGTGGATATTTTCTACACCTGCCAGCCGTTCGAGGGATTATGCAGAAAACTCTAGCCACCGTACACGAAGTTTATGGCATTGAAATAAAAACTAAACCACTCTCAAGGGACAGAATATCAGGAGGAGCACAAAAAATGTTTTAGCACCCCACCCCTAAATTTGAGACATGCAAGTGATTGACAAGCTATAATAATCACAACAGAGTCTTGCGTTGGTGAGAGCTTCCTCGAGAGTGAATGGTCTCTAAAATAAGTATCAGACCACGATTGATACTTGAAGCGATAGGCTTACCCGCAATCTGTTTCAGAAGTTTCGTAAGTGTGTATTGTTCTGCTCCTAAACAGAATCCAATTGCATGCTGTCAAGTTCTTATTAGGGTTGGCACGAAATATTTCACGAAGTTTATTTTTTATTTCCTCCAAAGTTAATCGAAGTTTATTTTTTATTTCCTCCAAAGTTTATCGAAGTTTATTTTTATTTGATTGCAATGTCGTTTTTCTCATGCACTGATATCAAATCGAGGTTCTGGTTATGAATGGTATACTTTAATTTATTATCTAAGAATTAATTGCTACTTTAAAGGCTGTAATAAATAGGTGTTTATCAGTAGACCAACTGATTTTTCTTCACGAGCCAATCAAATCAAGACACAAGCATATCCCGGTCACCATGAATACGGTTGCGGAAATAAGACAATTCCGTCGATAAGATAATTCGTCGTTGCACAACCCGAAAAGCTCTATCATCAAATTTAACCGTAAGCTCAATCAATGGATTACTAAACTTATTCACCTTGTCAACCGAGAAACTTGCTCGGCTAAGGTGGTCTGCCTAATTAAATGAAGCAATTAGTGACTAAAAGTTTGTTGCTTCATTATCACATCATAGCTAATCATGTTATAAGTTACAACTATCCCCGTCTCCTGTCACTCATCATTGAATGAGTTGCTGATAGTCTTGGCGCTCCACTTATCGGACGCAAGCGCAGCAACACTACGGCGTGAAAAATTGCTATTGTTTGTGAAGAGGTGGCGACAAGCCTTCGCGCGCGCAGATTAAGGATTTGAAATATTCTGACCTCAACCGCTCAAAAGATGACTCACCAAATGGCTGAGAATGGGAATAATGCAAATTTGAAGTTTGCCAGTGAGCGGATGGGTCGATCTTGATAAGACTTCCTTATTCTTGGAGCTGATAACATCAGTATTCTTTTGATTTTTACCGAAACGATAGCAGCAAAAACTCCCCGAGTAGTTTTAGGTCGAAGTAATATTCCAAAAGTAAAATGCTTAAACAGACTGATCTTCGGCGTCCAGCGCCTTCGTTGGTCGATCTTACAATAGCGTTACGGGCCAAACAAGCCGTGTGAAGATATATGAAGAGTGAGTGATATTAAGAATTGTGATGTCTGTATGAATGCATGTCTAATTGTGAAGTCAGATTGTAGTGTGGCAGTTCATATTTCCTGTTTATTGTAGGCTTCAAGTGTGTGATTGCTTTGGCTTCTGTTATTGTTGTGTCTCGTGTGTTGAACAGTTTGCTAATGAGATCGACCTGAAAATTTCCGATGCTGCCCTCTCCATTGTGTTTATCTTGCAGATGTTGGTATAAGGCACTGGTGATGCTTTTATTTTCTATAGCTCTTTTGTGCTCTTGATGTCTCGTTTTTAGCATCCTCGATGTTTTGCCGATGTAAAATTCTCCGCAATGTACACATATGTACTGATACACTACAAAGCGGTCTCTGCAAGTATATTTACTGTTTACTAAGTCCTTACAAATACTACAGTCGCAAGATTTATTATTATTACTATTTTTTTAGAAAAGACGCTGAATTACAGCCATACTCATTTGTCAACCTTATTGGTAAGCTATACTTCTTAATTAATTTATTAACCTTACGGTTGCAGCGATCAGCAACATACGGTAGCTTGAAATTTACATTCCCATCTTGACGTGCTTTACTTTGCTTCCTTAAAATACTTATATTCGTATCTTTTTTGTTGTAGCCATTATTTTCTAAGATATTTTCAAATTTGGAAAGGTTCTCTTTTCTGAGTTCGGGGTCATTGGACCGTTTGCTTATAGTATTAATGCTATTCCTAACATAGTTAGACTTTACATGCGCAGGTAAGAACGAGTCTTTTCTAAGAACGATGCCCGAATGGCATTCCTTTTGATACCAGGAGTACTCTAAATCCCCCCCCCTTATGCGAATTTGAATATCCAAAAAAGGTAACCAATTTTGTGGTTTTGGTGCTTCTACTGAAAACTTGATATTAGTATTAATAGACTCGAAAGCTTCTCGAATTGACCTGAAGTGGTCTTCATCGTATTCTAACGGACCGATAATAATGTCATCCATGTATCGCTTGTATAGACTTGGGTTGAAATTTAACTTTTCTAAAGCATTAGTTTCTATTTTATGCATAAAAATTATTGCAAAAGGCGGTGCCAAATGGCATCCCATAGGAACGCCTCTAATCTGCTTATAGATTTTATCATCGTATTCTACTTCATAATTGTAGCAAACAAAGCGTAGCAATTTTTCTACGTTTTCAATATTTATCCCAAAGTTCTCAATTTTATCCCAATTATTTCGCAAATGTTCAATATTATATTGTATACCCACTGCTAATGGAATGCTTGGGTACAAGTTTTTTACGTCAAGCGAAATAAATACGTGGTTATTATTGATGCTACCAAAACTGTCTAGAGCTAAAATTAGATCATCAGTCTTAGTTAGATGTGCCGGAACGAAACTTTGGGCTTGTGTTAATATTTTTGAAACAACCTAATCTATTTTCTCAACCGGTGTGTTGTTGACTGAGGCTATCGGTCGAACCAGAAAACCCTCTTCTGACTTTTCTTTGTGATCTTTAATAAAAGTAAAGAAGTTTGCTGGATTACTCCCTGTACTTATTAACCTCTCGCTTTGAGAGAGTAACGGACTGTCCTTAATCGCGGTTTTTATTAGTTTATTCGCTTGTTTTTCGATGGCGTCTCTTTTACTTTTTTCTAGTATTTGGTAAGTATCTTCATCTTGAGGAAAAGCTTCGTTCTTATCAATGTAGTCCTCAGTTTTACAGAGTACGAATTGATTGGTTTTATCCGACCTCACGCATTGTAGATCATTTCTATTTAGAAAAGCTTTAGTCGTTTTACTTTTTTATTTATATCTACATAAGATTTGCTTTTTCTAAATTTTGCTGTTTCGCAGTCTAAAACTCCTTTTAGATCATTTTCAAAGCAAATTAACTTATTTTCTAATTCTTCGCTCATCTTAGGCGGCAAACGACATGAATTCTTAGTGAACGGAACCTTTAGTACTGTTTCATCTTTAGGCTCATCTTTCATCCTATCGCTCCAGCGTAAATTATATTTTATGGCTTCAAAGTTCGAAGAAACCTTTTCCCAAAAAGACTTATCAATTTTATTAGGTAACCCATGCTTATGTCCTGATGATGGAGAGCGGATTCCTCTACTGCAACTTGAAGAGATCAAAAGAAGAGGATCAAAGTGTGACAGAGTATGTCTTGAACAACACGAAGTTAGTGGTAGAACATGAGGAGAAGACCCTGTTCAGAAAGCACATTAAGAAGTGGTTGAGACTCTGTGGTTTTCACTACCCAATTTGTAATGATTTTTATAAATGTGCTAAGCAGCCTTGTTTTCCCTATCAAATCAACATAAACAACTCGACTAATCACTCAACTCCGGACACCAAGTTTACTAATGAGACCTACTTGGAGATTCCCGATGCTGTAGGGGATTTTCTAAAGAAAGGACATAAGCATGGGTTACCTAATAAAATTGATAAGTCTTTTTGGGAAAAGGTTTCTTCGAACTTTGAAGCCATAAAATATAATTTACGCTGGAGCGATAGGATGAAAGATGAGCCTAAAGATGAAACAGTACTAAAGGTTCCGTTCACTAAGAATTCATGTCGTTTGCCGCCTAAGATGAGCGAAGAATTAGAAAATAAGTTAATTTGCTTTGAAAATGATCTAAAAGGAGTTTTAGACTGCGAAACAGCAAAATTTAGAAAAAGCAAATCTTTGTAGATATAAATAAAAAAAGTAAAACGACTAAAGCTTTTCTAAATAGAAATGATCTACAATGCGTGAGGTCGGATAAAACCAATCAATTCGTACTCTGTAAAACTGAGGACTACATTGATAAGAACGAAGCTTTTCCTCAAGATGAAGATACTTACCAAATACTAGAAAAAAGTAAAAGAGACGCCATCGAAAAACAAGCGAATAAACTAATAAAAACCGCGATTGAGGACAGTCCGTTACTCTCTCAAAGCGAGAGGTTAATAAGTACAGGGAGTAATCAGTAGTATATAGTGTGACATCCGGCGCGACGCTTCGCTTCCCTTGCGCCGGATGTCACACTTTTGCGGGTTTTTTCAAAATTTTCAAAAAATCAAAATTTTAAAAATTTAGGTAGACTTCAAATTTCACGTGGCCGAAGGCCGAAGGGCGAAAATTTAGGTAGTGACAAATTTTCAAAAAATCAAAATTTCAAAAATTTAGGCGGTCTCAAAATATCACGTAATCGAAAATTTAGGCGGTCTTAAAATATCACGTAATCTAAAAAATATCACGTGGTCGAAAAATATCACGTAGCCGAAGATCGAAAATGTAGGCAGATGAAAATCTAGGTAGCCCAAAAAATATCACGTTGTCCTAATATACCAGAAGATTGTATTCAAAATATTCCTTTAAAAATGGAAACCTCAACAGGGGAAGCCTCAGAAATGGAAGGAACTTCGGCGGGGACGGCGACGGCAACGGCGACGACGAAAATTGAAGAAGCCTCAGAAATAGAAGGAATCTGAGTGATCTGATGTCCATTCATAGTCTTTGTTGATCCGTGAAAAAATTATTTTTTATTTCCATGACATATATATCTTTTATTGTTAAAAAAATGATGTTACCAAATGTTGGTGGAGGTGCATATATCCCGAATAATCGTGAATCAGAAATAGAAATAGAAAATTATATCATGAAAACTGGAGACGTCTTATCTGGTCTATTGCATCTTCCTATTCTTCCGTAACAAAATACAGAGTTAACAAATAAACAATATGTTGATACACAAATCAATGACTTAAAAGAAAAATATATAAACGATGTTTTGGTTCCACTGATGAATGAATTAAAGTTGCTTAAACTTAATGACAAATCATTAAACGAAAAATTATCAAAACTTGATAAAAAAGATAGAGAGCTAGAAGCAGATATAGCAAAACTTTTTAAAAAGATTTCAGAACAATCAAAAATTTTAATATTACTTTCTATAAAGTTAAAATCTGCAGTCATTAAAAATAAACATCAGATACAACTATTGAAAGAACAATTAGAAGATGAAATAGAAAAACTACCTGAAAGAATTAAAAAAAATTTAAAGCAGTTACAAACTACATTCCAAAAAAGTGTTGATGAATTGAGTTCTAAAATTACTCAACAAATGAAAAAGATGAATAGAATAATAAATGAAGTAAACTCACTTAATCAAAAAGTTGATGAAATGAAAAATCTTAAAATCAATCTAGAAAATGAATTAAAGAAAAATTTACAAGAAAACTCTAAAGAAAATAAAGAACAGTTAGATTCTGTTAAAAGACAATTAGATGTTCTTAAAATTAAGTTAAATGCTCTTAAAACGGCGTTGAAGATTAATCAGCAGAAAATGCAAGTTAATAGAAAAGAAATTAAAGTACATCACACGTTACTTGACGCAATAGATAAAGTGCAACAGACAATTAATAAAGTTATCTCGAAGTTGTTGTCCATTCACAAACGTAAATCTTGATCGGAGCGAAGCTCCTCGAGGCTTTAGCCAATCATAAACGTAAATCTTAGCGCAAATATTAACGTAAATATTTTTTCCCAAAAGTCAAATTTAATCCTAAAAAATGCCTATAATTAATAAACACAATCTTAGACATTTTGCTTCAAATAAAAAAATTGCTCATGAACCATCTATGAAATCTGTTTACCATTATGACAGTGTAGAAACAATCGGAACACAAAAGTTCCTAGGCACCGCAGGTGCCGTTCAAAAAGAAGGGGCTGGCATCTTTTCTGGTATTGGAAGTATCGTTAACTTGATTAAAAATAATAAAGATTTGATTACATCTGCTGCTAAAGGAGCAGCTGCTATAGGTAGTACAGCTAGTGCAATATCAAATGCTGTTAAGTCTCAAAACGAATTAAAACAATTAGAAACTATTCGTAAACTTAAGAATGATTCTGAAGAACTAAAAAAATTAAAAAAACTTTCAGAGGAAACAAAAAACAAAATTGCTAACATAGCTGTGGGGGGTGAAACCTTGAGGAGCGGAGCTCCGTCTGATAGTAAACAGGAGAAGAAATCAGGCGTAGCCATAGAACGTTCAATTGAAGAAATAAGAGGTAATGGTGTTAACAGCAACCTTCGGTCTAACCAGCAAAGCTGTAGCGGAGCTGGTCTAGCAAAATTCTAAAATTATATTTTAGTAAAATTTTTTCTGTGTGTGAGAAAAAACAAAAAAGTCAAATTATTTTTTATAAAAATGTCTTCTCTTATCGAAAATAAATTTAGATTAGACGATCCTCCGTTCGTCAGTTACAATCAAAAAAAGAATGACTATATAAGAGTTGCTATGAATCCCGGATCTTCCAGTAGAGTAAATACTGGAGGAGATTTAATTTTTGAAGTTGATAATCAGCAGAGTTATTTATATTTACCTGGTTCCTTTTTACACTGTGAATATTCTTTATATAGTGATGCCAATTTTACAACACCATTACCAGATAGCGATAATATTGCATTAGAGAATAATTTTTTTCCAAGATTATTTACACAAATGCGTTTAGATGTTGCAACTCAAAATATAGAAACAATAAGTGATTCTCCAGGTGTAATTGATACAATGCTTAGATTTGTAACAATTGGTGAAAATAATAAAAAGCATGAAATCGAAGGTTGGTTTCCTGATACTAATGATGGTGTAATTGTTGATGATTTATCTCACGCTGGAACAGATGCAGTAGGAATTGCGAAAGATGTAGAAAATATTGCAAAACATTTAAATAAAACAAACAATACTGCATATAAAGAAAGACGTGAATTTAACAAGAAAAGTAAACAGACAGTTAATTGGTCATTGTCTCCATTATTCGGATATTTAGATTATGCCAAAATATCATATAAATCAAAATTTAAATTAATAATTCATCGTACAGCAAATAATGAATTAATCTTTTTTGGTAAGACTGGAAAAAAAGCATATTTAAAAATTGATAGACTTGAATTGTGGATTAAGCATATTACTCCTAGTTTAGAGGTCGAATTAGCTATTGCAAAAAGATTAAATACTAACAAACCAATTCCAGTAAATTTTCTAAAGCGTACTGCTAGTTCAGTAACTTTTTCAGAGCAAAGATTTAATTGGCATTTTACTAGAACTTCGAATACTCCAAGATATCTATTACTAACATTTCAAAGAAATAATTCTCCAAGTTTTGATAAGAACAACAATCTTTTTCATATTAATACAATTCGAAGTTTGCAAATTGCTTTAAATCAAACCCGATATCCAATTGATCCATTAAGATTCGATGATACCAATAATCAATTTATGGAAGGATATGATGCTTATAGAAATCTTTGTATAGAATTTGGAGTTGAACCACAATTAACTCCTGGAGATTGGAGACATTTATATCCAATTTTCTGTTTCGATTTAAGTGCACAATCAGAAGATATTATTAAAAATGGTTGTGATGTAACAATTAATATTGAAAAAAAAGATTCCACAACTTCATTGATGGCTTATGGTTTATTGCTAGAAGATGTAAAATATTCTATTGAAATTCTTAATGGAAAGATGGCTAGGATAGGCTAAAGCGAGAGGAGCTTCGCTCCGATCGGTTAGTAACCTTAGGACCTTTGGTCCGATCGGCTGAAGCCAGAGGAGCTTCGCTCCGATAGGTTAGTAACCTGAGGACCTTTGGTCCGATCGGCTGAAGCCTCTGAACAAAGTTCTATTGGTTAATTAAAAATTCTTAACTTAAAATTTTTCCTTACTTAAAATTGTTTTATTAAAAATGTCGGAAGCAAAAAGTAATAATAACAAAACTGTTGAATTAAAATTACATAATATTGTTGACAAAAATACCCCTAAAACTATTACGATTAACAAAAAAAAGTATTACATAAGTAAACCAATGATAGAGAATATTCAATTACAAGAAGAAAAGAATGGTGGAATTCTCCCATTAATTCCACTAATAATAGGAGGCATAGCAGCAGCAGGAAGTGTTGCAGGTGGGACAGCTGGTATTGTCCAAGCAGTAAATAAAAATAAATCAGAGAAGGCAGCATTAGAAGAACAAAAACGTCATAATAGAGAGCTAGAGAAAGTTGCTAGGGGAGAAGGAATAGTAGATAATTTTATTAGTAAATTAAATTTAGTTGATGAAGGAAAACGTGTTCTTAAAAATATTCTTCACAATGTTGATGATTTGATTGAAATTAAAGGAACTAAAGATGGTTCTGGAATATATCTAAGTCCTAGTATGATTCGGTAATAACCTCAGGACCTTTGGTCCGATCGGCTAAAGCCTCAGAACCTTTGGTCCGATCGGCTAAAGCCTCAGAACCTTTGGTCCGATCGGCTAAAGCCTCAGAACCTTTGGTTCTATTAGGTAAAACATTTATTTTATCTTTTAAAATGAATTCTACAAATTCCGAAAATTTAATTAGATTAAAAATTTCAAATCTAGATCTAATGGATTATCTCTTAAAAGTACATAAAACCTCAAATTGCCAGCACACCGGTCGGCTGCACACTGGAGGGGATATACAAAAAACATTAGAAAACTTTCCTGGATTTATTTGGAGTAAATATTCAAAAGAAAAACATCTTCCTGGTCATTCATATACCGGTCCAGGAACTCGATTAGATATAAGACTAGATGAGAATGATAATCCAAAACCGGGTGAAGAACCAATAAATAGAGTAGATGCCACAGCTTACAGGCATGATTTAGCTTATCGAAATCATGATCTAAGTTCTCGACATGAAGCAGATAAGAAAATGATACAAGAATTAGATAGTATTCAAAATCCTACATTTAGAGAAAAAATTGAAAGAATGTTTGTTAAGAAAGCTTTACAAGCTAAAAGATTATTCGGTCAGGGTATTGATCCGTCAGCAAATGAAACGACAGCAAAGCTGTCTGAGAGCAACGCTCGAACCTACGCGTCCGAAATGTCGAATGATCTAGGACGCTATGCGTCTGAAATTCACAAGGAATATGGAAGGCCTAAATATTTATTGAAAGTAAAAGTATTTAATAAAGATGATATTTGGAGTGCTGATCTTATTCATATGCCGAATGAAAGAGGGTTTAAGTACGCATTGACCGTTATAGATTTATATACACGATACGCTTGGGTAAAGCCTTTAAAAAACAAAAGTGGTCTGTCAGTTAAATATGCGTTTGAAGAAATCTTTCAAGAAAGTAATAGAAAGCCAAGGAAATTGTTTGTTGATAAAGGGTCGGAATTTTATAACGGAAATGTTCAGGCACTATTTGAAACAGACGAAAGTCATCGCCAAGGCTCAGTTTATTCAACTGAAAATGCAGGAAAGGGTGTAGTAATAGAAAGATTCAATCGGACGTTGAAAAATCAAATTTTCAAAAAATTTACTCAGCAAGGAAATCAGAAATGGTTGAAGATATTACCAGGAATTGTAGAGGAGTATAACAATAAGATTCATTCAGGTATTGAAGAAACTCCAAAGAATGCTTCTGACGACCCTGATTTAATACGAAAGAAAATATTCGAAAATAATTATACGAACGAGAGTAATCCGAATTTACAGAAACTTAAGCCGAAATTTAAGATTGGAGATAGAGTTAGAATATTTAAGTATAAGAATAAATTTGAAAAAGGCTTTGTTGGCTACTGGACGAAAGAGATATTTGAAGTTTGTAAAATAAATCAAACTTATCCGATCACTTACGAAATCAAAGATCTAGATTCTAGATGATGAAGATATCAGAGGCCGATTTTATCAAAATGAATTACAACGAAGCGAGCTTTAACCTTTAGGTGGCGCTGTAGCTAGCTAGCTTTGCTTGATTTTCAATTATCATTATTATCATTCAATTCTAATATAATATCTAGAAATGGTACTCCTTCCTGTAATTTCAATAAATCATAAAGACATAATTGACCACAATAAGTAGTTCCCGGTTTTTGAATTTGAAATGTATTATAAATTCCATTGCCAAGTAATTTTTTAACCTCTTTTGTTGGGGGAAGTCCATAAGAGTCGAACCAATAGTTCTCAGCCTCTGGGCGGTCGAAATAGTAATTATCTCGATTTTTATTAAAGATACCTGCAGACCAATGTATTCCTTTTTCATCTGACGTATGAAGATTTGTTATGAAATTTATAGTTATTGTTGGCTTTTTTTTAGGAATTGTTATTCGTCTTTCATTAGAACATGAAAATTCTTTATTCCCAATTGATTTGCGATTTTCTTTAAATCGAAATTCGTTGTTGTTTGTGTTCCATATAATTTCAAAAACTCATTTATGTTGCTCATTTTAAATGGAATAAAATGTCTTGTTTAACAATGTTCCATTTTATTTTTATGAACTCCCATTAAGAGGATATTGTTTGTTTTATCTGTATTAAGACAATAGCAACATCTGTTACCACATTTCTCAAACCGCATGATTGTTTTAGGGGATCATACGGGTTATGCATTCATAACATGGCGTTAATAACATAAAAGCAATCTATTAATTCATTCTCTGCTTTGAGGGAATATTCTGTTGTTATAGCAATCATTCAATACAATATCGCAGTATCGATAGTCGAGACCGACTGTCGAGCCAAAACCGCAACTTTTCTGGTTTTGGTTTAGGATCTGGCTAGCGTTATGGCCGATGAAATGATTTACAATACGCTGCAATTTCCCCATTGACATTCAAGTACATTTAATCATACGCGTCATGTCATACCCGTATGTTGTCAAGCAAACTTCATTCACCTACAATGCCGCTTTGCTTAGATCACCATTCATAATTTTCACTTACTATTTAAACACACACACAATTCATAAAACGTGACACATTACAATCTTAGTTTAAATTTTATCGTCACAATGGTTGGATCTACTGAAAGATCTGTTCGATTGGAGACAAAGCGGAGAAGAATTCAGAAGTTAACAAGGGAAATCATACATCTGCAAGCACGAAGTAAAATATTCATACATTTGGATATAGGAATAATTTTTGAATGGATCGGAGAATCGCACATCAATTATACAATTGATAAGAAAATATTAAACTTAATTGAACAACGGCAGACAGTAATATTTTCTTTAAATAGAACCTTATCACAAGAACGGGACGAACAAATTATTGAACAATCAACAATATCATCGAACAACATCGATACAACAGGGCCGCCAACTTATAGAAAATCTCAACAAAATATTCAATCTATGTCAAATATGCAGCCTATTCAAAATATTCAATCTATGTCAAATATGCAACCTATTCAAGAAATTCAATCTATGTCAAATATGCAACCTATTCAAAATATGCAGCCTATTCAAAATATTCAATCTATGTCAAATATTCAACCTATGTCAAATATTCAATCTATGTCAAATATTCAACAATTACAACATTTGGTATAGCAATAGCTAACAGATTAACAAGTAATGATACATGAAAATGTTTAAAATCTGGAATTGATGATGAAAGAAATGCCTTGAAAAAACAACACCAATAATATCTGATGCCAAATCTACATTAGCTGGCGCAAAACAAACAATTGAAGATAAAAACCAATAATAAACGCTGTGAGTGCTATAATTAATTAATTATATTTTTAGATATAAATTTTCTAGACATAAATTTTGGATGTAATAAGTTTGTGGATGTAATAAGTTTTTAGATGTAATAAAAAAAATATTATTCCCACGTGTCATCATCATCACTTAAATTACTCTCACTGACGATTGTTTGAAATATTTCAGCTTGAATATCTTCTCCGTTATAAGGTAACATAATTTCATTTTCATCAGGTGCTTGACGTTTAAGAATATTTATTTGACCAGAAAATTTTTTTTCTTCAGTATTATTATTTTTATCAGGAATACTAATTCCAGTTTCTAAAGATCTTTTCCATGGTTTATTAACTGTAGTCGATAATGTTTTACCCGAATATAAATTTATAAAATCTTCTACTTTTACTTTATCTTGTGAATATCCTTTGAATGTTTTCTTTTCACTAAGTCTCCCTTGTTCGTCTACAGTAATACAGTATTTTACTTTAGGTGCAATAAACATTGCAAAAATAATTCCACCATTGTCATAATCATTTTTTCCTTGACACAATTCCCCACCAACATATCCAGCAGCATCTAATTTATTGAAGAGCTCATTAGAAATGTATATTGAATCAGTGTTTTTTACAATTAATGGAAAACCACAATTAAATGCCCCATCTTCTGTTTCAATATCATAAACATATTGTTTTTTATTATTTAAGTATCTTACAGTGGTGACATCTTTGGTGATATCATTTTTAACTTGACACGCAGTAAAACACAATGGTTTATCTTGTCTTTCGCTTACTACCAAATTAATACCTAGAGATGATGCCAAATTGTATAAACCACTAAAGGTTTCTTTATTTTTCTGTGTAAAACGAATAATTGCATATTTACTTGTAAAAAAAGATTTCTTGCTCCCATCTGCTGCATAAAATCCAACAAAGAACCAATATCTAATATTATATTCAGCATTTAGAACATACCAAGGAACACGTTTTTCTTTAAACTGATTATAATAATTTTCACTAAAGTATGTGGCATATTGTTTTGGATTTTGAAAATTAAGTTTGTATACCCTAGACGATCTCATCGTATCATATATTTTACAATCATTGTTATAGACTTCATTAATATATGTTTTTATTTTAATTAAAAGGTTAAGATCTTGGTTATATAAAGCACAACAATATCTGACTCCTGATTCATAATTATAGATTCCAGCAGAGCCATCTCCTAAAAAGAACCCTTCTATAAATGCTTGCTTACATCTTAAATTAGGTGGATCATTAACATAAATATCACTTACAATTTGTTTCAATGTGATTGTATTGTCGTGTAAAAATAATTTATTATGTAGTAAATTTGTTCCTATATTTAATTCTTGTGGCTTTATTTCATTACCTGTTTCATCTAACAATGAATGATCTTCAGTAACATCTACTATTCCCATTTTTGTTCTTATTCGATAAATACGTTTATTTGTAAGATGTCTAATAATTTTTTTTACTTTACTCTATCCATTATGAGTATAAATTTCTAAATTATCAACAAATGAAATTTCTTTCATATCACTATTAATTTCAAACGGATTAATTTTATAGTTGTTTACAATACTATCTATTCTAGAAATAAATAATAAATTATTCTTTCTCAATATTACAGGCGTGTCAGCTGTTACTGAATCTGTATAATGAATGTATTTTTCGTTGAAACCATTAATTTCTAAAATAAAGTTATTCATGATTCTTCTAGAGTGAGAAAGAATGAAAGAACCTAAGTGTGATGGCATGAAGGACGTCTTCCCATCTTTTACAATATTAGTTTAAAGAAATTCATCATCTTCCATTTCTACTTTCGCTAAATATTGTTCATCATTTAATTTTTCATAATCTTTTACTTCTTGAGTGAAATTTTTTCTCAATGTATTCTCATTCCATAAATGATATTTAGTGGTTATATCTTTTTGCACAGTCTTGCCATATAGTGAATTCATCAATAATTTAATTAACTCATCGCCTACAGTATTTCCTTCTGTTTTATATCTTTTTCTCAAATTAAAAAGTTTTTCAATATAATTTCGAAATGGTGAAACTTGATAATTTTTTTCATAAATTATACCATCAGTAATATGTAAGATTTTTCCCCCACATCTAACAATTTCTTGTATGTCTACAGAAGTTAATACATCATAACATATACCATTTCTAAACCTGATTACTTTTACATGAGAATTATTATTTTGATTTTTAACTTTATCTTTTATAGGAACTGGTTGAAAAAACATATCATTGGGATATTGAAACACAACTGTAAATATTCCAGTTTTAGGTCTAAATGTTTGAGTATTAAATTTATATACTATTTCCCGTTCTTCTTCTTGACGAAATTTTCTAGCGGATTCAGCTTTAGGGTATTCTGAATTTTCATCATACATAGCTGATGGATATAAAGATGTGGCATCAAAAGCCATTAGAAATTCATGTTTTTGTTCAAGTAGTTGATTTGAAATTTTCTTACAAATTTCAGTTTTATCTCCTAAATCTCGATACTGTTTCATTAAATCTATTAAATTACTTCCAAGGGACAAAGCCCCACCAGCGTAGCGACCAGGGGACAAAGTCCCCCCAGGGTAGCGACCAGGGGACAAAGCCCCACCAGCGTAGCGACCAGGTAAATACTGTTTTAATATTGGTAACAAGATGCTACAAAATGGCGATATGTATTTTCTTATATTTGCTGAAACTCTTCCACCTTTAACAGATTTTCTAATATAATTTCTAGCCCATAAATCTATATGAGAATGAATATTTATATTGTCGTTTTGTACGCTTTTCATCCAACCGTTAAATGTTAAAGCAGAGGATGTCAAATTAGTAGTTATATCTTCGCCAACTAAATCTCGCATAACATTATTATATTTGTAGATACAAAAAGCTAAAGAAAGAATATTGTTAACTAAATATGGTCTCCATTCATTTTCTTTTTCTTTATAATTTTCATGTGTTATGTCTCCAATTTCATAATTTAATTTACACACATTCATAGGAATTTTAAAATTCTCACACCATTTAGAAAGACTTGTTTTTACATGTTGATAACTACATTTCATCATAATAGTTTGAAGTGCTAATTTACCTGAAGGTGAATCTTTTTTCATATTGTTTTTAAATCTAAAAGATTTTTGAATGTATCTACTAACACATTCAGTTGTATAAGGATTTTGTAATGAAGCAGTCAATATTCCTCTTGAAGTTTTAAGAGGCGGTTTAGATAATTTAAAATTAGCTTTTATCGGAAAATAGGAATCAAAACCTGATGAATTGTGAGCTATTAAAGTTACTCTCGAATAATTAAATTTTCCAAGAGTTTTAAAAAATTGATGGATCGGACATGCGTCCTCTGGGTTTCCCCCGATCGGACATTCATCATCCTCAGTTCTCGCAAATATTTTCACACAATTTTGAAGTTTATTAAATTCTAATTCAGTTAAATTATTATACTCATTAATCTGTTTTTTTAAGTTTTTTAATTTCATCTTCATCTTTTGATCGTTTAATTTTAATCATATCACTTAACAAACGTGTTTCTAATTCTTTCAATCTTTGTTTCGGTAAGCAACATATAAATTTATTAAAATTAATAGCTCCTACAGCATAAGGAATAGGATGAGCTGTTGAACAGTTAGGATCAGGAAAAGTTTCGAGATCCCAAATATATGTTGAACTATAGTCAATTTTTTTCTTTGTTATGATTTTATATGGACGCGTTGTTAGATTTTCATCAGTAACTGTTTTATATATAGGTTTGAAATTATTTTCAATTTCTCTAATAGATTTTCATTTATGAGATTTATTAATTAAACAATAGTGACCAATGGTTGAACCTTCGTGAAAATAATTGTGATAAACATAATTATGAAACGTTTCAATTCCTCTAGGATTTAAATGACGATTGGCAGGACTATAATATTGAACACATTCTCCAAAATATTTATTGAATTGAGAAAATTTGCAGTTTGACATTACTCCTGTTCTAGATGTGGCTTTCTCTTTATATAAAAAATTATTAAACATTTCTTTCATCATTTCTCCTTGTTCTTCATTAAAACCTCGTAAAACATTATAACATTTAATAAAACGAAAATCTTCAGAAGGAATATAACAATATTCACCGAAATATTCTTTGATTCTATATTTCATATTAATCCCTGCCCCTCTATGCGATCTTTTTACTAACTTCATTCCAAAATCTTCATATTTAATATTACCTGTAAAAATCCATTCGTTAGCATCGGATTTCTCATCCAGATTCGAAAACCATATTTCAAATGAATTTTTATTATAGAAGGTTACGCAAAAATTTTGAATTATATTTTCCTGATCTTTAACAACTTTTCCAAGTAAATTAATAATTTTACCCTTTACTAAAAGTTTCCGCATATCATTTACTACATTAATAAAAGATACATTTTCATACTTAATTTCATTTGGATTAAATAAATTACATAAATCATCACCAAGTTCATCCTTAATTCTATCATCAAAAAAGATATCAGTAATAGGAGTTTCTAATATTTCTTTTGTTCCACTTTTCTGTTTTTTAGTATTACATCTAATACTACGCCTAGTACGTTTCTGTTTTTTAATACGTTTACTACGTTTACTATGTTTAATTTGCGCATCAAACTCAGCAGTTTGTTTCTTGATTAATTCATCAATCCTAGACGTTTGTCCGAGAGACATTTCACGATTCATATTTTTTAAAAGAAAAAATGAATTTTTACATAAAACCTCGGTTCCGTTTTTACATATACACAGGAATATGTAATTGATGTAATGTTTCTAATTCATGTGTTGTTAAATGTTCTTTCTTACCCAACCACCATAAATTATTATACGCCAAAAATACTCGGAAACTTCTTAAACAAAGTGGAAAGTCTTTTGTTTTAACACACGGTTTAATACCATGTTTTTTTTTATAATCTGTAATCTTATATTTATGATGATAATAAAATCTAACTTCTTTCTTCGAATTTACAGGATTCGTAGGATGACGATAATCTTTTAAAACTGGTACATGCTCTATCTTGTAAGCATTCAACATATTTTTTTTATTTTTATTAACAAAAAATTTATAAGAAAAAATTATTCGGTCACTCTGTTCGATCACTCCGTTCGGTCACTCCGTTCGATCACTCCGTTCGATCACTGCGCGAAAATATTATCTATCGACTTTCAGTCGGGGCGAAGCTTAGTCAGAGAACAATTGTTCGATTCAGAATTTCAGTCGGGGGCGAAGGCTAGTCAGAGAACAAATATTCTATAACTCTATCATGAATTTTTTATCAATATTAATTGTAATGAAGCCATAATCTTTTGACCAAGCATTGTTACACGATTGTTTGAATTCATCTTTATTTCTTACACATAAATCTCTTAACAAATCACTTAAGTTTCTTGCATTTATTTCAAATAGTATAAATATATTTGCATTCTTTCTAATAACACTTCCGTCTAATGAATACATACTTTGTGTTAAATAAAAAACACTACAGTTATTATGTCTACCTCTTGTGAAATAATTTCTCTGAACTGACTGATTTCTATCATTAACACAATCATCAAAAATTACACAATGTTTCATTGTTTTATCTAGTTTACTAGGATCTTGCATATTACCACTATCATCTATTAATTGTATCTTTATATGCTTATTTTTATTAGATTCTACTAACTGATTATTTTTTGCTGCTTCTTCACACCACGAACTTATTTCTTCTTCATATTCAGAATTTTCATATTCTTTGAATAATGAAGCAATTGCTGTTTTTTAAAGATTATTTTCAAATCCATATTTTAAAAATTGATAGACGGGTTGTTCTGCTGTTGTTGTATAAATTATAAGATTGTTATAATCCAAAAAAATTGGAGTCGTTAAAATTTTAAATAATAGATACGTTTTTCCACAACCTGATCTTCCACAAATAACTGACAAAACTTTATTAGATAAATTGGGATGATGATTAAATTTGAGTTTATTTTAATTTAATGGGGGCACTTCACTCATTTTTTAATAAAAAAATTTATTTTTATTTTAAGAGAAGAAGAAGAAAATTAAACTTCTCTAGCCTCGCGTGGGAGTTTATACCTCCTGAACCAAAAGATCTATCATAATCTCTTCACCTCCAAAATTTATTTCTTGTCCTTTCTCATCAGTGATTCTAATGTTAATGTTCTTAATAGTTTTTCTTGTAATAGGGAAATATATTAATGTTTGTGGAATTACATTTAGTCTATAACCAATGGGTACAGTAAAAGCTGGAAAACTGAATATCAAATTTGACAATTTACCATTTATATATCCTCCTTCAATAATGTCACAATGTACAACAATTGAATTTATTTCAGTTATTTTTGGAATCTTCTCACCTAAATGATAACCTTGACTATAAGTTTGTTTATTAAATCCTAAAAGCTTTGACAATGATCTATCATGATTAAAATCAACTTGATGATTTTCGTCTAAAGCAAGAGAAAATTTATTAACTGCCGTTTCAACTGCAAAATGTAATTGTTTCTTATCTTTAAATGGTATACCTAAATGTCTCTTAATTTCATTTGATATTGATTCAACTTCGTAAGAACCAGGAAGAAAAGTTAGTATTTTCCATGTTTTGCCTTTATCAGTAGAATATCTAAATTGATCATTCACATCTTTGATAACGTTTTGAATAGTGTTAAATGTGGAGAAACTAGTCAATGCAATTTGATAATTTTTATTTTGTTCCAAATGTAGAATGGGTTCTAAATTACAAGTGTGTGATAAAGTAGTTGTTATAATTTTTAACGTCCTACTAAATTTTGATGAACCCAAAATCTCTGTTAGATTTTCTAAATGATTATTAATTTTGTCTAAATCTGCTGAACACATTTTTTAGTTAAAATTTTGAATAAATATCTTTTATCAAATATTTTTTTTATAAAAAATTAAAAACAACAACATATTTCAGCTACGGGCGAAGCCCTGGAAGACATCTCAGATGTCCCGTTATACTTTTATAATCCTCTTCATTTAGAATCTTCTTTTCTAACAGTCTTTTCAATATAGCATGAATTTCATTGAAACTAGAATTATGTCCTTCTTTTATTGCCGATATTAAAATATTTAATCTATTTAGTAATTCTTGTGGATCATCTGGCAAAAATACAGTTGTTTCAGTTTTAAAACCTTTTCCTACTTTAACTCCCGTTGATAATAAATTTTCTAATTCCCTATAACGTTTAAGAGTTTTTCCTGCTTTAACTCTATCTAACATAGCTTTATATTTTATGAGATCTTCTACAGCATAATTATTTAAATCTGCTCCTCTTAAAAGATCAACAAAATTTCTATCTAAACTAAAAGGAGATTTATCTGGTGAAAAAATTAAACCTCGAAAAGGTTGAAAGGTTGTGGAAATATTTCTTTTTGTCCGAGATAAAATCTAGGTATTGTTTTTCCCTCTATAAATGAAATAGAATGTTCAAATTGCATAGATTTTGGTAATTTCTTATTAATGTTTGATTCTAGTAATCCATAGTAATCTAATATAGTTTTGTGTTCTGGATCTGTTATATTAATTTGTTTATCATTATTTGTAAGTTCTTTTTCAAGAATTTTAAATGGTTCCATAGTTTTTTCAAAATCAGTTTTTACTTGCTCGGTTTGCTGCATTTTTTCAAACATATCAGATTGAATACCAGCTTTTATCATTCTATGCTGAAGATGATTTTCTTTCATAATATTTTTTTGTTTTATTAACTCGTCTAATTGTTTAATTCTTTTTTGATTATCAGCTTTAATTTTATCCATTTTTAAAATATAATATTTGAATTTTGTGGTAACATTGGAATACAACAAAAACATTTTACTGAACAAATTATTTTTTTATTGCTTTGTTGTCTGACATCTTTCCGTTTAAAGTTTTCTCATTTTAAGTTTTGTTTAATAAAGTTTTGCTTAAATTTTCGCTTTAAGTTTTTAGCTCTTCTAAAAAAATTTTGTCATTTTCTTCATTAGAAATTTTACCATCACTAGAAATTTTGCCATCCTGTTTATTCTTATCATCAACTTTTTCTGACTGTAATTGAAATGATATTTGATTTACTTCATTAGCTATTTGATCAAATTTTTCAATCTCATCTAACGTAATAACATTATCATCACATACTCTTTGAAAGTAGTAATGCAATTTGTCATAGACTTCTTTAATATGTGTCACGAAATTGCGGTAGCGTTCAAATAGGCCTATAGCCTTTTCGCCTCAGTCGATAGTAAGAGAAAGCGATAGGGGTTGTGGACGCAACTTTATTGCCGCAGGATTACAGGCACAAGATAATCTCTACAATCTCAGCGCGAACACACCAGAGGGGGCCTTGTCTCACTTCAGGCACTAGTTTTTATTACTGTCAGGTATCGCAGATTGCTATTCGTCCACCAAGATTACAAATCAACATGCAGACTCAAGCAGACGTCAACACCTCAGGCATAACAACAAACTCAGCGGACGGCGCACCGAAATATTTACAAACCACTCCAAACAAGCCAAGACTCAACGGAACAAAGGCCACCGCGACCACAGTGACTGAGCACTCAAAACTCAACACAATAGCCTGGCTGCCCACTCATCCCCGCAGCGCACAATAGACTATTAATTGGCCCATCTGATGCCTCAAACTAGGACGTTATTATGAAATGAAAGTTAATTAATTCCTGTACTCTAATTTAATATGAAATTATCAAACCCTAATTAGCATCAATCCTACATGTATACTCTTCGTCCCTCACAATATGTAAATGCTTAGTTTTTAATGATTTTCGTTTCTTAGTTATTAAAGATTTATCTAACATTGTAACAAGTGAAGTTGCAAAAACACCCGTACCTGTTAAAGCTGTAGCAACAACAGGAATTACTAAAACACCTGAAGATATAACAATTGTTAAAGCACCTAAACTTATTGTTAAGAATATGCCAATTCCTTGTGTTACATTCTTAACTTTAGTCCATCTCTTTCTTAATTTTTTATAATGCTCTAATCTTAATAATAATTGAGATTCCTTATCTTTCATATACCTAACTCTATCTTTGTGTTTTTCTTTGTTCATCTTTTCGATGTTCATTAAAGTAGAACTACGTTCATATGATAACGAAGGATATATTCTTGCGGTTTCTTCCACTTTTATTCCTTCCATTTCTGAGGCTTCCCCTGTTGAGGTTTCCATTTTTAAAGAAATATTTTGAATACAATCTTCTGGTATATTAGAACAACGTGATATTTTTTGGGCTACCTAGATTTTCATCTGCCTACATTTTCGATCTTCGGCTACGTGATATTTTTCGACCACGTGATATTTTTTAGATTACGTGATATTTTAAGACCGCCTAAATTTTCGACCACGTGATATTTTTTAGATTACGTGATATTTTAAGACCGCCTAAATTTTCGATTACGTGATATTTTGAGACCGCCTAAATTTTTGAAATTTTGATTTTTTTGAAAATTTTGAAAAAACCCGCAAAAGTGTGACATCCGGCGCAAGCGAAGCGAAGCAAAGCCAAGCGAAGCGTCGCGCCGGATGTCACACCATATACTACTGTAATCCAGCAAACTTCTTTACTATTATTAAAGATCACAAAGAAAAGTCAGAAGAGGGTTTTCTGGTTCGACCGATAGCCTCAGTCAACAACACACCGGTTGAGAAAATAGATTAGGTTGTTTCAAAAATATTAACACAAGCCCAAAGTTTCGTTCCGGCACATCTAACTAAGACTGATGATCTAATTTTAGCTCTAGACAGTTTTGGTAGCATCAATAATAACCACGTATTTATTTCGCTTGACGTAAAAAACTTGTACCCAAGCATTCCATTAGCAGTGGGTATACAATATAATATTGAACATTTGCGAAATAATTGGGATAAAATTGAGAACTTTGGGATAAATATTGAAAACGTAGAAAAATTGCTACGCTTTGTTTGCTACAATTATGAAGTAGAATACAATGATAAAATCTATAAGCAGATTAGAGGCGTTCCTATGGGATGCCATTTGGCACCGCCTTTTGCAATAATTTTTATGCATAAAATAGAAACTAATGCTTTAGAAAAGTTAAATTTCAACCCAAGTCTATACAAGCGATACATGGATGACATTATTATCGGTCCGTTAGAATACGATGAAGACCACTTCAGGTCAATTCGAGAAGCTTTCGAGTCTATTAATACTAATATCAAGTTTTCAGTAGAAGCACCAAAACCACAAAATTGGTTACCTTTTTTGGATATTCAAATTCGCATAAGGGGGGGGGAAATTTTAGAGTACTCCTGGTATCAAAAGGAATGCCATTCGGGCATCGTTCTTAGAAAAGACTCGTTCTTACCTGCGCATGTAAAGTCTAACTATGTTAGGAATAGCATTAATACTATAAGCAAACGGTCCAATGACCCCGAACTCAGAAAAGAGAACCTTTCCAAATTTGAAAATATCTTAGAAAATAATGGCTACAACAAAAAAGATACGAGTATAAGTATTTTAAGGAAGCAAAGTAAAGCACGTCAAGATGGGAATGTAAATTTCAAGCTACCGTATGTTGCTGATCGCTGCAACCGTAAGGTTAATAAATTAATTAAGAAGTATAGCTTACCAATAAGGTTTACAAATGAGTATGGCTGTAATTCAGCGTCTTTTCTAAAAAAAATAGTAATAATGATAAATCTTGCGACTGTAGTATTTGTAAGGACTTAGTAAACAGTAAATATACTTGCAGAGACCGCTTTGTAGTGTATCAGTACATATGTGTACATTGCGGAGAATTTTACATCGGCAAAACATCGAGGATGCTAAAAACGAGACATCAAGAGCACAAAAGAGCTATAGAAAATAAAAGCATCACCAGTGCCTTATACCAACATCTGCAAGATAAACACAATGGAGAGGGCAGCATCGGAAATTTTCAGGTCGATCTCATTAGCAAACTGTTCAACACACGAGACACAACAATAACAGAAGCCAAAGCAATCACACACTTGAAGCCTACAATAAACAGGAAATATGAACTGCCACACTACAATCTGACTTCACAATTAGACATGCATTCATACAGACATCACAATTCTTAATATCACTCACTCTTCATATATCTTCACACGGCTTGTTTTGCCCGTAACGCTATTGTAAGATCGACCAACGAAGGCGCTGGACGCCGAAGATCAGTCTGTTTAAGCATTTTACTTTTGGAATATTACTTCGACCTAAAACTACTCGGGGAGTTTTTGCTGCTATCGTTTCGGTAAAAATCATTATCATCTCCCGTCGTCTGGTCAATTACATTAAAGTATTCTTTTGAACCCAAACTCGAAAACGCCAGCTTTAATGTAACAAAATTATTAAGCTGTGTGCTGCACTTGACCGCTAAAAACATTATTAACGCGAAGGCGGTGTAAAGTTAGGTAAACGTGTAAATTGAATGAAATTGTTCATACTGTTGTCCAAATTCAAAAAAATCTGAAAGCTCAACACGAGCCTGACTGATTCAATGGTGAAATCTTAATTTTCTGTATTGCACAGTTTCATCTGTAGGTATCGATAAATGAATAAACCAAAAATTCATACTTTTAAGTCTGCGGACCACAACTGACCAGAAACAACCTGATCGCTCTGCCAAATCAAAGTACTAAACGCATCCTTTCACATGGCCTACAATGTAAAGTTAACAGAGGTTGAGCATCTTCATCAATGAAAAAACCATGTTAGACTATTTCAGCAGCTTTTTTTCTGTAAAACTTATTAGAACTGCATCTTCTTGTACATTCAACGAATCTCAAAATCTTGACGCAATGATGAAGCTGAATAATAGCTCACACCATGTCAATTTTCATCAAAAAAATCTCGTCATTTTAAAATCCTGCGTCAAAGTATAGGCTCAATTTTCTTTCATAAGGCTTGCTGCGACCACAACTGACCACTTAAGAAAGTTAAACATGTATATGTTTAAGTTAACGTATGTTAAAATAAACTATGGAGCATGAGGTTTCATATGTTGCATCGTTCATCAAAATTGAACCCAGGACTTCAAAACGAAAATTGCATTTGAAAATGGGTTAATTTTTTGTGCAATTATTTTTGAAACGATCTGTATGATTCGGTGAGCAAACAATTCATCACTTGATTATTCCGCTCTTTAATGGACAGTACATATACAGCTGAGGACTATCATTATTTGGTAGTCTAAAATTTTCGGTAAACAGCTTATTCTCATAGCAATATAATCAGAGTCACAATCACAACTCACTATGTGCTTCAAGCGTTTGTAATCATAATATGCGTGTACGAAGATGCAGTACATTTGCATGGGATGTTGTGGTGTGGCGTGTGGTAATGCCGTAACTAGCATCCTCAAAGGGGGATGGGGTACAGCAACAGACCAGAAAGGGCAACATTTTTAGGTTGCAAATAATGATGTTCAACAGGGAGACGGGAGTGAGCTTATATAAAATTTAAATGTGTTAGAAGTTATTAGTCAGCCTGTTCATTACCAGTAGGTTATTTGCTAATTGAGAACCCACAATGCTCGTAATTCTCAGCTTTAGAGTTACAGTCAGCAAGTGTCTAACAGTAATAGATAACTAATTTGAAAAATATTAACTTGAATATATAGCTTATACTTTCTAGAATGTTTTTAGCCATACATAGTCATAGGCCTACAAAGGACAAAAATCGCAATGCATGCGCAGATATACTCGTACATGTAAATGGTGGATTGTCAACTAACCTATTGTTTTCGTGATATGAAAATCTGGTCAGTAGTACTGAATCGTATTGTAAATATGAGCTAGACTTCCAGTTATGGTATACATGGAGCAAGAAAAACCACATATATATCTATTCTTGATTTTTTCTACATTTTTCGCCCTTTTGATACGTAAGCGAGAACCATTGTACATAAGCCAAGTTAACTCGAGTTGTACACCTTGTACATTGTCGCGGTTTGATATTTGCAAGAATTTGCAACAACAGAAATGCAGAAGTCATGGAAAATACAAGGAAAATTATTTCCGAAAATGCACGGGAACTCTTGTGTATTCTAAATTTATCGGTGCCATTATCCGATAAGCATCACAATTCATATTATAATGGGGCAACAATTTTTATAATGTTAAGGCAACAGAAATGTCAGCTATGGTACTGCCTAAGCTTCATTAACCCTTTCATGCATAGTGTACTCTCCTGAGGACATTTTGACCCACATCTTTTGGGTAAACACTCCAAAGCGGCAAAAATTTGTAACTGAAAGAAAGAGAAGATCTTTGCGCTTCAAATGGCACCTCTCCCGACTTCGTAAAATCCTTAGAAAGCCTGCAAATTGCATTTGAAGAAAAATTCTATTTTTCAAAAAAAAACTTTAATTTTGAAAATAATTTCTGCATCAAAGGGTTACGGGGCAGTCAGATAACTTTGATTCTGTAGGACTACGTCTCTCGCATATTCCCTTCGTCTCATAAGACGGTGTACTTTATAAATGTATCTTCATCACTTTAGACGGCTGCGAGAATGAGACGTCATAAAGATTTCGTGTGGACAAATTTTACCAAAGAAAAGAAAAATAACCGAAAATTCATCTAAAAATAATAAACTTCGATTGACTTCGATGTACTTTGCGAAGCATTCGATTTTTTTATTTCCTCCGAAACAAAAAATAAACCTCGCAGTTTTGCCAACCCTAGTTCTTATTTATAATTAAGGATGGACCTACTTGATTTAACCTTCCATAGACATGTTTTAAAAAATCCTTTAATTTTCAATATAATCGAGTCAGCAGCAAAATAGAGAAGTAGAAAAATGAAAACAGCAACTTGAACGAATGGGAAAAGACATGCGAGTGTTGTAGTAATATACATACAAGGTAGGCCCTAATAAAGTTTATGAGAGCATTTTATCCAATAATTTAAGAAATATATCGGATTTGAAAAGAATCCGCCAAAGATTGATATGGAAAAGACTTCATTACTTCCCGAAAGGGACAGTCATAGAACTAAATTGTTTTGTGTAACCCCGCGCAAGAAAGAATTCATTTGTATGGGTAAAGTGCAGTAAATTACATTTGTCGGCCTTCTTCATTTACCAAGCAAACTACAGGAAATGAGTTGGGCAAAAAAGAGTTATATTGATACAAAGAATCCGATCTTTTTTGATCAGCTCGTAGAATGAAAATAAACGACAATAGATCAGATACAAACAGACATGGAATAATTTACGACATAAATGCCGGAAAGACTTGATTGTAGAGTCGATGCTTCGGTGAAAGCTCATTCGAAAAATTACACAGCTCTTCATATGTATTTCTCTTCAGATATTGTGGAATGCAGCATAGCAGGTGGCTAGAGCAGGGCTTGGAAAGAATTGATTCTTTTTTGTCATCAATTAATTAATTGTAATTAGGTCCTTACTTCAATCAATTAATCAGTTAATTGCCAAATGATTCATTGATTGAAATTGTAAAAGCTTCGATGACTGTACCTTTTTGTAGACATGGCCTATCAACCTATTAGCCTGTTAACTAATTCATTACGAATCTCACGATGCTTCTACGAAATTCTTTTGAAATCGAAGCACTTCGATTCAATCGTGGTGAGACTCTACAGATAAGCAAGCATAATAGACAAAATCGATTGAGTTGAATGTAATTTTATTTACTAGGCTTGTAGTTTACATAGTAGCTTAAGTGGACTGCAGCAAGTTCCTTATTCTATTGTGCACGCTCTCTCATAGATAGACGCGTATTTCAGATAGCTGCCCATAATTTAAATATGTTAAACAATAAAATTCGCTTTAGTATTATTCTTCTATTTAGGAACATGTGATTTCCTCTAATTTATTCAGAAATTCATTCCTTTTTACTGATTACTCGCTTTTACAGTCATGTGATGAAAAAGCGTTATTTTTTCTCTAAATGACAATTGTCATTTTTTGAAAGATCTTCCACATGAAGGCAATTCTCCTCCCAGAACTGGACCGAATTTCTGCCCCATAATGCAATTTGAGCCGTCATTATATGAAACATGGTGATTTTATCTATGCCTATTCTGATCACAATTTCGATCTATCATGATAATTTTGCTTCTTATATTATGCAGTGTCATAGGAAGCATGTGTAGTTTTGTTCTTCCATTGACCAATCTAATTGAATGTGGGAATAAATCCATGAATTTAGAATAAGATGCTAACTCAGCTAATCGGCCTCTCTCTGAATGGAATTTTACATCACCGAGATATCCTGCGAATTTAGGGTTGCGATCGATAATGCAAACTACGATCTGCAACTTATGCTATATGATGTATGATTCACTCGGAGAATGCCTCGAAGTTTCAGCTTAATTCTGTGCATTTATAAAATGAAATATCTCTTCAGGTAACTATTTGATATTCGTGTATTAAAGTTAAAAAATTGCTTTACAACATGATTCTATGTACACGTACACGCCAGGAATTACTTGATCTCTATAAACAAAGAGTATATGCCTACCTCTGAAAGTGAAGCCCATAATTGCAATCTCTAAATCAAGAAATAGAAAATGCATGTATATTTCCATTATTCAATCATTCTGGCAAATGGTCAAACTGGCCAAGTGCTGCTGTATGTACTTCAATAAACTAAAACTCGTATAGGATTGCAAATTTCCAACATTTTTCGAAGCACACTTGAGTGATTCAACTTTCAAATGAAACATATGAACCATTAAAAACAGTTGCATTAACTGGCTCATAGGAAGTAAATTCTGTCGTATATCACTGAGAAAACCTGATACTGATATAACCTAAAGCTTTATCGAATTCAAAAATTCAGGGAAGTATAGTCTGTGTCAAAAAATTAAATTGCAATAATTGGCCATCGATCAATCAATCAATTTTCTGTGTACAATCAGTCAATTATCATCATCAATTAATTGCAATTAATTTTTAATCAATCACCTTTTCCAAATACCTGAGCTAGAATACAAGCACAGAATCCCTGTTACGCAAAAGAGACGCCCAGCATATCATAGCAAGTCAATGAAAAGATCAGCAAAGATAATCACAGCGTTCTCCTTCTCATTCCACAGTTACAACAGTCTTATTGACAAACATAACTAAGGAGACACCAATATTGATCTTCTTGGATAATGAAAATATTGTCATTTTCTTATGTCAGCTATTTTCAGTCATCCGCCTTTTCTATAGTCAATTGCAAATTCTCATTTGTCCGCGCGTTTACCAACTATCATCAACTTTTATTCTCGCTATTAATTTCTACAGAATTCCAACCTAACTTGAACCGTGCACTTCTTCAAACATGTTAACGACAGAAGAGTACGTGATTTGTGCATTCTTTTATCTCTACATATTTCTCACAATTTTCAATAACACTTTCTTCATAATTATTCTTATTCGATCCGGACTGCCCACAAAGTCGGTCACAATGGTTGCTGTGTTGGCCTTGTCATTCTCAGACCTTCTCACTGGATGCTTTGTTCTTCCTGCAGGTGTATGGTTTATATACAATGGCTTGGGAGGCACTAACAACGAGATATGCAAACTCTGTCATTTTGTCAACTGTACAGTTCAAACTTCAGTCACATTGTGCCTTGTGCTCATATCTTTGGACCGTTTTGTGTTGTCCTACCTTGAAAAGTCCCTGGTGACGGTGAAAGGCGCGAGATGGGTAGTTCTGTGTACAACTTTGATTTCTTTGCTGTATGCGATTCATGCCCCAATTGTTTTCGGCGATATCGTCGCCCCAGCCGATGGAGTGAATGGAACCATGATTTCTATGTGTGATATTTTACCTCAGTATAAATCACTTATTTCCACTTTAACTTACGTTGATATAATATTTCGATTTGCTATTCCGTGCAGTTTAACTGTTCCAATTTATGTATACGTTATATCAATGGCATCTAAGAAAGAATTCAAGTCAGATGCTGAAGCTACAAAATATACTGCGATGTTATTTACTCTTTGCATTCTTTATTTGATCAACTCCGTTCCTCTCAATGCGTTTAAACTGTACGTTCTTGTAGAAAATCCCATTCTACCACCATCTACTATGAAGACAATTTCTATGACCTTATTCATGACAAGTAAAACGAACTGTTGGCTGCGTCCGATATTAGGATTGGTATTCAACAAAAAAGTGCAAGATGAAACAAGGATTTTGATTAAAAACAGATGTCGACGCCCAGTTACTGAGGTACATCCTGAAATTCCCTGTCAATAAAAAGGAGGCTGCAATCCACACAGTAAAACTAGTGATGAAGTCATAGACATTCACTGTAACTCCAAGCAAGATAACGACCGGACAGTGAAGTTGTGACGTTGTCTGTAATCTGTTCATTCCAAGGATTCTCGAGTTATTTTTTGATTACAAACAATATTTGCCTTAAACTGCCGAAAGTAAGAAATATTAAAAATGCATAGAAAAAATCAAGCACTCGTTTTGGAATATCGTAGAGCTGGGAATATCATGGAGCGAGCGCTAAAAGAAATTTAAAATGTAATTTAAAACTCTCTGAATATCGCCGAATAATGACTTTAATGCGATGAAATACTCAATTTTAGTTTGTCCTATATATAAGCAAAAACATCTATTCTTTAAGATATGTGCAAATGATATACGAGTATAAACTGACAAAAATTGTCATTGAAAATTATCATAAAGTATCATAAACTACAAAAATCGGACTTGCAAATTCAAGCGCTCGATGTTGTGATTGTCGAGCTGTCCTGTGCTTTGCAGAGCAGTCATGCTGTATGAACAGCGTGTACTTTAAAGCATGACTGCTCTGCGAAGTACAGGAGAGCTCGACATTAATCACAAAACCGAGAGCTTGAATTTGCAAGTCCGACATTTGTAGTGACTTTGATTTATCACAATCAGACCAGTGTGCATGAGCACTGTAACTGGAAACAAAGCTTGTGGTTTGTGCCGATCTGAATTGTGAAAATAAGCCTTGAGCTTGTTTTACAGGAAAAATGATTTTGTAGTCATGAAATTTTCCTTCCTTTGCTGTGTATAATCCTTTAATCCTATAATTAATCCGATTTAATGTAATAGGATGAATTATATAATAAACCTTTACTAGCATTTTCAGCAAGTAATGTGTGAAACAATAATTGTGTGGATGTAGAACTTAATATAGGAGCAATATACAAACTCCTGTAAAGAATAGCATACTTCTTTTTGCATTTCATGAAAAATTCCATCTTGTGGTCACCCCTTGAAACCTGAAGCCTACTTCTGTGATTTCCTAGCTGTCGGTTTGATCATGACGCTGAACGTGGTTTGTTTTGTCTTTGCCCTTTTGTTCTCACTTTGGACATGAGCAGTAAAGGTGATATGCACTACAATGTCACTTCTTATCTACTAGGCATGTGTCACACGTTTTCAATAGTGGGTTATCCTATCGGCTTTTTTCAGGTCAGAATCACACTTAGCCAAGTATAAATAACAGAAATTCGACCGATTTCAATACTCTGAAATTATTTATCATTTTCACTGTGTCAAATCGTCTCATCTATCAATAAGATTCTTTTAGCAATAGCCGCTGATCTTCCTAATTTTTCTGAAGTAGGCCTACTAGTCCCACTGAATCCATATAGGCGTAGGCTTATAAGAATGATTTTCCACAGCTTGTGCAGAAATTTACACCTAACTATTTTATTTTGCTTTTAACTGGGGCAATAAGCAGTTATCAGCATCTATTTTGAGTTGAGAAATTTTATGTGATGAATCTTTAAATGTGCGTGTTTGATTTCTTAACTGAAAACATTTTGTAAGCGCCATTTACTGTACCAGTATCACTTGACTGATATTTGTTGCTTAGGCTTGCCTCGCTTTCCCTTAGTATTTGAACATTCAAATACCGACTTTGATAACTAGGAGAAATTACTTGGTTGGGTGGAACTCGCAACAACATTTCCTCATAAGATGCGCAACACCGTTTTTGTTAATCCAAAATAGGCTTTCAACCTGTCTGGAATCACCTCACTAGCACTGCATAAAATGCAGGGTGTCCGTAAATTCGCTTGACTTTTAAATTGAATATCTACATGAGAAAGCAATAAACTTTTTTACCACAAGCCATGTTATATTGCGCAACATAAAGGGGAATTTACGAATCTAACAGTAAGAAGCCAATATTTGATGATTAAAATGTTCAAATCAAGTGTTCGAAGTGATTGCCATCGCAATCAATCACTGCAGTCAATCGCCGAATAATATCGAAAACACCAGCGGCAAGTTCTTTGCGTGTGACTTCATTGCAGATATCAGTGATCTTCTCACTCAACTGGTCCAGGCTTTGTGGCTTACCATGATGGTATATCTTCGCTTTCATCCATCCCCGGAACCAAAAGTCGAGAGGATTCAAATCAGGTGAACGTGGAGGCCACTCTCGGTCACATCCTCGACTTATCACGCGATCACCAAATGTCTGGATGAGTAAGTTTCGTACCTTTGTTGCAAAGTGGGGTGGGGCACCCTCTTGCATAAATATACAGGAGGACAATTTGCGCTTTTGCGCAAGTTGAGGACGCACGTACTCCTTAAGCATCTGGAGATAGGAATCAGCTGTCACTGTGTTGGAGAAGAAAAAAGGTCGTAGTCCAAACTTAGCAGAAAATCCCATCCAGACACATAACTTAGCTGAATGAAGGGATTTTGAGATGCATGTTGATGGCTTAACATCTGACCAGATACGGTAATTGTGCGTGTTAACGATTCCATCGAGTGAAAATACGCCTCGTCAGACCAGACAGTGTAATCGATTACATTCTGATTGTCGAGAAGCCAACTCGCACTGAACTATCTCTATCCGAGTCTGAAGATCCATTGTTAATAAGATAGGCAGCGATCGTACCACTTCACATTGAGATTTCGAACATAGCATGAGGAAACACTATGATACAGACTTAAACTATTGGTTGACACACGCGTCTTTGTCATTGGTTAGCGAAAACATCACGTTATAGATAGGGATATGGCAATTCTATGCCATGAAAGCTGATTAATTTGACGTTCTCAATTGAAGATGATAAGACATGAATCAATCAATGACTAAACATGTCGTCATGGCTGGTGATGAAAGTTTCATAGAATTGAATAGAGGAAAATTTTGAGCTATGGCCCTAGGTAAGGTTAATTGACATAATTAACAGCACAGCTAATTGACTTTAACATTTACTGAAACTGAAATGAATTCAACAAAGCTTAAGAACTATAATTGCACATATAATATTCATTACAAAAATGACTGCATGCAGAATGTAAAATTTAAGCAGTTAAATAATCGAATATTCATTTCTTATTGTTAGATTCGTAAGTTCCCCTTCATGTTGCGTAATATAGCAGGGTTTATGACGTAAACGTTTATTGTTTACTCATGTAGATATTCAATTTAAAAATCAAGCGACTTTGCGGACACCCTGTACATCATATAGATTATCATAGGAGATTGCTTAAGAAAATCATATTAGTAAATTGACTCAGGAAGCGTCTAATATAATCGATTCAAGACATTTTACCTCAAAGCTTATTCTCATGAAGGTGCCGAGTGTCCTATATGTATATAGGACAAACATTTACCAGCAGATTTCTTCCAAACTTATTACTGCAGTGACTTGCCACGATGCACGATACAGTGAATGACAGAGCACACAAGATTTTTTCATGCTGCTTTGCACAGCTCCGGTACATTTGTAAGTCAATCAATATGTACTACTCGTTACTACAAAATATCAGTAGTCTTCAATACACTTATAATTTGTTTCAATACAAAAGTCGAACATACAGTTACCGCAATCGAAATTATGTTGAAATAGGAAACCACTGCAGGAAACATTCAGCTTTTTAGTGAGCAAGCAACTTTTCAGTGATTAACACAATGTTAGGATACCGTGCGACAGAGATTTCTTATGACAACCCATGTTAGAATAAAGTTGTGTCTCACACCAAGTTCTGGTTGGATTTCATTCAGAAACATAGAAATGTTGAGACTCGGTCTGACATTTTGTCTGTCAATTGCGTTTGTCTTGCGTATTTTTGAAGATGTTGACGCTTTCAGAATCACCTGATTTTTTGGGTCAATCTGTGTTGATGATGAGCTTGACCCTCGAGTAAAGTTTGGTAGAAAAGCATATGCAATATAGAAATCGCTCGGAAAAACGAGACTCGTCGTTTTAGATTTTTTTTCAAGATTGTCGTTAAAATCACATGGATGCATATCAGATGAGTCACCTAATAAATTCGTGTTTTCATTCTTTCTGATAGGCCTATAATACAAAATGGTGATTTTCAAACTTAGGCCATCATTTAGGCCAATTCACATCATTGGTATTTTATGAGATGAAACAATGCCACTTTTATACTCAGATTGAAGGCAGGCGACAAAGACAGCATTAAACTTCAAATGGTAAAAACTCTGTTTGTATTGGTGACCCAGGAACAATTTACAAATGCTCATATAAGTTGTATTGGTGACCCAGGAACAATTTACAAATGCTCATTTAAGTTTTAACGCTATAATGACTTTTTCCGAGCATGCATGTAGCTCTTCAGTTTTTCTTATTATGAACAGGGAAAAAATTGTGTTTATCATTTACAAAGCGTGTAGATGATTAAAGTGAATTCCAATGCTGTTACTGCAAAGCTTTTGATTCGTTAATTGAATTCAATCTTTACAAATCAAAATCGATCAGCAGTCTCATGGACTCATACGCGATTATGCGGGGCTCGAAGTCTGATGTAGAAACCAGGATGGGGGAACATTGCTTATATCTGGCTGATAATGATGGCGCACAGACTAATGGAAACATATCCATCTCATAGCAAACTGGCTTCGTTGTGCCTAACAATCATAAGAGATCCAGAGGTAGAGAGATTTTTTAGCAGGATGACATCAAGTCTACATGAAAAACATCACAGATCAAAATTGAAACATTGGATGCAATCTAATCCATCAAGCTATATCCCATGATACACGATCAAAATGCTGATGTGATCATTCGTGCGAAATGATACTCTTCATGAACCTGTTCCGGAAGAATTAGTAAACAATATGGAGGGTACGTACATGGAAAGTCAATAGAACTTTGAGGTACAGAAACAGGAGAAAAGTGCGTTCTTGAGTACGCTAGCAATGACGCCTAGAAAATCCATCACCATAAATATGTTTAGAAGCATTGCTATTGAAGCTGCTGAAAAAGCAAGAAGAAAGCATAGGAAGCAGGCACTGATTTCGCTGGCAAAAGCATATAGGAACAAGAAACGAATTGGAGAAGCAGGGCAGGATCAGATGAAGAATGATGAAAGGAAGAAGGTGCGAGTTGGAGAAGCTGACAGGATCAGAGGAAGAATGATGAGAAGCAGACATCTATAAGAAGTTTCTTTAAGTGAAGTTTAGGTGATGTAGCTTCTTCTCGTGATTTTGTTAAGTTTTTTTTTCGTTTTTAGTAAACATCTTCCCCCAGAGTTTAGTTTTTTTTAGTTATTCTGCCTCCTTGATTTTGTTTTTGCGCTCAAGAGTAAAGTAGACCGCTTCCACCGAAGAATCCAATTGTGATTTCTGAAGCAGTATTTTGTTAGCAGTTCGCATTCTGGATAAAAGCCAAGCTATATTATCGCATTTTTGTGCTCAGGATTTTGTTTTTTGGCAGCTCCTCATAAAATCTTTTTTATCCATGCTCATTATCAATCTGATTGTGGTTGTATCTAATAAAAAGTAAATAGCATGGCAGAAAAATAGTTATTTTGTTTTAGTACGATCATGTACGTTTTCTTCACAGAAATTTGGATTAATAAGTTGATCTTATGCGTTTTTCTATGATATTGTTCTAGGTTGAAAATAAAGGTATAGAACTGTACTGCTAGAATCTTCGGAAATGATTGTGTTCGTTTATGTCTCTAGAACACATACTAAGCTTTAAATCGGTAGAATACCAGTGATTAACAGATATGTTCAAGGGATGCATATTTTTCGCCAATTTCAGTAAAATGACATTTATGTTCGTCAAAAAGTTTCCGTCTTTTTTTGTCTCCTGTTAGGTTCCCTGAATTATTATCTTATCAATCTGTAACACTGTTGTGTTTGCAAATACACAAATCTTCAAATGCTCTTCTTGACCCAGCTCAAATTGAGAGGAAATAAATTAATATCTAAGAAAGTACAGCGGTAGGATCTATATTTTGCATTTTCGTCATTGGATTAGCCTAAGTGATTAAAATTTTATGTTTATATGAAACAGGTTTCCATTCATGGTTGTGATGGTCGTTTCTCGACAACAAAATGTAGAGAACTTAATTTACAAAGATATTTAAGCAGAGAAAGCTGAATGTCGAAACCTGAAGCAAATGTATGCACAATGTACGACGTACAAACAGAAAATGAACATGTCAACTTAAATGAAAAATTGATGCATTTCCTGTTTTTGAGTTACACACAAACAGCATTTCTATCTCATCTTGCATTAATTTAAGGTTTGATTTGAACATTTTCGTATTTTTACTAAGAGATTTCTACTTTTTCATCCTATCTGTATGTTGGTCCCTATTTTCTCATGAACGAAGTGGTCACCCTGCTTCACACCCGCAATCAGGGGGTTTCTTGCGCACACCCGCAATTCAATCACTTTCACGCGCATCAATAAGTGATGATGTCGAAATATCGAATTTAACATATTTATTGATACCGGTATTTATTGTTTTTATACGCAATGATCCAATGTCAGTCATATTCGATTTACAGGTAAGCTATAAAATTAAGGCGGTTATCAATCTTCCTGAGTTCTTCATCACCTGGTTTGGGAGAGACACAGCTACAGAGCTATTTACATGGGGTAAAATTTGTATGACACTATTCACAGATGCATATGCAACATGAGAGTATAATAAAGAGCACAAAAGATGACATTGATTCACCATGTTTTTTCGATGATTATTAGATCACTTGAAGGGCAAAGTTTTCTTTTACTTTTCGTGGTCATAACACGACGGTTTTTAAATTAAAAGTTTTGGATGGCGCGGTCATCATTGCTGCGTTGATAAGTAATGAAATAGGACTGTATAATTTAAAGATTAGAGACTACAAATAGTGACATAGTTGACCAGTTTGCGAGTCAGGCGATGCATTTCACAGGCAAGTAAAGAGAGTTTCTGACTCGATATAATTTATTGGTAGTAGTTAGATTTTTCCAACTTTAGGCACACCCGGTTCATGATTTGGCCCTCTGCTCTATTTGAAGCACAGCGGTTCGGATTTTGGCCCTCTTTGAAGCACACCTGGTTCATGATTCGTCCCTATTTGAAGCACAGTGGTTCGTATTTTGGTTTTTTTGAGGCACAGCGGTTCGTATTTTGGCCCTTTTGAGTCCACTAGGATCGTGTTTTGACCTCTTCAGGTGCAGTAGGATAGGGATTTGGCCGGAAGGTTGTGGATGGAAGGTCGGAAAGGAGGTCGGGAGGTGGCCGAGTATGTGATGGTAAGCAGACCAAAGGAGAGACCGGTGCAGGGTGGAAAGTTGGACAGAAGGCGGTAAAAGAGAGTGGAGTTGGAAAGACAGTCCGGTGCAGGTAGGAGAGAGAAGCTGACGAGCAGAGTTTGTCCAAAGTGGGTCATGTTTTGAGGCATGTCGTGCAGAAGTGGACGTGTTTTGTCCACGGTGTGCCCAACTTTTGACTGCAAGAGTTGATGGGAGAATAGGATTTCTCTAAGGGCTTTGGACGTTTTGGGATGAGAAAGGCCATTTTTCGGGCTGAAGAAGTGTTCGGATGGACAAACCGAGGCCAGATTCGGATTCTACGTGCAATTTTACATCGGTTAGGTAATTTCCAGCTCAATCGGAGAGAAAAACTTCTGACTACCCCCCTCCCCCCCCCTCTTGTCAGACTTCCAACTTTGGTGGGAGTGATCGTAGAGAGTCGTGTCGTAGCTCATGTGAAAACTGAGAATGAATCAAATGAAGTGGAAGGCATCGTTTGTGTAAGTTTTCCTTGGTTTAGAGAGGAGAGTGACTTTAAGATTTTAGGAAAATCGCGAAATGGCGAACTTAGGATTTTTTCAAGAAATTGAAATTTCGTTTTTGGACTCTAGCGGGCGAACAAAGCATCGTATGAGATAACTGAGAACAGATTTGGAATCAGCGTGATGTTTAGCATCTACAGGGTGGGTTTTGAGGGTCGTAGGAGTGAAATAAAATTTTCGAATTTTTTTGTGTTCTAATTTTTTGATGTTTGGCGAGGAATAGCGGAGGATTGGAAGTGAGTAAAGACGTCGGGTTTCTTTTAGTGAAAACACCGCACTTTGTTCTCTAGGATCCCACATTTTCAGATCTGTGGGAGGTTTCGTTTCGAAATGAGAGCTTGTTTAAAATCGAATTTTTGCTCATTTTCCAAGATTTTGGATAGTTTGAAAAAACGACCGAGTTTTTTAACTCGGCTTCTGGTGATCGTAGAGAGTCGAGGGATGGCTTAAATGAAAGGTGAGAGCGAGAAAACATGACTGTCAAAATTTGAAGTCAATCGGAGCTCTAGAACCGGTGATAGAAGTGTTCAAAGTTTTGGATGATTGAGATTACGTCATCAGCTGATCGCCACAAACTATATAAGTGGAGTCTACGTGTGGGAATCAGTTCTCCTCCCGACTTGGTTGGGGTAGATGAACTCCGGAACTCCGATGATAGCATTGGAAATCTCTAAAAACCAAGTTACCGTAGGAAACCAAGGCAGATTTTTCGATTGCCGCACTCACCTAAGGTGTCAGAGTGAGTGGAAGGCCAGGAGATGGCCTAGTCTCCAGGCCATAAAAGACTTCAAAACTTTAAAGGCTTGTAAATTTGCTTCTACAAGTCCTTTTGACTTGATTCAAAAAGGTTCGAGAGGTCATGATCCAGGTCAAGTCATAGACTACTTATAAAATTTCATAAGTAGTGCTAAAAAGTTGAAAAATTTAAATTCGTTATTTTTGGAGGTTTTCTGAGTTTTCCGACCCTGCTGAATTCAACTAAAGGATTTGTAATGATGTCTGAGCCAGTCTTCTCATTGGACGAGCGTTCTCGCCCATTCATAATTCATCAAACATCCACTATAAAGAAGAGATGTGGTGCATTCGTGAGTGGAAATGTGTTGAGCACTGAAGCATTCAGTGATCCTATAGTGATGGAGTTGATTTTTTATCATGGAGACATTTGGTTTAGAAGTAACCGCATCGGTTTAGTAACCTACTGAAGTCATGGGGTTGAAGTGTACAATAATCCTGTAGCAAAAGTGTTTGCAGTGACATCATCTGATTCCACTGGCATCAATGTAACTGCTTCACCCTAAAACCATTGATGGTTACTTCCTATGTAGGTTTTGGTCTCAGTGAATGTAGCCTCACTCCAAATTTTGATTCCCACAACGAAACATCTAATGTGTGAAACCTTAAGATGTAATGTCATTTTATGAATTTATCGTCTACATTCACTTAACGTTGACTTTCAGTAACACAGTTTGAAATGATACATGCTTCAATGTTGATTCTATCAATGCAAGTTTTGATTTGCAACGCACATTTAGTTTAGAATGAAACAACTAACCCCATGCACGTTTCAGTTTACACATTTGATGCTGTCATTTCGATACTACACAAATTTTGATTTCCAAAGCACGGTTAGTTTAGAATGAGACACGCTTCAGTTTACACATTTGATTCTGTTATTTCGATTTGCAACGCACATGAAAACAACTCACTCAACTTACAAGTTTCATTCCATCAATTCAATACAACACACATTTACATACCTAACGCATAACGTTCTTAGTTTACTCATATTTAATGTGAAGAGAGGTGACTTGATGTTCAATACTGTTCAAACTTTATAGTATGAGATATTCAAACCGACCAGACTGAGAGTTATGCTACTCTGTCGTTTTAACTTCATTCACAGACTGGTGTATAGTTTCACATCTTGCATGTGTTTGTTCATTGAAAACGAAGTGATGCACCTTCCTCATAAAACTAGCTCTTTGATATTTCAACGACAAAAGTTTTAGCTAATACTTTGACATATGCAATCATCCACCTCTACAAACCAACACGAAGTTGTTTTTAATTTGAACCATGTCTATCTGTCTATCTGCAGTCATTCTGTAAAGTTGAACTGCATCTAAAACTTATACGCTTCTTCGTTTCTACAGTGCTTCTACAACTCAACACTTTAAAAGTGACTGGAATACAGCGCTAGCACTATCATGATCTACATGAAAGTTTCACCAACATAAAATTCATTGTCACTGCTGGTGACGCAGTGCATTGAACCCTTGGTCTCTTAAACCGCGGATATTGGTGTTTAACTCTAACAACCTTGATGTTTACGAATTTCACATGAGTCAAATTAAATCTTTCAATACACTTTTCTAACACAGACGGTGCTGATAGACGAAACAGTGTTTGTGCATTCACCTTTCGTGATTGAAAACCATCAAGACGTTTCTACTTTTTCAATCTGACTGTTGCATCTCCCACATACGTATGAGTCTTTGATTAAGTCTTCACATGATCACACCTAGCGTTTATGAAACGTGATGAACAGGTTTGATTTATTCTAGTTGATTCACTGTTGTGTGCATGGAATGTTGACTCTTCATCTCCATCATTCAACGATGGTAATGTCATGAAAACGCAACACGTTGATGCTACATTCTGAGTTTTACTTTAACGTTCATGAATTTAACGTTGGTTGACATTCCTACAACGAAGCACGTTGCAGTTTGGAGTGTACTCATTTACGAAACACCGATTTATTCTTCATGCCAATACGTTACTTTCAACTATATTGCGGTAAACAGTCATCTAACACGACATTTCATTCGTTTGATAAGAGATTGAATGCCACAGGAGAGAAGACTTGTGTGTTGCATTTGGTGCAAGGGTGGCCTCACGTTTCATCCCTTCATTATTTAGCCTCGGTGATAGAGGTAGTTCTTAAAAGAACTCATGGTTCATTCTCACATGTATGAGTTACCCATGGCTAACCTGCGGGAGAGTGTTAAGGTACTCAGTGCAATGGAGATTTTATAAGGCAACCTGTGGCAGATAGCTAAATGTCGCCCTGGCGGTCAGAGTACAACGTTGAGACGAAAGGCAACCACTTGGAAACATGGCGCAGAGAGGTTTCACAACTATTACAATTGCCAACGTCCCGTGCAGTACTCATCGCTACGGACTTCACCGCTGTCCCGAAAGAACGCCCACCAACAGGAGTTATTACACCGGAAATCTCCGTCACTTGCACCGTCAATGACTTGATAGCAAGACATGAAACTTAACGTGCTTGATAGCAAGCCGTTTTTTAAATGTAGCGAGTGGCTTGATAGCAAGTCAGCAACCGTTTAGGTGTTAAGCTCTTGAATCCGTTACAGGCATTACTCAGAGGGAATCTTATCCCAGCTCCAAGGCCTCGACCCACAAATCCAACCTCTCGCGGACAGAGCGTGTGTCATATCACTGTGTTGGCATCCGGGTCCCGATTTTGACATGAAAACCGGTGGAGTTGTTTGCAATAGGAAACATCCCAAGTCGTTGCCTTGACCAGCTTGATAGCAAGCCGTGATTCACAAGCGTTTTGCAATGGAGATGTTTAGTAGCCACCCATGACAAGATAGCTAAGACTCAACCGATTGGCGTTCAAAGTGTTACGTTGAGAACTGTGTCAAATGCCCAACATGAGTTGCCCCAGAAGTTTCGGTCTAAAATATGACACACTTTCTTGCCACACTTATCACTACGGCATCATCCGTCGTACCGAAGGAACACCCTGTCATTGGAATATTACAGCGAAACTCTCCGTACCATGCATCCGACACTTGCGAAAAGGCAAATGTGAAACGTAAAGCAACATCTCTTCTTTATAGTGGATGTTTGATGAATTATGAATGGGCGAGAACGCTCGTCCAATGAGAAGACTGGCTCAGACATCATTACAAATCCTTTAGTTGAATTCAGCAGGGTCGGAAAACTCAGAAAACCTCCAAAAATAACGAATTTAAATTTTTCAACTTTTTAGCACTACTTATGAAATTTTATAAGTAGTCTATGACTTGACCTGGATCATGACCTCTCGAACCTTTTTGAATCAAGTCAAAAGGACTTGTAGAAGCAAATTTACAAGCCTTTAAAGTTTTGAAGTCTTTTATGGCCTGGAGACTAGGCCATCTCCTGGCCTTCCACTCACTCTGACACCTTAGGTGAGTGCGGCAATCGAAAAATCTGCCTTGGTTTCCTACGGTAACTTGGTTTTTAGAGATTTCCAATGCTATCATCGGAGTTCCGGAGTTCACCTACCCCAACCAAGTCGGGAGGAGAACTGATTCCCACACGTAGAGACTCCACTTATATAGTTTGTGGCGATCAGCTGATGACGTAATCTCAATCATCCAAAACTTTGAACACTTCTATCACCGGTTCTAGAGCTCCGATTGACTTCAAATTTTGACAGTCATGTTTTCTCGCTCTCACCTTTCATTTAAGCCATCCCTCGACTCTCTACGATCACCAGAAGCCGAGTTAAAAAACTCGGTCGTTTTTTCAAACTAACCAAAATCTTGGAAAATGAGCAAAAATTCGATTTTTAACAAGCTCTCATTTCGAAACGAAACCTCCCACAGATCTGAAAATGTGGGATCCTAGAGAACAAAGTGCGGTGTTTTCGCTAGAGAACCCTATAGATGCTAAACATCACGCTGATTCGAAATAGAATTTCTTTTCGCCCGCTAGAGTCCAAAAACGAAATTTCAATTTCTTGAAAAAATCCTAAGTTCGCCATTTCGCGATTTTCCTAAAATCTTAAAGCCACTCTCCTCTCTAAACCAAGGAAAACTTACACAAACGATGCCTTCCACTTCATTTGATTCAGTCTCAGTTTTCACATGAGCCACGACACGACTCTCTACGATCACTTTCACCAAAGTTGGAAGTCTGACAAGAGGGGGGGAGGGGGGTAGCAGGGGCGACGGCAGGGGCGGGCCAGGCAGGGCCGCGGCCCTGCCAAATTTCATCTGGCCCTGCCTGTGGCCCTGCCAACTTTTTGAGAGAATTTTGAACATTTCGTAAATTAACAGTGTAGCAATATTTTATTCATTTTTTTGTATTATTCTTATTTGGTATGGTTGTTTTGCAGAGATATTCATGAAACAGAGGGATGCCCACCTCATGTTATTGTCTCCCAATCCGGTATACAATTTTTTGGGGGTAATTATTTTCTCCCAATTCGGTCTACCATTTTTGTTTTTTTAGGGTATTTGAGATTTAATACGCGTACACACAATCTTGTTTTATCTGATTGTACGATATATCCTACTGTTTTACCATACGCTTTGTGATTTTTTTGTTCCCGTTTATCTGGAGCGATTAGTTTCAGATTTTCATGACTTTTTCTTTCACAAGATACTGCTATTAAAAGAATTTATTGTACTTTTTTGTTTTTCTTCAAATGATTTAATGAATAATTGTTTCAATGAAAAAAATAATCCTCTAAATATGGAACCTATACATAATACGAGGTTGGCTTATCTCCGTATTTATCATATGTAAATGATGGTGAGGATTGCGGGATATGAATTATAGGACGCCGCTTATAGAAGTAGAAATCTGCCTCATGTCATCAGAATATAAGCACGAATTGGCATAATTGGCTAAGCATCAGTAAATTTTGCTACTACCGTTTCGCATAGTGATAGGGCCACATAATACAGGCCTCTTGGTGACTTACTGTTCTCATTATATCTGTAGGGACCCCAAAAATGTACTTTTCAACATTGTTTGGAATGACCTTGGCATACATTTATGCGGCCCTGCCACGAATCTATTTGGCTCTGCCTTGGCCCTGCCGAAAACAGACGGCTGGCGTCGCCACTGGGGGGTAGTCAGAAGTTTTTCTCTCCGATTGAGCTGGAAATCACCTAACCGATGTAAAATTGCACGTAGAATCCGAATCTGGCCTCGGTTTGTCCATCCGAACACTTCTTCAGCCCGAAAAATGGCCTTTCTCATCCCAAAACGTCCAAAGCCCTTAGAGAAATCCTATTCTCCCATCAACTCTTGCAGTCAAAAGTTGGGCACACCGTGGACAAAACACGTCCACTTCTGCACGACATGCCTCAAAACATGACCCACTTTGGACAAACTCTGCTCGTCAGCTTCTCTCTCCTACCTGCACCGGACTGTCTTTCCAACTCCACTCTCTTTTACCGCCTTCTGTCCAACTTTCCACCCTGCACCGGTCTCTCCTTTGGTCTGCTTACCATCACATACTCGGCCACCTCCCGACCTCCTTTCCGACCTTCCATCCACAACCTTCCGGCCAAATCCCTATCCTACTGCACCTGAAGAGGTCAAAACACGATCCTAGTGGACTCAAAAGGGCCAAAATACGAACCGCTGTGCCTCAAAAAAGCCAAAATACGAACCACTGTGCTTCAAATAGGGACGAATCATGAACCGGGTGTGCCTCAAGTTGGAAAAATCTAACTACTACCAATAAATTATATCGAGTCAGAAACTCTCTTTACTTGCCTGTGAACTTCAAATAGTAAATGCAGAAAATTACAGGTTGGTTGAAGAAGGAGAACCATGCGTCAGGGCAAAGTCATCTAAAATATTTACTTAACTCGAAATTGATTTTTTGCGTATGGCTTCATAGGCATATGTAGCTTAAAACAATAATTTTTTGCCCGACAGAAAAAGATATTCTACGTAAAAGCGGTAACGAAAAAACAAATGATTAATTTATCAATCCGAACGGTGTGGCCAAAAAATTACTTGAAATTGTTTTGAGGATTACAACACAAGGAATCATTACGAAACAAGTGAATAACCTTAATTATCATTTCTATGAAATCACAAACTAAATTTATCAACAATAAAAGCATCCGAATTATGTCTTGCAGACATTGACAGTTATGCATATACCTACCCAATGTATTACAGCAAATGCTCAATAAAGAGCTCGTCCACTCTCAACATCTCTTTCATAATGTTGCAAAGCAGCATTTGCTACGTACTCGGTATGTGGTCTAGCTCTTAGTCGCGATCTGAAGCCCAAAGACTAATATTCATTAATTATTATTTCATGTTTTGACATAATTTTGGCAATTTTACTCATTTTGTAGAGGCTCTCAGACATCAAATACTGAATCATGTCACTCACTTCTACTTTTATATCGAAGTTGATGTTCTGAACTCAATCATGTTCAAAATTTCATGGCATTCTGATAAATAGCTTCTTTCTCTGCAAAGAAAATGTACGAAAATTGCCAAGTGCTTCACAATCCATAGATATTTCTTGAATTTTACCATTGGATTCCAATGGGAATCCTTTAATAACTTTACCTATGACCGAAAGCGACTGGATGTGATACTTAAGAATTTGATTTTTGTATTGAGCGTTTCAATATCTACAGATCCATGCTTTTAAGCTCTTTGTGCGCGAATTTAGGAAGAAAGTGTTAGCAGCTGCCGTCCTAAAATGGACAAATTTCTTGCTTTTAGGTGAAAAAAAGCAATTAGGCCTACATAGTGAATATTCAAATTTTTCAGTTGATCTTCCTCCTTCAAAAAATACCTGGAATTCGAGAATTGTTGGACCCAGATCTCTTCCTCCTGAAAGAGTTGCCGTTACAAAAAATATGCTGCTAGTACAAAAATGAAGCATTGCTGTGATTTTATTTCGCTTGGTAAGCTTAACATTAAGTAGACTTAATTCAACAATATTTTTACATAATCCTTCTATGCAAAACACAAATCTAAAATAAGTCGGTCTTGTATGTTTAGGCGATGCTGTTTTATGGAACAAACGCACTTTTTCTGGCACAGAAATCGGCAATTTTTTTGAAGATATCAGCCATACCGACATCATCTCCGCCCAGGACACATTAAGGCAGGGCTGTGGAGCCGATGCGTTATCTCATCGGCTCCGGCTCCGGCTCCACGACACTGATGTGAAAGGCTCCGGCTCGGCTCCGGCTCCGACTTCAAATTCAGGTTCTATCTATGCTGGTTATCCTGGATCCGTTGAACGGTTTTTTTGGATAACGGTGTGCCCTTAGAGGCTTGCTACAATCATCAAATTAGTTTTCATTAACAAGCAACGACTTAAGTTAATAATAAAAATGATAATAGCCTAATATAATGACAAATAACATACTTGTCATACATTTTTGCATGAATTGACTATCTCTGAAAGATAAAATAAAGTTATAGCCAGGATTGGTTAAATTAGATAAAGATCTCCCGCACTGGCTAAATAAAAATTGGCCTAGCCTGCAACCAGTCTACTACGAGGTTACATTAAATAAGACCACATGAGTGATGATGATATACCTAATTAGCCGTCACAGGGGCCGAATAGTAGTATAAGCTTTTTAACAAAGCTTGAATATGAAGCTGGATAGCGCATGCCTCTAAATAGCTTATAGGGCCTGTATCTACTCGAACATGGAAAGGGTATCGGCTATATAGCCAAATATACCGTATCAATAAAGATATCAATTGCTTTATTGAATATTAAAGTGTATATAGGCTAGCTTAGGTTGTTATTGTTATTTGTTATTGCCTTTATTCAGTAGTCTGTTGGTCCATGAATAATATGATCGGTGTGTAGCCCACGACTCATCATCTGCAGAAATTGTAATTTAGATAGCCTCATTGCAGTGTAGGCTAGAAATGTACAATTGAAAATTATACTTAAAAAATTAAAAATATCTAATTTAGGACAAGTTTTGTAATTCTATGCAGCATACTTAATAAGTTAAGGCCTAACTTACATTATATTAATTTCGTATTTTTCATTATGGCGTAAAGTTGCACTAAATAATTCATCAATGATTCATGTATATTATTATATTCAATTTATGTATAACACATTACCACTATTCCTCTGATGATGGTTAGGCTGATGAAACTGAACTCGGAGTATCACACAGTATGTTGCAGGGTGCTATGCATAATAAAAATTTGACTGCGAGCACCGAGCAGAAATCCCATCTACTTTGCTAGCTTTCGAATGCGCGTGCGGTTTAATGTCACAGACAATAGAAAAGGAAGGTCAAAAGGCGCCTTTATTGAGAGCGTCTCAGTCTTTTTTTATTGTTGACATATACACGTAAGTCAGCATGATATCAGCATAAAGTGTTGACAGACGGAAAAAATAATAATGAAAATTCTTGAAATCCACAGGTCTATGACATTTGGGGAAATATTATTACACGATACGGCTCTTGTGCAGTCCTCCCCCCCCCCCATTTTTTCTCTGGTCAAAAGATGCAGCACCATTGGATGTCCGTTTCAGCATCACCGGTTTGAGTGAAGCATTCGAAGTGCTGTTGTAAAAATCTACGTGGGTAATTGCGATGTCATAGTCGCGAACTTCGTCAGCAAGTCAACATTGTAATTTGCCTTCGGGTTTTTCGCATTGAAATATACCCTTTGAATTTTGAAGTCAAAGGAAATTCATTGTGAATGAGATACCTTTAAAATAATAGGGCGCTACTAGAAGTGGCTGGGTCGCTTATTGCTATAGCCATGTGAGGACTTGTAGTCAGGTCATTCGTGTGAGTGTGAAGAGTTATCCCTCCAATCAAAATTGATCAAATTGAATAATCGATTGTTTTGAAAAATGTAGCTAGGTGGGGGGACTGCACAAGAGCCTACAATACAATCTAAGGAAATTGGCATTGTCACAGATGCCAGTAGCCATACCGATAGATGATAGCCTGCATAGTAACCGTATTAGATTTAAGACATTGCGCAAGAAATGTAGCTATATTATCTTTGCTGACTGAACTGGAAATGTGTACATAAATGACTGGCGACTTGTCTCTAGGAATCTACAATCATCTAGTTAGCATGCATATAACAAGTCTTCAAATTAATGGATTTTGGAGAATGCGTTGTCAATATGGAAATTAGTCTTACGAAACATATGCAATAAAAAAATATTACACATGTGTGTAAATATATAATAAATATAATACAAAAGAAGGCGGCAACTGCAAAGAAAGATATCGTGGAGGACAGATCATTGGTATACTTAAAAGACATATCTTTAGATTTCAAATGATTTAATTTTTTTATGATGCCAATTAATAACTTTCAAAATTCTAGATTTATATCAAAGCTCAAACTATCGGAGCCGGAGCCGGAGCCTTTGTGATAAATCGGCTCCGGCTCCGACCAAAACCATCGGCTCCTTAAAGCTCCAGGTTGGCTCCGGCTCCACAGCCCTGCATTAAGGAACAGTAAAAGTCGTTTCAGAACTTAATTGATGGGAAAACAAGTGATCGTTACGTTTTGGCAGTAGTATAGGGTATAGGATCCGGCGCGTCGCTTCGCTCAGCACCGGATCCCACACCCCAGGTAGATACAAAAAAAAATGAAAAAAAATGAAAAGATGAGGGTCCACTTGAAATTTATAAAAAATTGTTAAAATTAGGGATCTCTTGAAATTTAACAAATCTAAATGGAAAATAGGGTCCTCTTGAAATTTATAAAAAAAACAGCTAAATTAGACCCCTTGAAAATGAAAAAATTAGGGTCCTCTTGAAATTTATAAAAAATTGTTAAAATTAGGCACCTCTTCAAATTTAGCAAATCAAAATGCAAAAATAGGGCCCCTCTTGAAATTTATAAAAAAACAGCTAAATTAGACCCCTTGAAATTTAACAAATCCAAATGCAAAATAGGGTCCTCTTGAAATTAACAAATCAAAAATGCAAATAGGGGCCTTCTGAAATTTAGCAAAAAACAAAAATGAATATGAATAAAAATATTCATTTAAAAATGGAAAATGTAAAAACAAAAGAACCATCAGCCCCTTTATATCCCATATTGGAACAAATGGATAAAGCAAAACACAAAGATAGAGTCAGGTACATGAAAGATAAGGAGAGACAACTATTGTCAAGATTAGAACATTATAATAAATTAAGAAAAAGATGGACTATAGTGAAGAATGTAACACAAGGAGTTGGAGCATTTTTAACAATGTCTTTAGGCGCTCTCACTATTGTCATTTCATCTGGCGTTCTTACAATTCCTGTTGTTGCTACAGCTTTAACAGGTACAGGTGTTTTTGCAACGTCACTTGCAACAGTGAAACAATGAATTCATGAAACAAAACGGTTGCTATCCGCACTTAATCAAAAGATAAGGAGTGATGATTGAAGAGAGAGAGATTTATTGTTCTCGCAAAGGAAAACAAAGAACAGCTTTTCCCTAAAATTATTGTGAATAGCGCAATCTTGTCATTTCAATTTACGCATCGGTAAAATTTTGACAGTTCAATTTACGCGTCGGTAAAATTTTGACAGTTCAATTTACGCGTCGGTAAAATTTTGACAGTTCAATTTACGCCTACGTAAATTATTTTCAGAATCAGGTTTTAAAGTGAGTTTTGCAAATGCAAATGCGTTCACAAAATCCATTTAGCGTTTCCTCTCTCCGTATGAATTGATTAAAAGTAGTTGCTATTGTGAACTCATGGATTGACAATAAAAGCAATTCTTCTTCTAAATTTAGAACGCATAAACTCCGATATGCAAGATAGTTGTTATAGCAATTTTAAACAATCCCTTTTATTAACGGATGAAATTCATGAAGAAAATGGAAATCTGTAAAACAATGTAGATTAGAATAATTATAATATAATCATTTCAAATCGAATAACTAGTAAAGTAAGTCATCATTATGAGACAGTTTTAAATCAATCCCCCCTTTTCTCACATTTCTTCTCCTGGAGGGGGATCCTACAAGAAATTTATTTATTTATTATAAAATGAGTAACATAAAATACTTACTAAAACAATACGGTAAACAAACAACTACAAACTTTCATCTAGAGAAAATGGCTAAACAATTAGGAATAAGGAATTTCCACGTCTTAATGCGTGACGAATTATGTCAACTAAAAAATAAAAATAATGTAAATTTCATAACGAATCTTCACACTTCAGACCAAAACGGCGTACATTGGTCAGCGGGACATAGAACTAAAAATGGGGATAATTACTACTTCGACTCTTATGGATTGCCTCCAACAAATGAAGTCAAAGAATTACTTGGAACTGGAATTTATAATACATTTCAAATTCAAAAACCAGGAACAACTTACTGTGGTCAATTATGTTTATATGTTTTGTATAAATTACAAAAAGGAGTACCATTTCTTGATATTATGTTGGAATTGAATAAAGAAATTGATTAAGGGAATTTAATTGCCGAAAAACGTTAGTATCAATTACTGTAATTAAAGTTCAAAAACGAAGCTAGCTAAAGCGGCACCAAAAGATCAAAGCTCGCTTCGTTGTAATTCATTTTGATAAAATCGGCCTCTGATATCTTCATCATCTAAATCTTTAATTTCATAAGTAAACGGATAAGTTTGATTTATTTTACAAATTTCAAATATCTCTTTCGTCCAGTATCCGACGAAGCCCTTTTCAAATTTGTTCTTATACTTAAATATTCTAACTCTATCTCCAATTTTAAATTTCGGCTTAAGTTTCTGTAAATTCGGATTACTTTCATTTGAATAATTATTTTCGAATATTTTCTTTCGTATCAAATCAGGATCGTCAGAAGCATTCTTTGGGGTTTCTTCAATACCAGAATGAACTTTATTATTGTACTGCTCTACAATTCCTGGTAATATCTTCAACCATTTCTGATTTCCTTGCTGAGTAAATTTCTTGAAAATTTTATTTTTTAATGATCTATTGAAACGCTCTATTACTACAGCCTTTCCAGCATTTTCTGTGGAATAAACAGTTTCAAATAGTGGCTTTACATTTCGGTTATAAAATTCCGACCCTTTATCAACGAATAGCTTTTTTGGCTTTCTGAAACTTTCTTTAAAGATTTCTTCAAACGCATATTTAACTGACAGACCACTTTTGTTTTTTAAAGGCTTTATCCAAGCATATCGTGTATATAAATCTATAACGGTCAATGCGTACTTAAACCCTCTTTCATTAGGCATATTAATTAGATCTGCACTCCAGATATCATCCTTATTAAATACTTTTACCTTCAATAGATATTTCGGCTTTCTGTATTCCTTGTGAATTTCAGACGCGTAGGTTCGAGCGTTGCTCTCAGACAGCTTTGCTGTCGTTTCATCTATCCCCTGACAGAATAATATTTTAGCTTGTAAAGCTTTCTTAACAAACATTCTTTCAATTTTTTCTCTAAATGTAGGATTTTGAATACTATCTAATTCTTGAATCATCTTCTTATCAGCTACATGCCGAGAACTTAGGTCATGATTTCGATAAGCTAAATCATGTCGGTAAGCCGCGGCATCTACTCTATTTATTGGTTTACTATTTTCTCTAGGCGTGTTATCATCGTTTAATCTTAAATCTAATCTTGTGCCGGGGCCAGTAAAATTATGCCCAGGTAGATGTTTCTCTTTCGAATATTTACTCCAAATAAAGCCAGGAAAGTTTTCTAATGCTTTTTGTATATCGTTACCTTCGTAACGCTGGCAACCGGAAGTTGGGTCACCTCCGGTGTGGTGAGAATTTGAGGTTCTATGTACTTTTAAGAGATAATCCGTTAGATCTAGATTTGAAATCCTTAAGTTATTCAAATTCATTTTTTAAAGATTAAATCTTATCGCACCATACTAGGATTTAGATATATGCCAGATCCGTCTTTTGTTTCTTTTATTTCAATCAAATCATCAATATTGTGTAGGACATTTTTAAGAACTCGTTTCCCTTCATTAGCTAAATTTAATTTACTAATAAAATTATCTACTATTCCCTCACCTCTAGCAGCTTTCTCTAACTCCCTATTATGACGTTTTTGCTCTTCTAATGCTGCCTTCTCTGATTTATTTTTATTTACTGCCTGGACAATACCAGCTGTCCCGCCTGCAACACTTCCTGCTGCTGCTATGCCACCTATGATTAGTGGAATTAATGGGAGAATTCCACCATTCTTTTCTTCTTGTAATTTGATATGCTCTATCTTTGGTTTACTTATGTAATACTTCTTTTTGTTAATCGTAATAGTTTTAGGGGTATTTTTGTCAATGATGTTACGTAGTTTTAATTCAACCGTTTCATTATTCATTTTTTAACAAAAAATTTATAGTCTTGGGCTTAGCCTATCACTTTTTGTTCAGGTTACTAACCTATAGAACTTTGTTCAGAGGCTTCAGCCGATCGGAGCGAAGCTCCTCTGCCTTTAGCCGATCGCACCAAAGCTCCTCTGCCTTTAGCCGATCCTAACCATCTTTCCATTAAGAATTTCAATAGAATATTCGGCGTCTTCTAGCAATAAACCATAAGCCATCAATGAGGTTGTGGAATTTGTTTTTTCAATATTAATTGTCACATCACAACCATTCTTAATAATATCTTCCGATTGTGCACTTAAATCAAAGCATAAAACAGGATATAAATTCTTCCAATCTACAGGAGTTAATTGTGCTTCTACTCCAAATTCTCGGCATAGATTTCTATAAGCGTCATATCCTTCCATAAACTGATTATGGGTGTTATCAAATCTTAATGGATCGATAGGATAACGTGTTTGATTTAATGAAATTTGTAAACTTCGAATTGAATTAATATGGAAAAGACTATTATTCTTATCAAAACTAGGTGTTTCATTCTTTTGAAAAGTGAGTAAAAAATATCTTGGAGTATTTGATGTCCTTGTGAAATGTCAGTTAAATCTTTGTTCAGTAAAAGTGACAGAGCTCGCAGTATGCTTCATAAAACTTACTGGAATTGGTTTGTTCGTATTTAATCTTTTCGTAATAGTTGTTTCAACCTCTAAACTAGGAGTAATGTGCTTGATCCACCATTCAAGTCTATCAATTTTTAGGTATGCTTTCTTCCCAGCCTTTCCATAAAATATTGCTTCATTATTTACAGTGCGATGAACTATGAGTTTGAATTTCAATTGACATGATATTTTATTGTAATCTAAATACCCGAATAATGGAGACAATGACCAATTAACAGTTTGTTTACTTTTATTATTAAAATTACGTCTTTTCTGATATGAGCTATTTTGTGTACTGTTTAACTGTTTCACTATGTTTTCTACATCTTTCGCAATTCCTGCTGCATCTGTTCCAGTGTGAGTTAAATCATCTTTAAGTATGCCGGTATGGTTATCAGGAAACCATCCTTCGATTTCATGCATTTTAGTATTTTCACCTATTGTAACAAATCGAAGCATCGAATCAATAATACCAGGTGAATCACTTATGGTTTCTATATTTTGTGTTGCAACATCTAAACGCATTTGTGTAAATAGTCTTGGAAAGAAATTGTTTTCTAATGTAATATTATCCGTAGCAGGTAATGGTGTTGTAAAATCAGCATCAGAATATAGTGAATATTCACAGTGTAAAAATGAATCGGGTAAATATAAATAACTTTGCTGATTATCAACTTCAAAAATTAAGTCACCTCCAGTATTCACTCTTCCTGAAGAACCGGGATTCATAGCAATTCTTATATAGTCATTCTTTTTTTGATTGTAACTAACGAACGGGGGGTCATCTAATCTAAATTTGGTTTCAATCAGAGTTGCCATTATATTTTTTATTAGAAAAAAATCAGTTTGGTACTAGAATTTTGCTACTAGAATTTTGCTACTAGAATTTTGCTACTAGAATTTTGCTAGACCATTTCCTCTCATTTCTTCAATTGTTTTTTCATCATGTTTACTTTCCATCTTTGCTAATTGTGCAATTTTGTTTTTTGTTTCCTCTGAGAGCTTTTTGTCTTTTTGCATTTCTTTTGCATCATTCCTAAGTTTGCGAATAGCTTCTAGTTGTTTTAATTCGTTTTGTGACTTAACAGCATTCGATATTGCACTAGCTGTACTACCTATAGCAGCTGCTCCTTTAGCAGCAGATGAAATCAAATCTTTATTATTTTTAATCAAGTTAACGATACTGCCGATACCAGAAAAGATGCCAGCTCCTTCTTTTTGGACGGCACCTGCAGTGCCTGGGAACTTTTGTGTTCCGACAGTTTCTACACTATCATAATGGTACACAGGTTTCAGAGATGGTTCATGAGCAATTTTATTATTTGAAGCAAAATGTTTAAGATTGTGTTGATAAATTATAGGCATTTTTTTAAGCTTAAATTTGACTTTTGTGAAAAATATTTACGTTTGTGGTCGGCTAAAGCCTCTGAACAAGGTTCTATTGGTTAGTAACCTGAGGACCTTTGGGCCGTTCGGCTAAATTCTATTAAGATTTACGTTTGTGAATGGACAACAGCTTCGCGATAACTTTATTAATTGACTGTTGCACTTTATCTATTGCGTCAAGCAGCGTGTGATGTACTTTAATTTCTTTTTCATTTACTTTTAATTTTTTCTCACTTTTCTTTACTTCTGTTTTAAGAGCAGCCAATTGAACTTTAATAGCATTCAACTGTTCCTTATTTCCTTTAGAATTTTTCTTTACTTCATGTTCTAAATTCGTTTTAAGGGTCTTCAATTCACTAACCTTTTGATTAAGTGAGTTTACTTCATTTCTTATTCTGTTTATGTGCTTTACTCGTTGTGTGATTCGGCTACGTAATTCATCAACACTTTTTTGGAATGTGGTTTGCATCTGTTGAAAGTGTTGTAATAATTTTCGATTCTTTTCGCTAACTTTTTCTAACTCTTCTTTCAGTTGTTTATTTTGATTTGTATTCTTTATAATGGCACCCCTTAAAGTTATTGATAATAGGATTACAATCTTTGATTGTTCTGAAATCTTTTTAAAAAGTTTTGATATATCTGCTTCTATATTTCCATGTTTGCTACTTAGGTCTGTTAGCTTTTCTTGCAGTCTTTCATCATTCTGCTTTAGAACCTTGGTTTCTTTCATTAGTAGAGACAGCAGTGACACAATTCTATCAAACTGTTTATCAACATATTCTTTATTTACCAACTCAGTACTTTGTTGTGGAAGAATAGAAAGATGTAACGGTCCTGTTAAAACGTCTCCAGTTTTCATGACATAGTTGTCTAGGTCTATGTCTGATTCTTGATTATTTGAAATGTAAGCACCTCCTCCAACATTTGTTAACATCATTTTTTCTAGATTATTTTTTTTCTGCTAAAAATATGTTATCTAACGAGGAATTTGAAGCCCCGCGTTCCGAAGAAGAAGTTGAACAAATGTTACAACAACAAATGTTAGAACAGTCGCAACCAGTAAAAAAAACGTGTGCTGAATGTGGAAAAGACATAACATCTAAGAATTTTGCACGTCATGAAAAAAGATGTCAATTACCAACACAACCAAAAATAAAAGATAGACAATGTTTGAATTGTAATAAATATTTCACTGCCCAGGGTTTTACTAATCATTCTAAGTCATGTACAATTAACACACGTAAATGTACTAGTTGTCAAATTCTTAAACCCAAAACAGAATTTTATGATAGCAAATACCAATGTAAAGAATGTTTAAAAGCACAAGTGCGATGTAATAACTGTAACAAAGTTGTAATGAAGAGAAACTTCGCACGTCATGTAACAATTTGTCATGAGTAATTAAATTTTCTATCTGTAATAGTCCGGAGGTCAAGTCCATACAGTTACTTGAATCTCTTGTCTTCTTTTAAGCTTCAGACTAAATAGAATGATTGATTGATTGATTTCCGTAATAGTCCGGAGGCCAAGTCCATAGACTCACTTGAATCTCTTGTCTTCATTTAAGCTTCGGACAGTCCATAGACTCACTTGAGTGCCTTGCCTTCATTTAAGCTTCGGACAGTCCATACACTCACTTGAGTGGCTTGCCTTCATTTAAGCTTCGGACAGTCCATACACTCACTTGAGTGCCTTGCCTTCATTTAAGCTTCGGACAGTCCATACACTCACTTGAGTGGCTTGTCTTCATTTAAGCTTCGGACAGTCCATACACTCACTTGAGTGGCTTGCCTTCATTTAAGCTTCGGACAGTCCATACACTCACTTGAGTGGCTTGTCTTCATTTAAGCTTCGGACAGTCCATACACTCACTTGAGTGGCTTGTCTTCATTTAAGCCTCAGAGTAAATAGGCCGTAGTAGTCCGGAGGAGCTACAGAGGTATAAAACACTCAAATGAGTGTCGGATTAGTCTGGAGTCTGAAGCATTTTTTCTCATATAAAAAATAGGAAAAAGAAATGAATATAGAACATTCATATACCGAAATCCTGAATCACCATTATGTAAATTCGTAATTAAAAATTAGTTTTAAAAAATATGATTAACGAATACAAAATAGAACACGTGGCAGTTTTAAAAAAAAATTATTCCCATCCTAGAAAACCTATAAATTCAAAACAAGCAGTTAAAATTCAATATCATCGAAAATATATGCAATTCGTGCAAGATTATAAAATAAAACATGGTATAAGAAGTTACTCTAAAACAAAAGACTTTCCACTTTGTCTAAGAAGCTTCAGAGTATTTTTAGCATACAATAATTTATGGTGGTTGGTTAATAAAGAGCGATTAACAGTTTATGATTTAGAAACACTACATCAACTAAATATTCCTGTGTATATCCAACGAAGTTGGCGGAACCGAGGTTCTATGTAAAAATGGAAGCGAGGTTCTATGTAAAAACACATATTTTTTTCTTGTAAAAACATAATTTTTTCTTTTAAAAGATATGAATTGTAAAATGAATAACAAATCAACGCATACGCTTGACGAGTTAATAAAGAAACAAATTGATGAGTTTGATGCACAAATTAAACGTAATCGTAAACGTAGTAAACGTAATCGTAAACGTAGTAAACGTAGTAAACGTAATATTAAAAAACAGAACCGTAGAACAAAGGAAACATCAGCCACACCAATTACTGATATATTCTCTGATGATAGACTTGGTGATGATCTATTGAATCTGTTTAAACCGAACGTTATCACGTATGAAAATGAACTCTTTACTAATGTAGTAAATGATATACGTGCTCTTTTAAGAAATGGGAAAGTTTTAAATTTATTGGGTGTAATAAACAAAGAAGATGGAACCACGATACCAAACTTTTACGCTACATTTTATAATAAAAATTCATTTGAAACATGGCTTCGTAATCTAGATCACAAATCAGATACTAATGAATGGGTTTTTACAGGTAGTATCAAATACGAAGATTTTGGTATGAAACTAGTACAAAGATCACATAGAGGCGCTGGTATTAATATGAAATATAGAATCAAAGAATACATCGGTCAATATTGTTACATTCCTTCTGAAGATTTCTGCTTTCTAAAATGTTACAACGCCTTACGTGGTTTCAATCAAGAACAAGCTAAAATTATAATCGAGATGTTTAATGACTTTTTATATAAAGAGAAAGCTACATCTAGAACAGGAGTAATGACAAACTGCAAGTTTTCTCAATTCAATAAATACTTTGGAGAATGTGTACAGTATTACAGTGCTACTAATCGTCATTTAAATCCTAGAGGTATTACAACCTCTCATGATTACGTTTATTACAATTATTCTCACGAAGGTTCATCAATAGGACACTACTGTTTAATAAATAAATTCCATAAAGCAGAAGCTATTAGAGAAATTGAAAATAATTTCAAACCAATATATAAAACAGTTACTGATGAAAATTTAACAACGCTTCCGTATAAAACCATAACAAAGAAACCAATTGACTATGGTTCAACATATATATGGGATCTCGAAACTTATCCAGATCCTCGTTGTGCAACAGCTCATCCTATTCCTTATGCTTTAGGCGCTATCAATTTCAATAAATTCATGTGTTGCTTACCAAAGCGGAGATTGTCAGAAGTGGACAAACGTTTATTATGTGACACTATGAAACTAAAAAAGAGTCAAGATCCAGAGGAAATTAAAGAACTTAAGAAACAGATAAGTGAATACAACAACTTAACTGGAGCAGAACTTAACAAACTTCAACGTTGTGTGCAAATCTTTATTAGGAAACAAGATGAATGTCCGTTCGGGGGAAACCCAGAGGACGTATGTCCGATACATCAATTTTTCAAAAACCTTGGATCTTTTAATCATTCGAAAGTAACTTTAATAGCACATAATTCATCAGGATTCGATGCATATTTTCCACTCAAATCTAATTTTAAATTAACTAAACCACCGCTTAAAACATCAAGAGGAATACTCACTGCTGCTTTACAAAATCCTTATACAACTGAAAGTGTTAGTAAGTACATTCAACGTTCCTCTAGATCTAAGGAACTAGGTGACTCTACAAAACGTAACATAAAACCAAGCAAACCTTTACAAACTATTGTAATGAAATGTAGCTATCAACACGTGAAAACAAGTCTTTCCAAATGGTGCGAGAATTTTAAAACCCCTACCAATATGTGTAAATTAAATTATGAAATTGGCGAAATTACACATGACAGTAATGGGCAAAAGACCGTTCCAGGACACCATAAAATTCAAAAAATAGTATCTTTAAAAACGACATAAATTCATGAATTTAGTCCTTTTTCAGGTTTTTAAGACCTAAATACATGAATTTAGTCCATTCAAAAAGTACCATTTTTTCAAAAAATGACATTTTTAAAAACGACATAAATTAATGAATTTGGGCGTTTTTAAAAATACCCAATTTTCAAATTTTTCAAAATCTCAAATTTGAGAATTACAATCGGGCGAAGCGCGAAGCCCTAGAACCTTCGGTTCGATTTTCACCCCCAAAATCATGACCGTTCCAGGACACCGAAAATCATAAAAGTTAAGAATCTCAAATTTGTGATTATGTCATTTTTCACCCCCCGCCAAAATCATGACCGTTCTAGGACACCGAAAACCCGGACACCGAAAAAATCATAAAAGTTGAGAATTTCAAATTCATGAATTTTATCCATCTTTCAGGTTTTTAAAATATATCATGTGACAAAAAATATTTCTTTAAAAATGGAAGAAACAAAAGTGGAAGGAACTTCAGAAATGGATGAAACCGCAAGAATATATCCTTCGTTATCTCAATTAAAAATAAGTGAATTAAATATTGAAAAACACAAAGATAGAGTACGTTATATGAAAGATAAGGAATCCCAATTATTATTAAGATTAGAGCATTATAAAAAATTAAGAAAGAGATGGAGTAAAGTTAAGAATGTAACACAAGGAATTGGCATATTCTTAACAATAAGTTTAGGTGCTTTAACAATTGTTATATCTTCAGGTGTTTTAGTAATTCCAGTAGTTGCTACAGCTTTAACAGGTACGGGTGTTTTTGCAACTTCACTTGTTACAATGTTAGATAAATCTTTAATATCAAAGAAACGAAAATCATTAAAAACTAATCATTTACATATTAAAGAAGTCTATGATAAACTACACTACTACTTTCAAAGAGTATGTGATGATAATGTTATTACGTTAGATGAGATTGAAAAATTTGATCAAATAGCTAATGAAGTAAATCAAATATCATTTCAATTACAGACAGAAAAAGTTAATGATAAAAATAAAAAGGATGGTAAAATTTCTAGTGATGGTAAAACTTTTATTGATGATAAAATTTTTAATGAAGAAAATGAAAAAATTTTTTTAGAAGAGCTAAAAACTTTATTAGACAAAACTTTATTAGACAAAACTTTATTAAACAAAACTTTATTAAACAAAACTTAAAACAGGAAAATTTTAAACGTGAAAACTTTAAACGTGAAAACTTTAAACGTGAAAACTTTAAACGAAAAGATTACAAACAACAAAGCAATAAAAAAATAATTTGTTCAGTAAAATGTTTTTGCTGTATACCAATGTTACCACAAAATTCAAATATTATATTTTAAAAAAAATAGACAAAATTAAAGCTGATAATAAAAAAATATTAAAACATTATATTTGTATATTTTTATTACTCGGTAAACAATTGTTCGATAACTCTTTCATGAATTTTTTTATCAATATTAATTGTGATAAATCCATAATCTTTTGACCAAGCATTATTACACGATTGTTTAAATTCATCTTTATCTCTTATACATAAATCTCTTAACAAATCACTTAAGTTTCTTGCATTTATTTCAAATAGTATAAATATATTTGCATTCTTTCTAATAACACTTCCATCTAATGAATACATACTTTGTGTTAAATAAAATACACTACAGTTATTATGTCTACCTCTTGTGAAATAATTTCTCTGAACTGACTGATTTCTATCATTAACACAATCATCAAAAATTACACAATGTTTCATTGTTTTATCTAGTTTACTAGGATCTTGCATATTACCACTATCATCTATTAATTGTATTTTTATATGCTTATTTTTATTGGATTCAACTAATTGTTTATTTTTTGCTGCTTCTTCACACCACAAATTTATTTCTTCTTCATATTCAGATTTTTCGTATTCTTCGAATAGAGAAGCAATTGCTGTTTTTGTAAGATTATTTTCAAATCCATATTTTAAAAATTGATAGACGGGTTGTTCTGCCGTTGTTGTATAAATTATAAGATTGTTATAATCCAAAAAATTTGGAGTCGTTAAAATTTTAAATAATAGATATGTTTTTCCACATCCTGATCTTCCACAAATAACTGACAAAACTTTATTAGATAAATTTGGATGATGATTAAATTTAAGTTTTTTTTTATTTAAAGACGATGGTTCATTTTTAAAGTAATAAATTCATCCATTATAGAATCAGTGTTTTTAAAAACAAAAAAATAAAAATAAAATTTTAATTTAAGTTTATTTTTTGTTTCTAATAATAAGATTAATAAGATTAATAAGATTAATAAGATTAATAAGATTAATAATGAAAATGATAAAAAAAATTAAACTTCTCTATTGTAGCGTAAAAGTTTATACCTCCCGTACCAAAAGATCTATCATAATCTCTTCACCTCCAAAATTTATTTCTTGTCCTTTTTCATCAGTGATTCTAATGTTAATGTTGTTAATAGTTTTTCTTGTAATAGGAAAATATATTAATGTTTGTGGAAATACATTTAATCTATAACCAATGGGTACAGTAAAAGCTGGAAAACTGAATATTAAATTTGATAATTTACCATTTATATATCCTCCTTCAATAATGTCACAATGTACAACAATTGAATTTATTTCAGTTATTTTTGGAATTTTCTCACCTAAATGATAACCTTGACTATAGGTTTGTTTATTAAATCCTAATAGCTTTGACAATGATCTATCATGATTAAAATCAACTTGATGATTTTCGTCTAAAGTAAGAGAAAATTTATTAACTGCCGGTTCAACTGCAAAATGTAATTGTTTCTTATCTTTAAATGGTATACCTAAATGTCTCTTAATTTCATTTGATATTGTTTCAACTTCGTAAGAACCAGGAAGAAAAGTTAGTACTTTCCATGTTTTGCCTTTATCAGTAGAATATCTAAATTGATCATTCACATCTTTTATAACATTTTGAATAGTGTTAAATGTAGAGAAACTAGTCAATGCAATTTGATAATTTTTATTTTGTTCTAAATGTAGAATGGGTTCTAAATTACAAGTGTGTGATGAAGTAGTTGTTATAATTTTTAACGTCGTACTAAATTTTGATGAACCCAAAATCTCTGTTAAATTTTGTAAATGATTATTAATTTTGTCTAAATCTGCTGAACACATTTTTAAACTAAAAATTAAATAAATATTTTTTTTATAAAAAATTAAAAACAACAACATATTTCAGCTATGGGCGAAGTCCTAGATCATTCGGTTCGTTATACTTTTATAATCCTCTTCATTTAGAATCTTCTTTTCTAACAGTCTTTTCAATATAGCATGAATTTCATTAAAACTAGAATTATGTCCTTCTTTTATTGCAGATATTAAAATATTTAATCTATTTAGTAATTCTTGTGGATCATCTGGTAAAAATATGGTTGTTTCTGTTTTCTGTTTTTTTGTTTTCTGTTTTTCAGATAAACCTTTCCCTACTTTAACTCCCGTTGATAATAAATTTTCTAATTGTTTATAACGTCTAAGAGTTTTTACTGTGCCAACTCTATCTAATATAGTTTTATATTTTATGAGATCTTCTACAGCATAATTTTTTAAATCTGCTCCTCTTAAAAGATCAACAAAATTTCTATCTAAACTAATAGGTTTTTTATCTGGTGAAAAAATTAATCCTCGTAAAGGTTGTGGAAATATTTCTTTACCACCAAGATAAAATCTTGCAAATAATTTTTTATCTAAAAAGAAAGTAGAATGTTCGAATAACATAGATTTTGGTAATTTTTTATCTATGTTTGCCTCTAATAAACCATAGTCATCTAATAGTGTTTTAAGTACAGGATCCGCTATATCAACACGTTTTTCATTAAGTTCCTTTTCAAGAGTTTTAAATGGTTCGACAGTTTTTTCATAATCAGTTTTTACTTCTTCAGTTATTTTTAATTTATCAAACATATCAGATTGAATACCAGCTTTTGTCATTCTATGTTGAAGATGATTTTCTTTCATAATATTTCTTTGTTTTATTAATTCGTCTAATTGTTTTATTCTTTTAAAATTATCAGCTCTAACTTTATCCATTTTTATATGATAATTTTATATTATTATTTTATTTTATTTTTATAATATTTTATATTGTTATATTGTTATATTGTTAAATTTAGAAAATTAAAAAGGTTCAGTAGTTATTCCATAAGGTAAAATTTTTCTTTTATCATCAAATGGATCTAATGCTAATTTATGTTCTTCTTTTAAATACATTTTATGTTTTTTTGAATTAAGTCTATAATTACATGCTGTTTTTATTTCAGTATTAAATAATGCATTTTTATAATCTTGAAATGTTATTTGATTAGCCACTGATGCCTTTGAAATTCCTTTTAATGTTTTATGTGTTTTAGTATTATTAGTTGTATCATAACAGTAACATTTAGATTTTAAAAATATAGCTTCTGTTATGAAATCTTCATTTCCTTCTAATTCATCTTTTACTTTACATAAATCAGAAGGATGAATAATATCTTTTATTTTATTAATTTCTTTATCTAGTGAAGAACCATATGGTACTGTTAATTCTAAGAAAATAGAATCGGTATCTGTAAAGTGTAATTTATAGTTTTTGCCATAAGCAGGTGCTAAATAATCATATATAAAACTATACATAAATAGTTTAGCTAATTCTAATATAGTGAAACCAATGAAATTAAACTTATCATGTTTTACAATGCTTCTTCTTAGATGAACAGCACAAAGTTCATCACTGAATCTAGTAGTTCTTTTATATGTAGGTTTCCTTGTTAAATTTTGAAATCTATCTTTATCATAAACTATTTCAATATTTTGTCTATTACGCACATTTTCTAAAGTCTTACCATAAAATGCATTATTCATTAATTTGAAGAAAACGTTTCCAAAATCATCTTTTTTTCTTTTAGATATTTTGCGTTTTTCAATATTGAACTCAATATAATCTTTTAACCATTTAGATTTTTTGTATACTAGTTTCCGGTGAATTTTTGTGAGAATCATGCCATGATCTAAATACCAATCTAGCATTCTTCCTTCAACAACATACTTTCCTTTATTACTTTGTGTTAACATAAGTTTTTTTGTTGGTCTGTATTTTTTCGGCATTATAGATTTTTGATAATCTGAAAAATCTTCTATATTGGGAATTTTGTTTTCTGGACAGAAAGGATAATATTTTGTTGCTTCTTTTATATAATCAGGGTATACTAAATCAACTTCATATACATAACCAAAATTATTTTCACCATCATATGTTCTTTGATAATCTAGATCGGGTGAAGCCCTAGTAGACATCTCTGATGACGTACGATTATTACACCATGTCATTTCACCTGTTGGTAATTCTTGTATCATACAAGAAGAATATAAGCTATTAAAATCATAATATAATAAATAGTTTTCTCTCATGAATTCATCAATTGCTTTTTCACGTTCTACTCCTTCTCGTTTCGTTCGAAAAATTTCTAATATTTTTTCTTTTTCTTCTGGAGATAAAGGTTTTATTATTCCATATTCTTGTGGATTTACTTTCTTATTATAACATTTAACATATCTATTACCTAAAACGGATGAAACACCACCTCTAATTCCAGATTCAAAAAATAATAATTTATCATATGTATTTTCTTTATAATGTTTAAGTTTAACGGACTTTGTCCTAGAGCCATCGGCTTGAACATTTGTATGTTTTAATCCTGCTAGCCATGTTAAACCTGGTGTAGAATAACAATAACATGGATCTATTCCGTAATATTCTAAACACATGTCACGAAAGTTTTCGAAAAGATCAGCTAGTATTAATACATCTATCTGTAGATATTTCATTGTATAATCATACATTGTTTTACAATTTAACTCTCTCCAATTCTTTTCAGCTTCTGCATAGTCTTCGTCAGATAATTGTGATTGTTTTAATGTTGATTTAAATTTATTTATTGGAGGAAGTTGTTCTTCTTCCATAATTTTATTCACAGAGTTAAAATCAGTCTTCGACTGTGAACCACAGGTTTTATCTCCAGTTATATCAGTCTTCGACTGTGAACCATAGGTCGACTGTGAGCCGCAGGCTATATACTCATACGGAAATATTCCTTTTAAAGGTTTTAAATTATATTTATTTAATATTTTACATTGTTCAGGTTTCAAAGTTTTTCCCATAACATCTAATGAATAAGGAGTAAAAAATCTAAATGCATCTAAAATTCTAATACAACCTAATTGCATTGAAAAATATTCTTCTTCTGTTTTACATAGTACATTTATTTTTTGTTGTTGTAATTTTTCAGATGAAAATAAATCTTTCATTACTAGATGGAAATCATATTTAGAACCATTGTAGAAATATAAAGGAACAAAGTTATATTTAAATTTGTTAGCATTAAGATTACAAGAATTATGTGCTGCACCTCTATATAATCCATTTAGATGATCATGATCTTTTACTTTATCAATATATCTACCTTTGCCAGTTTTATATTTATTTGTAAAACCTTTTCCACAGTAATAACAATTTATTTCATCATAAAATTCTTTTCTTTCTTCATCCGTTAATGGTATCATTGGTTTATTTGTTTCAAGCAATTGTGAAAAAAGTCCTTGTAATTCTTCTACTTTCTTTGTAAACATTTCTGAACTGTCTTCACCATAGTATTGTAAATATTCTGATTTAAATAATTCAGGATAATTTGAATGAATGTACATTCCCCAACATAATGGTTTTTGTTCAAATAAATATTTTTCTTTACTTTTTCCAGGTGCACTTTTTCCAGGCGCACTTCTTTCAGGCGCACTTTTTTCAGAATTATAATTTTCAGAATTATAATTTTCAGAATCGGGTGAAGCCCTGGAACTTTCCGTTCGATTTTGTGTCATATTAACATTATATGCTTCAAAATCACAATAAATAGTAAAGGGTACTTTATTTTTAAAATACCATTTATTATATTCTAAATAATCATCTTTAGGAAAAGTATTTTGAACTGCTTCGTTTTGTTGACAATTCTCCAAATGTCTATTCATTTCTTCTAAAGTTCTAAAACTTGTCATACATTGAAGACAAGGAAAATTTTTATTATCTGAAGTTTTTGTAAATATAGAAACATCTTTACACAATATAAAATGACCCTGATAATATAATATATTCGCTTGTGCTGGTTGTTTTGACTGTTCTAGTTTTTCAAATTCATCTTTATATATTTCATGTGTTTCATTAATTTCTTTTGTAATATTAAATGTATTTTGATAATAATTTTGATTTAATGTTTGTAACTGATAACTATATTCTTTATCATATTGTTCTTTATATTGTTGTAGACATTTTTTTAAACATTCATTTATTTTTTGATTGGTTTCATTTTCTTCATTATTTTCTTCATTTAATTTTTTATTATTTTCTTCATTTAATTTTTGAATTGTTTCTATCTTATTTTGATATTTATGGTGATATTCTTGTAGTAACATTTTTGTTTGTTGTTGATAATCTATTTTACATTTTTGTAAACTTTTATTTAAATTTTCTAATTTTTGTTGGTATTCTGAAGATAAAGATGAATATTTGTAATTATAATCATCAGTACGTCCTTTATAATTATTATGATTAATCATTATTGGTGATAGTGTTTTAACAAGTTCAAATTTTTCAGTACATATTATATTTCCTTGGTAAAAAATATTATGATGCATGTAATTACCTCTATCATTATATACTATTTCTGATTGGCAAAAATTTTTATTATTCAAATAAAATTTTTTTGAATCTGAGTAAAGTGGAGTAATTTTACCAATAGAAACATAATTCACATTTAATTCAAAAACATTTACTTCAATTAAATTTTTATTCTTTTTATGAAACTTTAGTAACCTATTATAATCATATGGAAATTCATCTAAGCCATCAGAAAGATCAAATTCACTTATGTATTCTTCTTTATTGTAATGACTTAGTCTTTCTTTGTGATATTTTGCAGGATGTAAATGTGCTATAATACTCCACAGAAAACAATAATCATCTTCATTTTTTATGTTGATTAATTGTGGTGAACTGAAAGGTAAAGGAACATAACTACCACCAGTATTATTTTTATATTTATCAATTACTATTTTCTTAGATATTATTTTAACAAATCTCCAACCAGATTCACGTAACTGGGCTTCAATTATACAATTTTCTAATTTAAGTATCATCGATTCAAATATGGGTTGTATATCATTTACATTATGAATTTCTTGCGAATTTGTAAAATGTCCTTGTATTATTTCTTCAGGAATTCCATCAGGTCCATTTTTTGTATAAAGTACTTCTACATTCATATAACATTTGAAAGATTTCTTAAATATATTATAAAAGTTGGTTAGAATATCAAAAAAAGTTTTATCGGTTTCATTATATTCAACGGGTGAAGCCCTGGAAGACATCTCCGTTGACCCATGAACCGATGTCCCACGAACAGATTCATTAAATAAATATTTTATATCTGTTACGGCTTCATCAAATTCATCTATTTCGTTAAATTCATCAGTATCACTAAATAAATATTTTATATCTGTTACGGCTTCATCTTCACTATTAAAAAATGTTTTATATTCCGAATGTGAATAATCATCAAACATTTTTTTAACTTTTATATCAATAGGCAATGTTTCTAGATAGTTTTTATAACTATTTAATTTTAATATATTTCCTTCATCAACTCGTTCTACATTTTGTAAATGCATTTTACTTTGTAGATGAGATTGATAACTTCTTTTTGTTTGTAACTTTTTTTTACATAAGACACAATAAAATGTTTTCATTTTTTATTTTTTAAAGAAAAAATTTGTGTTTTAGTTTTTTTAAAAAAAAATTTTTGTTTTAATTTTAGAGAAAAAAAATACTAATATATCTGCAAAATCGTGCGAAGCCCTAGTACCTTCGGTTTGATTATGATAAATTTGTTTAAGTATTAAGTATTTCACTAACACCATTTATTAATGGTTTTATATCATTAAAAGTTTTTTTGGCTTCAACAAATGTAGATTTGGCATCAGAAAATGTAGATTTAACATCAGATATTATTGGGGTTGCTTTTCTTAATCCGTTTCTAACATCATTTATTGCAATTTTTAAATAGTTTAATGTTTCATTATCTTGTAATCTTTTTGGTATTGGTATACCAAATTTTGTATTTAAATAATGATCGAAATAAAAATAAAATGTATCAGGAATAATTTTTAGTGGTACTTTTGCTTCAGACTCTAAAAAGATAATTATTTGTTCTATAACTTGATTTGATAAATGTTTTGCATTTGCATACATTCTAATATCAAAATCTTGAGAGTTATTATAGATTTCATGTTCGGTATCTACTAATATATTTAAATCTTTATCATATACTTGCATATGTCCACTTATGGTGTCAACACGTATTATTCCATATTTATGTTGTGTATAATATGATAAAGGCATATTCATTTTATAATTTTTATTAATATCATTAAAGAATGCTGCATTATTTTGTGTAGTTGTAAAAAATGTTTGAATGTTTTCTCTAATCTTATTATCTACATCACAAGCTTTATGAGCTAATACAACTATTTGAATATTTTGATGTCTTCCTTTTGTAAATATTTCTGACATATTTTTTTGTTTTGATAAACTTGCAACATCATCTAAAATTAATAAAGATTTATTTTCAGGTGTACCAGCAAAACTTTCCATATCTTGTAACTCATCTAATTGTTTATCATTATAGACGTTTGTAAAAGTTGGCCATTCAGAAGTATGCATACAAAAAATATGTACTTTTGTTTCATCCTTATAATATTGGTTTATATATTTTTTAATAAACGTAGTCTTACCACTTCCAGTTTTACCGTAAACAATGAAATGTAAATTTTCTTGATACATTTTACCTTGTTTATTATTAGTTTTATCCTTAATCTTATCCTCCTCAGTCTTCCATCCTTTAAAAGTTTTTTTTTCTTGGTTATAAAAAATTATTCTCTTTTGTTCCTCTGTTAGAAAGTAACCCCATTGATTTCCAATACATATAACAAGATGATAAATAAAAAATATTAAAATACATGCTAACAATATTTTTATACAATGAAATTTTAAAAAATTCCAAAGACGTGTAAGATCTGATTGTGGTATTTTTTTATTAAGAGATGAATTAGGGGGTAGTGGCTCTAAATATTTTTTATCTATATTATTATATATATTTTTATCTATATTATTATATATATTTTTATCTATATTATTATTATATTTAGTATTATATATAGGATTTTCTACAATATTATTAATATCTTTGAGATTCGGATCTTGAGGGGTTAGTGTATCTTGAAACTCAGTGTTATTCATATAATTATTTATTATTTCGTTTATTGCATTAAGAGATTTATGACGACTTAGATTACTTTTATTACTTTTATCACTTTTAATTATAACCGGTGAATATAAATCTTCCAAATTTTCGTTTTTATTCATTTAATATTTTTAAAATAAAAATTTAGGAATTATTATTTTTTAATTCCGGACTCGCATTCTTACACTCTTATGAGTGTTTTTAACCTCTGTAGAACCTCCGGAATGTGTCGGACTTTTTGTTCCTATACTCAAAAGAAGTATGTTCCGAACCTCTCCTCTCTTCCGGAATGCTTAAGAATATTTTAATAAAATAATATTTTATTCTTTATAAAAAAATAATATTTTAATATATATAAGATTATTTTAGTTGAAATACAACTATTTTAGTTGAAATACAACTATTTTAGTTGAAATACAACTATTTTAGTTGAAATACAACTATTTTAGTTGAAATACAACTATTTTAGTTGAAATACTAATATAAATTATTATTTTGACATAAATTATTATTTTGACATAAATTATTATTTTGACATAAATTATTATTATGTTGATTATTATGTTGATTAAGTTTTGGACATAGTGTTACATGTCGCTGAAAATTTTTCTTTAATATAATTTTTTGACAACCTCTACATTTAACTTTTTCTTTTAAACAATCCTTACACTGATATTTACTATCATAAAACTCTGTCTTAGGTTTAGTATTTTGACAACTTGTACATTGTCTTGTAGAACTTATACAAGAATTATAATGATTAGTAATTCCTTGATTTGTAAAATATTTATTACAATTACGACATAACTGATCTTTTAATTTATCTTTTTTTTCTTTTTTAACCTCTTCTGTTTGTTCGCATAATTTTAAATGACGTGCAAAATTTTTTGATGTTATATTTTTATTACATCCGGAACATATTTTTTTTTTGTTATTACTTTCAACAAATTGATTTTTATCAATATAATTATTTTGTGCTACATTATTATTTTGAACAAAAGGATTATTTTGAACAAAAGGATTATTTTGTGCTACATTATTATTTTGTGCTAAATAATTATTATTTTGCCTAGGTGTATTTTGCTTAGGTGTATTTATTCTAGCAGTATTTTGCCTAGGTGTATTTATTCTAGCAGTATTTTGCCTAGGTGTATTTATTCTAGCAGTATAAAGATTTTGTTCTTTATCTGAAATAAATAAATGCTTTAATCTTTGTAATGGTTGCTCTGATTGAATATTATTATACTGAATACTATTATTAGGTTGAATATTATTCTGAATATTATTAGGTTGAATATTATTAGGTTGTATATTATTAGGTTGTAATTGATTCATATGCATACCACATGGTGTGTTTTTCATATGAGAATATAATAGTGTTTGATTTAAAAAACGCATATTGCAAACTTGACAAATTTGAGTCATTTCCATTTTTTTTATTTTTATTAGGAAAAATTTTATTTTTTATAATTTATGTATTTTTATAATTTATGTATTTTTATAATTTATGTATTTTTATAATTTATGTATTTTTATAATTTATGTATTTTTATAATTTATGTATTTTTTATAATCAGAAAAAATTTTATTTTTATTGTTTAAAAATGATGTTACCAAATGTTGGTGGAGGTGCATATATCCCGAATAATCGTGAATTAGAAATAGAGATAGAAAATTATATCATGAAAACTGGAGACGTTTTATCTGGACCATTACATCTTTCTATTCTTCCACAACAAAATACAGAGTTAACAAATAAACAATATGTTGATACGCAAATCAATGAATTAAAAGAAAAATATATAAACGATGTTTTGGTTCCACTGATGAATGAATTAAAGTTGCTTAAACTTAATGATAAATCATTAAACGAAAAATTATTAAAACTTGATAAAAAGGACAGAGAGCTAGAAGCAGATATAGCAAAACTTTTTAAAAAGATTTCAGAACAATCAAAAATTTTAATATTACTTTCTTTAAATTTAAAATCTGCAGTCATTAAAAATAAACATCAGATAAAAATGTTAAAAGAACAATTAGAAGATGAAATAGAAAAACTACCTGAAAGAATTAAAAAAAATTTAAAGCAGTTGCAAACTACATTCCAAAAAAGTGTTGATGAATTGAGTTCTAAAATTACTCAACAAATGAAAAAGATGAATAGAATAATAAATGAAGTAAACTCACTTAATGAAAAAGTTGATAAAATGAAAACTCTTAAAATCAATTTAGAAAATGAATTAAAGAAAAATTTACAAGAAAACTCTAAAGAAAATAAAGAACAGTTAGATGCTGTTAAAAGACAATTAGATGTTCTTAAAATTAAGTTAAATGCTCTTAAAACGGCATTGAAGATTAATCAGCAGAAAATGCAAGTTAATAGAAAAGAAATTAAAGTACATCACACGCTACTTGACGCAATAGATAAAGTGCAACAGGCAATTAATAAAGTTATCTCGAAGTTGTTATCCATTCACAAACGTAAATCTTAAACGAGTATTGTAAATATTAACTTAAATATTTTTTACCTACAAAAAATAAAAATCATAAAAAATATAAATATAATTTAAAAAATACAAAAATATAAATATAATTTTAAAAATAAAAAAAGTATAAATATATAAAAGTATATAAAAGTATATAATTTTAAAAATGGATAAAATTAGAGCTAATAATTTTAAAAGAATTAAACAATTAGAAGAGTTAATAAAAGAAAGAAATATTATGAAAGAAAATCATAGAATAAAAAGAATGATTGATGCAGGTTTGGTTCCTGATAAAGTTAAACCAAAAACGCAATCTGTAAAAGTTAAGAACAAAAAATAAACATTTTTTTATAATGGACATCGGTTCATGGGTCAACGGAGATGTCTTCCAGGGCTTCGCGCTTCGCGCTTCGCCCGTATTTATTTTTTTCCCAAAAGTCAAATTTATTACTAAAAAATGCCTATAATTTATAAACACAATCTTAAACAATTTGCTTCAAATCAAAGAATTGCTCATGAACCACGTATGAATCCTGTTTATCATTATGACAGTGTAGAAACTGTCGGAACACAAAAGTTCCTAGGCACCGCAGGTGCCGTCCAAAAAGAAGGGGATGGCATCTTTTCTGGTATTGGTAGTATCGTTAACTTAATTAAAAATAATAAAGATTTGATTACATCTGCTGCAAAAGGAGCAGCTGCTATAGGTAGTACAGCTAGTGCAATATCAAATGCTGTTAAATCACAAAACGAATTAAAACAACTAGAAGCTATTCGTAAACTCAAGAATGATTCTGAAGAACTAAAAAAATTAAAAAAACTTTCAGATGAAACAAAAAACAAAATTGCTAACATAGCTGTTGGGGAAACCTTGAGGAGCGGAGCTCCGTCTGATAGTAAACATAATGAAAAAACAATTGAAGAAATAAGAGGTAATGGCGTGAGCAGCAACCTTCGGTCTAACCAGCAAAGCTGTAGCGGAGCTGGTCTAGCAAAATTCTAAAATTATATTTAGTAAAATTCTAAAATTATATTTAGTAAAATTTTAAAATTATATTTAATAAAAATTTTTTTCTATCTGTGAGAAAAACAAAAAGTCAAATTATTTCTTATAAAAATGTCTTCGCTTATCGAAAATAAATTTAGATTAGATGATCCCCCGTTCACCAGTTACAATCAAAAAAAGAATGACTATATAAGAATTGCTATGAATCCCGGATCTTCCAGTAGAGTAAACACTGGAGGAGATTTAATCTTTGAAGTTGATAATCAGCAGAGTTATTTATATTTACCTGATTCATTTTTACACTGTGAATATTCTTTATATAGTGATGCTAATTTTACAACACCATTACCAGATACCGATAATATTACACTAGAGAATAATTTTTTCCCAAGTTTATTTACACAAATGCGTTTAGATGTTGCAACTCAAAATATAGAAACAATAAGTGATTCTCCAGGTGTAATTGATACAATGCTTAGATTTATAACAATTGGTGAAAATAATAAAAAGCATGAAATCGAAGGTTGGTTTCCTGATACTAATGATGGTATAATTATTGATGATTTAACTCACGCTGGAACAGATGCCGCAGGAATTGCGAAAGATGTAGAAAATATTGCAAAACATTTAAATAAAACAAATAATGAAGCATATAAAGAAAGACGTGAATTTAACAAAAAAAGTAAACAGACAGTAAATTGGTCATTGTCTCCATTATTCGGATATTTAGATTATGATAAAATATCATATCAATTAAAATTTAAATTAATAATTCATCGTACACCAAATAATGAATTAATCTTTTTTGGTAAGACTGGGAAAAAAGCATATTTAAAAATTGATAGACTTGAATGGTGGATTAAGCATATTACTCCTAGTTTAGAGGTTGAAACAGCTATTGCAAAAAGATTAAATACTAACAAACCAATTCCAGTTAATTTTCTAAAGAGAACTGCTAGTTCAGTAACTTTTTCCGAACAAAGATTTAACTGGCATTTTACTAGAACTGCGAATACTCCAAGATATTTATTACTAACATTTCAAAGAAATAATTCTCCAAGTTTTGATAAGAACAATAATATCTTCCATATTAATACGATTCGAAGTTTACAAGTTTCATTAAATCAAACTCGATATCCAATTGATCCATTAAGATTCGATGATACCAATAATCAATTTATGGAAGGATATGATTCTTATAGAAATCTTTGTATAGAATTTGGAGTTGAACCACAATTAACTCCTGGAGATTGGAGACATTTATATCCTGTTTTCTGTTTCGATTTAAGTGCACAATCTGAAGATATTATTAAAAATGGTTGTGATGTAACAATTAATATTGAAAAGAAAGATTCCACAACTTCATTGATGGCTTATGGTTTATTGCTAGAAGATGCAAAATATTCTATTGAAATTCTTAATGGAAAGATGGTTAGGATAGGTTAATTAAAATTTTTTTCATAACTAGAATAGATTAAAATTTTTGTTAACTTAAAAATTCTTAACTAAAAATTTTTCATAACTAGAATAGATTTAAATTTTTTGTTAACTTTAAATTCTTAACTTAAAATTTTTTATTAAAAATGTCGCAAGCGAAAAGTAATATTAATAATAAAACTGTTGAATTAAAATTACGTAATATTGTTGACAAAAATACCCCTAAAACTATTACGATTAACAAAAAAAAGTATTACATAAGTAAACCAATGATAGAGAATATTCAATTACAAGAAGAAAAGAATGGTGGGATTCTTCCATTAATTCCACTAATAATAGGTGGCATAGCTGCAGCAGGAAGTGTTGCAGGTGGGACAGCTAGTATTGTCCAAGCAGTAAATAAAAATAAATCAGAGAAGGCAGCATTAGAAGAACAAAAACGTCATAACAGAGAGTTAGAGAAAGTTGCTAGGGGTGAAGGGACAACGGAGATGTCTTCCAGGGCTTCGCCCGAAGGAAAAGGAGTAGTAGATAATTTTATTAGTAAATTAAAATTAGTTGATGAAGGAAAACGAGTTCTTAAAAATATTCTCCACAATGTTGATGATTTAATTGAAATTAAAGAAACTAAAGATGGTTCTGGAATATATCTAAGTCCTAGTATGATAAGGTAAGAACCTCAGAACCTTTGGTTCCTTTCGGTAAAACATTCATTTTATTTTATCTTTTAAATTTTTTTTATCTTTTAAAATGAATTCTAAAAATTCCGAAAATTTAATTAAATTAAAAATTTCTAATTTAGATTTATTGAATTATCTATTAAACAAAAATAAAAACTCAAATTGTAAAATTTATGAAGGTAACGACGACAAACAAAGTTTGGCTACTACCTACGGTGGCGACATACAAAAAACATTAGAAAACTTTCCTGGATTTATTTGGAGTAAATATTCGAAAGAAAAACATCTTCCTGGTCATTCATATACCGGTCCAGGAACTCGATTAGATATAAGACTAGATGAGAATAATAATCCGAAACCAGGTGAAGAACCAATAAATAGAGTAGATACCGCCGCTTACAGGCATGATTTAGCTTATCGAAATCATGATCTAAGTTCTCGTCATGCAGCTGATAAGAAGATGATACAAGAATTAGATAGTATTCGAAATCCTACATTTAGAGAAAAAATTGAAAGAATGTTTGTTAAGAAAGCTTTACAAGCTAAAATATTATTCGGCCAGGGTTTAAATGAAAATCATAATTCAGACGTTTATGCATCTGAAATTCATAGGGAATACAGAAAGCCTAAATATTTATTAAAAGTAAAAGTATTTAATAAAGATGATATTTGGAGTGCTGATCTTATTCATATGCCGAATGAAAGGGACCGAACCGAAGGTTCTAAGACAAAGTCTGACTACAAATACGCATTGACGTTATAGATTTATATACACGATATGCTTGGGTAAAGCCTTTAAAAAATAAAAGTGGTCTTTCAGTTAAATATGCGTTTGAAGAAATCTTTAAAGAAAGTAATAGAAAGCCAAAAAAATTGTTTGTTGATAAAGGGTCGGAATTTTATAACCGAAACGTTCAGCCACTATTTGAAACTGTTTATTCAACTGAAAACGCAGGAAAAGCTATAGTGATAGAAAGATTCAATCGGACGTTAAAAAATAAAATTTTCAAGAAATTTACTCAGCAAGGAAATCAGAAATGGTTAAAAATATTACCAGGAATTGTAGAGCAGTACAATAATAAAGTTCATTCAGGTATTGAAGAAACCCCAAAGAATGCTTCTGACGACCCTGATTTAATACGAAAGAAAATATTCGAGAATAATTATTCGAATGAGAGTAATCCGAATTTGCAGAAACTTAAGCCGAAATTTAAAATTGGAGATAGAGTTAGAATATTTAAATATAAGAACAAATTTGAAAAAGGCTTTGTTGGTTATTGGACTAAAGAAATATTTGAAGTTTGTAAAATAAATCAAAGTTATCCGATTACTTATGAAATTAAAGATTTAGATAATGAGGTTATCAGAGGCCGTTTTTATCAAAATGAATTACAGAAAACAGAGCTTTAACCTTTAGGTGGCGCTTTAGCTAGCTTCGCTTGAGTTATAGATTGTTTAACTCTAACATAATATCTAGAAATGGTACTCCTTTTTGTAATTTGTACAAAACGTATAAACATAATTGTCCACAATAAGTTGTTCCCGGTTTTTGAATTTGAAACGTATTGTATGTTCCCGTTCCAAGTATTTCTCTTACTTCATTTGTAGGTGGAAGCCCGTATGAGTCAAAATAATAATTATCTCCGTTTTTACTAAAGATACCTGCTGACCAATGTACGCCGTTTTGGTCTGAAGTGTGAAGATTCGTTATGAAATTTACAGTTATTGATGGAACTTTATTCCGGGAACTGAAGGTTCCTGATGACCTATTTTTTAGGAATTGTAATTCGTTTCTCATTAGAACATGAAAATTCTTTATTCCTAATCGATTAGCGATTTTCTTTAGGTCGAAATTCGTTGTCGTTTGTGTTCCATATAATTTAAAAAACTCATTTATGTTGCTCATTTTATAATAAAAAAATTTCTTAAGGGACCCCTAGAAGACAGAAGGGAGGGGGTATTGATTTAAAACTGTTCTCTAATGATGTCTTTCCTTACTACTTATTCGATTTTGAAATGATTATATTATAATTATCGGAGCGAAGCTCCTCTGGCTTTAGCCGATTCTAATCTATATTGTTTTATATATTACCATTTTCTTCATGAACTTCATTTGTAAAATATGTTTCATCGTTAAAATGATTGTTTAAAATTGTCATAACAACTATCCCGCATGTCGCCGTCCATGCGTTCTAAATTTAGAAGAAGAATTTTATTGTCATTTGCTTTTATTGTCAATGCACTCTTATGTGCTTAATCTATTCATGTCTTCACAATGGGAAGTACTTTACTACCCGTATGTGTTTGGCAAACGCTAAATGAATTTTGCAAATCGATTTCTAAAACTGAATTTGAAAATAGACTTTGCAAATGGATTTTGAAAATAGATTTTGAAAACAGATTCTGAAAATAATTTACGTAGGGGTAAATTGAAATGTCAAAACTTAACGCACGCGTAAGTTGAAATGTCAAAAGTTTACCGATGGGTAAATTGAAATGACAAGATATAGCATGATAATTTTAGGGGAAAGCTGCTAGACGTTTCTCTCTCTTCAATCTCTGTCTCTCTCTTCAATCTCTGTCTCTCTTCAATTATCAGGCAGTGTACGGGTTCATTGAATAATTTTGAGTTTATGAGTTACAATGATCTTCTAGTTCACACAATTAGCACTTTAAATAATGTTGAGCATACAATAACGAAGAATGACTAAGTAATAATTGCGTCTTCTTAATTTATCATAGTGCTCTAATCTTAATAATAATTGAGAACCATTTCACTTATTTTTAATTGAGATAACGAAGGATATATTCTTGCGGTTTCATCCATTTCTGAAGTTCCTTCCACTTTTGTTTCTTCCATTTTTAAAGAAATATTTTTAGTCACATGATATATTTTAAAAACCTGAAAGATGGATAAAATTCATGAATTTGAAATTCTCAACTTTTATGATTTTTTCGGTGTCCGGGTTTTCGGTGTCCTAGAACGGTCATGATTTTGGCGGGGGGTGAAAAATGACATAATCACAAATTTGAGATTCTTAACTTTTATGATTTTCGGTGTCCTGGAACGGTCATGATTTTGGGGGTGAAAATCGAACCGAAGGTTCTAGGGCTTCGCGCTTCGCCCGATTGTAATTCTCAAATTTGAGATTTTGAAAAATTTGAAAATTGGGTATTTTTAAAAACGCCCAAATTCATTAATTTATGTCGTTTTTAAAAATGTCATTTTTTGAAAAAATGGTACTTTTTGAATGGACTAAATTCATGTATTTAGGTCTTAAAAACCTGAAAAAGGACTAAATTCATGAATTTATGTCGTTTTTAAAGATACTATTTTTTGAATTTTATGGTGTCCTGGAACGGTCTTTTGCCCATTACTCATGACAATTATCAGGAAAAAGAACATGAGTGGAAACCGTATTTAATTAACGATGTTCTTTCATTAGCATTTTGTATCTACAAGTATAATCAAGTAATGCAAGAATTAATTGGTGAAGATATAACTACTAATTTAACATCTTCTGCTTTAACATTTAACGGTTGGATGAAGAACGTACAAGATGACAATACACTTATACACTCACATACTGATTTATGGACTAGAAACTATGTTAGAAAATCTGTTAAAGGTGGAAGAGAACGGTCATGATTTTGGCGGGGGGTGAAAAATGACATAATCACAAATTTGAGATTCTTAAGTTTTATGATTTTCGGTGTCCTGGAACGGTCATGATTTTGGGGGTGAAAATCGAACCGAAGGTTCTAGGGCTTCGCGCTTCGCCCGATTGTAATTCTCAAATTTGAGATTTTGAAAAATTTGAAAATTGGGTATTTTTAAAAACGCCCAAATTCATTAATTTATGTCGTTTTTAAAAATGTCATTTTTTGAAAAAATGGTACTTTTTGAATGGACTAAATTCATGTATTTAGGTCTTAAAAACCTGAAAAAGGACTAAATTCATGAATTTATGTCGTTTTTAAAGATACTATTTTTTGAATTTTATGGTGTCCTGGAACGGTCTTTTGCCCATTACTCATGACAATTATCAGGAAAAAGAACATGAGTGGAAACCGTATTTAATTAACGATGTTCTTTCATTAGCATTTTGTATCTACAAGTATAATCAAGTAATGCAAGAATTAATTGGTGAAGATATAACTACTAATTTAACATCTTCTGCTTTAACATTTAACGGTTGGATGAAGAACGTACAAGATGACAATACACTTATACACTCACATACTGATTTATGGACTAGAAACTATGTTAGAAAATCTGTTAAAGGTGGAAGAGTTTCAGCCAATATAAGACATTACGAATCTCCATTTTGTAACATCTTGCTACCAATATTACAGAGGTATTTACCTGGGTGCTACGCTGAGGGGGTTTTCCCCCCAGGCAATAATTTAATGGATTTAATGAAGCAGTATAATCAGTTGCAAGACAAGAATGCTCTTTGTAAAGAAATTGAACATAAACTACTCGACCAACGAAATGAATTCTTAATGGCTTTTGATGCAACATCTTTATATCCATCAGCTATGTATGACGAACATTCAGAATACCCTAAAGCTGAATCCGCTAGAAAATTTAGACAAGAAGAAGAACAAGCAGTATTATATCAATTTAACACTCAATCATTCCGTCCTAAAACTGGAATATTCACAGTTGTGTTTCATTATCCTGATGAGATGTTTTTTCAACCAGTTCCTGCGAAAGATAAGGTAAAGAATGAAAACAATTGCAATCAAGCAATAATAAGGTTTAGGAATGGAATGTGTTATGATGTATTAACTTCTGTAGATATACAGGAAATTGTTGGATGCGGCGGGAAAATATTATCTATTACAGATGGTATAATTTATGAAGAAAATTATCACGTTTCACCATTTCGCAAATACATTGAAAAGCTCTTCAATTTAAGAAAAAAATATAAAATAGAAGGAAACACTGTAGGCGATGAGTTAATGAAATTATTAATGAATTCACTATATGGAAAAACCGTACAAAAAGACATAACCACTAAATATCATTTATGGAATGAAAGTACATTGAGAAAAAATTTCACTCAAGAAGTAAAAGATTTTGAAAAAGTAAATGATGAACAATTCTTAGTGAAAGTAGAAATGGAAGATGATGAATTTCTTAAAGCTAATATTACAGACACTGAAAAGACGGCCAAAGGCCTGAGCAGCTGCGCTACGACATCATTCATGCCATCACATTTAGGTTCTTTTATTCTTGCTCACTCTAGACGAATCATGAACAACTTTATTTTAGAAATTAATGGTTTTAAAGAAAAACACATACATTACACAGATACTGATTCCATATACATTTCCAATGAACTCTTCAATAAATTAGATGCGGCTGGATATGTTGGCGGGGAATTATGCCAAGGGAAAAATGATTATGGTAATGGGGGAATTATATATGGATTGTTTATCGCTCCCAAAATAAAATATTGTATTACTGTTGATGAACAAGGGAGACTTAGTGAAAAGAAAACATTTAAGGGTTATACAAAAACTAAAGTAAAAGTAGAAGATTTCATTCAATTATACCATGGCGAAACATTGACAACAATTGTTAATAAACCATGGAAAAGATCTTTAGAAACTGGTATTAGTATTCCTGATAAAAATAATAACACTGAAGAAAAAAGATTCACTGGTAAAATAAATATTCTTAAACGTCAAGCGCCTAATGCAAATGGTATTATGCTACCTTATAACGGAGAAGATGTTCAAGACGAAATATTTCAACGAATAAAAAAAGAATGTAATATAATTGAATACACTGATAGTGAAGACTGGGAAGAGGAATCATAACTCTGTGAACAAATCTTCTATTGACTTTCAGTCGGGGCAAAGCCCCTCGAGGCGAATGAACAAATCTTCTATCGACTTTCAGTCGGGCCTCGAGGCGAAGCCTAGTCAGAGAACAATTGTTCGATAACTCTATCATGTACTTTTTTATCAATATTGATTGTGATAAAACCATAGTCGTTTGCCCAAGCATTACAGCAAGATTGTTTAAATTCATCTTTATCTCTTATACATAAGTCTCTTAACAAATCACTTAGGTTTCTTGGATTGATTTCGAAAATCATAAAAATATTAGCATTCTTTCTAATAACACTTCCATCTAATGAATACATACTTTGTGTCAAATAAAAGACACTACAGTTATTGTGTCGTCCTCTTGTAAAATAATTTCTCTGAACTGCCTGATTTCTATCATTAACACAATCATCAAACACCACACAATGTTTTTTCGTTTTATTTAGTTTACTAGGATCTTGCATATTGCCACTATCATCTATTAATTGTATCGTTATGTGTTTATTTTTATTGGGTTCTACTAGTTGTTTATTTTTCGCTGCTTCTTCACACCAGGAACTTATTTCTTCTTCATACTCCGATTTTTCATATTCTTCAAACAGTGAAGCAATTGCTGTTTTTGTAAGATTATTTTCAAAACCATATTTCAAAAATTGATAAATAGGTTGGTCTGCTGTTGTTGTGTAAATGATAAGATTGTTATAATCCAAAAATTTGGGTGTCGTGAGAATTTTGAATAATAGATACGTTTTCCCACAACCTGATCTTCCACAGATAACTGATAAAACTTTATTGGATAGGTTTGGATGATGATTGAATTTCACTTTCTTGTTTAGTGGATATTTTACAGAACTGCTTTCACTCATTTTTAAGTCAATATTTTTAATTACACCTCTCGTAATAATAGGTCTATCATAATCTCTTCACCTCCAAAATTTATTGCCTTTCCTTTCTCATCTGTTATTCTAATAGTAATTGAATTAATTGTTTTTCGTGTCACGGGAAAATATATTAATGATTTTGGGATTACATTTAAACTGTAACCAATCGGAACTGTAAATGCTGGATAACTGAAGATATTATTTGTTAGCTTTCCATTAACATAACCACCTTCTATAATATCACATTGAACGTTGATTGAATTTATTTCAGTTATTTTAGGTATATTTTCACTGATATGAAAACCTTGTGCATAGAGTTTCTTTTTAAATCCTAATAGTCTTGATAAAGATTTGTCAATATCAAAATCAACTTGATGATTTTCATCTAAAGTAAGAGAAAATTTATTTACTGCTGGTTCAACTGCGAAATGTAATTGTTTCTTGTCTTTAAATTGAATACCTAAATGTCTTTTTATTTCATTGGAAATCGATTCAACTTCATAAGATCCAGGAAGAAAAGTTAATTCTTTCCAAGTTTTACCTTTGTCATTTGAATATTTAAATCGGTCATTTACATCTTTGATAATATTTTGTATAGTGTTAAATGTTGAAAAACTAGTTAATGCTACTTCATAATGTTTTTCTTGTTCTAAGTGAATAATAGGGTCTAAATTACAAGTATGCGAGGAAGTAGTTGTTATAAATTTTAATGACGTACTAAATTTTGATGAGGACAAAATCTCGGTTAAATTTTCTAAATGTTTATTAATTTTTTCTAGTTCTGCCGAAGACATTTTTAACTAAATAATTTAGATAAGCTTTTGTAGTCCTTTTCACTAATAATTTTCTTTTCTGATAGTCTTTTTAAGATTGCATGTATTTCGTTAAAACTAGAGTTATGTCCTTCTTTTGTTGCAGCTAATAAAATCTCTAATCTGTTTATTAATTCTTGCGGATCATCTGGCAGGAAAACCGTTGTCTCTTTTAGACCTGTTCCTGTTTTTGGGTAACTGGTCGGTGTTGAATAACCAGTTCTTGTTGGAGAAGCAGCCATTGGTGTTGAATAACCAGGCAGGGTTGAATAACCAGTTCTTGCTGGCGAAGCAGCTGTTAGTATTGGTATCTTTGTTCTTGTTTTACTGGTACTAGACGTTTTGAATAATAAGCCATTCAAATTTTTATAACGCTTAAGAGTTTTTACAGTTCCAACCTTGTCTAACATAGTTTTGTATTTCAGTAGATCATCAGTATGATAGTTTTCTAAATCCGCTCCTCTTAATAAATCCACGAATTTTCTGTCTAAACTGAAAGCTGTTTTGTCTGGTGTGAAAATTAAACTTTCTTTAGTATTTATAAATAATTCTTCACCACCTAAGTAAAATCTAAGAAATGGCTTACCATCCATAAAAATTGTAGAATGTTCAAATAGCATAGATTTCGGTAATTTCTTGTCTATGTTTGCTTCTAACAAACCATAATCATCCATGATGGTTTTCTGCACTGGATCAGATATGTCAATTCGTTTATCACGAACTGCGAGTTCTTTCTCAAGAATTTTGAGTGGGGCAATAGTTTTTTCAAAATCAGTTTTCACTTGTTCAGTTAGGTGCATTTTTTCTAACATATCAGATTGAACGCCAGCTTGTAGCATTTGATATTGTCTATGTTTTTTCTTCATAATATTTTTCTGTTTTATTAATTCTTCTAGTTGTTTTATTTTTGCCTCATTTGTCTCATTTGTATTCATTATTTTATAAGATAATATTTGAATTTTGTGGTAGCATTGGCACACAGCATAAACACTTTACTGAAAAACTTATTTTTGTCCTATGGAACTTTGTTCTAACGTCTTTAATAAAGTTCTTATTTCTTCTAAAAAAGCCGCATTGTCTACTTTGTCTTGAGATTTATCAGGTATTTTAGTTGCTTCACTAGCTATTTGATCAAATTTTTCAATCTCATCTAACGTAATAACATTGTCATCACACAGTCTCTGGAAGTAGTAATGTAGTTTATCATATACTTCTTTGACATGCGCATGTTTCTTACTTAAGGATTTTCGTTTCTTAGTTATTACAGATTTATCTATCACTGTTGCAAGTGACGTTGCAAAAACACCTGTACCTGTTAAAAGCTGTAGCAACAACAGGAATTGTAAGAACGCCAGATGAAATGACAATAGTGAGAGCGCCTAAAGACATTGTTAAAAATGCTCCAACTCCTTGTGTTACATTCTTCACTATAGTCCATCTTTTTCTTAATTTATTATAATGTTCTAATCTTGACAATAGTTGTCTCTCCTTATCTTTCATGTACCTGACTCTATCTTTGTGTTTTGCTTTATCCATTTGTTCCAATATGGGATATAAAGGGGCTGATGGTTCTTTTGTTTTTACATTTTCCATTTTTAAATGAATATTTTTATTCATATTCATTTTTGTTTTTTGCTAAATTTCAGAAGGCCCCTATTTGCATTTTTGATTTGTTAATTTCAAGAGGACCCTATTTTGCATTTGGATTTGTTAAATTTCAAGGGGTCTAATTTAGCTGTTTTTTTATAAATTTCAAGAGGGGCCCTATTTTTGCATTTTGATTTGCTAAATTTGAAGAGGTGCCTAATTTTAACAATTTTTTATAAATTTCAAGAGGACCCTAATTTTTTCATTTTCAAGGGGTCTAATTTAGCTGTTTTTTTTATAAATTTCAAGAGGACCCTATTTTCCATTTAGATTTGTTAAATTTCAAGAGATCCCTAATTTTAACAATTTTTTATAAATTTCAAGTGGACCCTCATCTTTTCATTTTTTTTCATTTTTTTTCATTTTTTTTTGTATCTACCTGGGGTGTGGGATCCGGTGCTGAGCGAAGCGACGCGCCGGATCCTATACCCTATACTACTTTTGGCATGATTAGTCTACTAGGGCCTACATGTAAATGCATATTTATATGCGAATCATTCAGTCTATCAATTAGTCAATCTGTTTGATAGTTTAGTCAAAATTAGTCAATATTTGATTTTTTGGTCATAAAACCGAGTGGTTATAGAGGGATTCTAAAATAACTGTCTCAGAAAACCTAATGAACATACAGTCCTAATCTATTTCCCTATTCCTTGTAATATCTATATGGATGCATGTCGTTAAGATTCATACTAATCACAATGAGATGTTGATACATTGAATTCTGGGAGCCTTTGATCTCCTCTCAGAATTTGTTTTTTAAACCAATGTTGATACTGATTGAACTTATTTCCAATGTCTGACTTCATATGTGGATTTGGACTTGGAGGAGGAACAACGTATGGTGGCGAAATAAGGAAAATCAGGAAAATTATGATTAAGGGAAATTATCATGACTGATGGCGGAGATGATCACAATTCCTTTCGGAAGTAATGTGATAATTATATCTAAAGTGATACTTACAGAAAAATCTTAATGATAAATTGATCTAAATTCTTTGAATATTCATGATTATTAAATATCACTTTGAAGACGCTACTGGCAAGTCCAAGTTGGTGCGACTGCAATAATTAGTAAATGCTGCTTATTGACAGCACAATGTAAATAGAATAATTAGATATTGAGTTGCATCCTCAGTTGTAAGATGGGAACGAATAGATGCGATCTCGCACAATTCATTTAAATATCAGGAATCAACAGCATGCCTAGGTTTCATCTCTCAATATCGACACAACTACCTATTTATTGTTGTAGCCATGCAAAATTGACCCGGGCATGGCTGCAACTTTAAATAGGGATTTGTGTCGATGTTGAGAATTGTGAACTAGGCCTACTGCTAATGATTTCGGATGCTGGATGAAATGGCAGTTATTCAAGTCTGTTCCCATTCTTCAACTAAGGATGCAGCTCAATACTTAATTATTTTACTTACTTTATGATCGGTATAAGGTACATGTGCTTTAATTTTATGGTAGCCTGTGGAATGAACGAAAAGCCTGGTATGTCTACTTTTGTATTATTCTTATTTCTTCTGGGTATAAAATTCAATTTTGTGTTAGTACTTGTCTATTCCTAAAAAATCATAAGTTTCGTCGAATTGGGCAAAGAGGAAAAAGAGAAAGTCTGATAGTGCTATAAACTGTTGGTCAACTGAAATTAAAAAACATAATTTTATTTATACGTATATAGTACACATGAAATTATAAAAAAGAACTCCGATGAAAAGATGAACTTTTATATAGATAACGCATTGGAAAAGCCTTCGAAATATTCCGCGAGTTCCACAAATTGGAGCACTTATCGGAAGAGATGAGATTTTTCTACAAACATGCATCGTTGAGGAAAATGAGCAGAACCATGTATCGATCAAGGCTGATAGCAAATTTGACATAGCCCATTTCAATGTGGTCATCCGCTACACTCCTTTGGAGACGCGGAAGTGTCATTCTTTTATACGTGCATACTCAAGTTGGTTGGGTCAAAAGTCATAATAATTGTGCATTGTTTCTTTGGAATGGCATATATCGATTTTAAAACAACTGCAGCATTTGCATCCATTTTTCAAGCCTTAATAATTTGTGTCCCCATGAGATGAGTCAACATCTACTCGTACCTTGATTTTGATATAGTCGTATTTTAGGAATCGTGATCGTGATTGCTGCTGATTGTTGAATAAAATGTTTGATAGAATTACATTTTATTTTAATATTTCTTAAATAATATTTCGGAGTTATGATTCCATTCTCGAGTTATTCAAGATAAAAAGACTAAGCTAGCTAAATACAAAAAGGATATAAAATTTGAAATACTATGTAGCCTACACAGGAATTGAAAAGTCAGAGGTCACGCACACCCATGCTGAAGGCTGCACCGAAAATTTAGGTTCTATTATTTTTTTTATTTTTATCTTTATCTTAAATAAAACGATATCAGAAAAATACTGATATTTTCTTTCATGTCACTCCATGATATCTGTTGTCATTAATACTGCTGAAACGTCCGCTTGGATTTTATTTACGCAATATTGTGCCCAAAATCATATTTACAGATTGTGGGTAGCCATGTATCAGCAACTGACTTTCGGCGCGCAAAGACGGTACACGGAAGGAGAGCTGGCTTCAATAAAAGTCAACTTTCAAAGGACATGTTGCACTCTAAGAAGACGGCTGATAAATACTACGACATCACTCCAACTACTAACACAATTTCTATTCGTAAGTAGTCTATAGTGTTATAAATGTGGTGTGTGTGTGTGTGTTATAGTACTGCATTTCTGTTATTATGTTTGTTCACATACAATACTTTCAATGTTTTATTCGTTACGTTAAGTCACAACCCTCGCCACAGCACTGGACAGGCAATTTAGCTATTGTTATGCTCGGTTTGTGGTCTGTCGTCAAAACCGACAGTAATTGCTCCCCAGCTGAATTGACTCTCGCAGGCCTCCCAAAAAACCTATAAAACCTATAAGACCTATAAAAACCTATTTTTTCGGACTTCTTATGATTTTTGACTGAGATGATCACATTTCTTATGCTATTTTACATATCACGTAAGTTTTCTTGATTATCGATAAGGAAAGCAATTTTTAATACAATCTGGTTTCAGATTGTGTGTTATTCGTCTTTTGAAGGTCGGTGATTGATTTTGTTCCTCGTGTGCCCAATGATCAGCAGTTATTACTCTTGAATGATTTTCGATTGGTTCAGTCTGGTTGTTGAACTGTTCGTATTGTTTACTTGTCAAACAGAAGGCCTTTTGATACATTATCTATATCCTTCTATGTGTGATTTGATAAAGTCTGTCTTGTTCCGCTTTCAAACCAGAGTTATGTAAAAGAAAACTCAAAGAAGTTGAAATCAATCGATGTGTCACAGAACCATTTGGCTAATGAAGATATTGAAATCGGACATGCAGCCAGAGACGCGATTGAGAAGGTCGAATCGAAATCGAAGGATGAAGTCATGAAACAGATACTGTCGTTCTACAAAACTGCATCGCAGTACTTGATCGATAAACTTCCACATGATAACAAAATACTTCGAGCCCTCCGCGTACTACATCCAAAAGAACAATCCAACAAGAAAAGATGCCGCTATATCAAAATCATAGCAGAAGCGATGCCTTTTCTCAAAGATGACGACATCGTGAAAATCATCGACGAATGGAAATTGTACGGTGAAGAAAAAGTTAAGTCAGACATTCATGAAATCCGCATTGATGAATTCTGGTCTCAGATACTAGAACATGAATCAGTAAGTGGAAGAAAGAAATACCCGAATCTTTCCAGTGTCGTAAAAGCAGCTCTCACATTGGCTCACAGCAATGCCGACTCAGAAAGGGGACTTTCAGTTAATAAACGATTGCTTGGTACGGATAGAACAGCGCTTTCTGCAAAATCTGTAATCGGAATAAGAGCATGTAAAGACACTGTCCGATCATTTGATGGCATTACAAACGTTCCCATCACGAAAGACCTTATCAGCGTGGCGAGGGCATCTTCGAAGGTGTATCAACAGGAATTGGAGGAAGAAAGGAAAAAGGCGGAAAAACTTAAACAGGAAAAGAAAGAACGCGAAGAAAAAGAAATTCAAGCAGAAAAGGAACACAATGAAAAAATAGAAAAAATGGACGCGCAAACATGTTTTATTGCGAAAGACGAAGAAAACATTAACGTTGAAACGTCGAGAGCCAATCTTCTATTAAAGGATGCACAAACCCGTCTCGATGAAAGCATAAAAAAGAATGATATGGATGGCATCAGTATAGCATCAGATCTTTTGCGATTGGCAAAAGAAAAAATCGAAACATCCGCAAAGAAGCAACTTGAATTACAGAATAAAAAGCGGCAGTTCATGACAACTTACCACGAAATGACAATAAAGAAAAAAAGACTGTAATAGCGAACTTCAACTCTGTTGATGAGAGATAGTTGACTGTAGTGATAGCAATTTACTTGTCCTCATTTTTTGTATAGATTATTTAGCTAGTGTCACATTTTCAGTTATTGAACTTTTTAACTTTTTAGTGGAAAGATTGGACATTTTTACAAGTGTTTGTTTTGAAGTTTTCTGTTCGGTAAAGCTGTAAGTAAATTTTGTACAAAACTTTACAATTCACGAAGTATTTTTCTTAATTTCCAAAGACTGCTTTCTCTAATAACCGAGAAGTTTGTAATTTTTTAATAGAGTTTTTTTGATAATGAATGTCAATATTTTATAGCTCCCTACATGTACAAAATATTCATAAAGTTAAATAGCACTTGAACGTATTAATGCATGTATTGGATGATAGTCGTTGACTTCAATTTTCAACGTATTTTACTTTGTCATTTACGTAATTTATCTACTTCTCATAATAAACCTACTTATTAATTGCAATCGAATTTACGTGAACGATCATATTAGTTTGGTTGGAGTTTCACATATAATTGAACAAGATTGATGACATGATAAATTTAATTTCAATATAACAATAATATGCCTATACATAATAAAGTTATGAAAACCTATAAAAGCCTATATATTTTTTGGGACCTATGATTTTAGCCTATATTCTCACTAAAATTCGTTGGGAGGCCTGCTCTCGGCACCACATTACGTTTACCCGGTCAATTCCTCACCGGAGATAATTCTCAGCCTGATGCAAAGGGAACAGCCGCTTCTGATTACGTCACACATCTTCAGTCTTTCATGCGAGAGCTGACAGCCCCATACACGTTGGGCACCAATTTGTAGGGTTTAGGTAATGTGTATGATGAGTGTGGGATATTGGAGACTAGGATAATTTACTTTGGTGATCTACCTTACTAATATTCTACGCTCATCATACACATTACCTAAACCCTTTCAAGATCATCCCTAATTCATCCAAGTTCTCATGAACTTTTTGTTCATCGGTCTATCCACTTTTCGTCCTCCTCAATGAATAATAAAATAATTTGACGGATAACAGCTTCACCTTGTCATTGTAGATTTCATTTCAGGCATTTCTTAAGACTTTGTTGTTTTTTAAGAAATCATGCCCCTCTCTCTCATAAAAAGGAAGCAATATGGATCGGTCAGAAAGAGTGGCCATAAAGATATGATTTCTATCATTTAGAATGCATCCTTAAGTTTTGTCAATCATTTATTATTGCTTTCCATGGATACACTAATTTATGAAGGAATCTATGTCAATTATCTCATCAGAAATCAAGTATTTTGTATACATTCAAAAATTGTCCTAAGGAAAATAGTAACAATCTATGTGTTCAATTATCTATTCTGTATCACTAATTGTGTCTCACCTTTTCCATTTCAAGTATAAGAATGCGACATTCAATCGTTAATTATCTCAAATCAAAGATATAACTGTGGTTTGATTTGAGATTATTCATTAATGAACTGAGATGTAAGATTACTTCGCAGATTTACCTCAATTCAATTATAGAATTATCAAAACGATAATAAATAAACTAAAATCAAATGTAAATGCTTGATCTTTGAAAGAAAATTGACTGTATACCAGTTGCTGCGGTGCATTATTCGCTGACATACAAATGCTGATACTTTTAATTTTTAGGAAATACCTTGCTGTTGTCGAAAATGCTTTCTTTACATTTGAGCTCAATAAATTTCATTAAGCTCATTTATTTTTCAATCAAACATGCTGCTTAGATTCAACGGACATCTTTTTATTCATTTATACCTGCACATGTGCCTCTCATATCCTGTATCCATCTATCTTTCATCGTTATCTCGCACAAAACAGCAAGAAATAATCCAAATATTCATGTATTTATAAAAACGATGTGCATTATTGATTTATTCATGGTTGATGTCATCACCAGCTATGCAAGATGGAAGAAGAGTCAACATATGCTGATAAAGTCGACGAACTTTTACGTACGTAACCGAATTGATGGATTGTTCTGCCAACTGCATCATAGTGGCTATTCGTTGTTGATGGATCTGCTGTAGCAGGTAGTGCCTTGTCTCCGCCATCAGTTTCTTGAACTCCGCTTTCCATATGCTGAATGCACCTTCACAAATATTCAGAAACGGCGAATATGCCGGCTGGAACCGGTAGGAGTGACCTGCCTGAAGGATTCTGAGGCAACGTTGTGAAACGGCACATTGTCGAAGATGAAAACCACTGAATCCTGTGGTTCAAATGGTCATCTGTGAGCATCTGTGAGCATTCTTCCAGAAATAGCTTGAAGTCTTCCGAATTGTAGGCTCCGTCCTTGTAGGCATGATGGACAAGTCCCCTGTCGCTTGAGACAGCGAAAATTATCGACATGTTGCGAGACTGACGTGCATTAACAACTCGGTAGGCAGGTTGGCCTCTTGGAGCTCGCCCCCATAGTTCTTCTCAACCACAGACGAAAGCCGCTTTCATCAATGTATACTTTCTCCATCTGCGCGTTTCGGAGCAGCCAGTTTGCCATTGATGCTCTGTCAGCTTTCACTATTGCTGAGCTCCGTTGCTCTGGTGCATCACGCAATATAGTTTCAACGTTATCAGCTGTCCGTCCAATACTTTGGCAACCGAATTGTCGCAGATGTTCACCTTTTCTGGGAGGCGAAGTCGCAACTCAGCATTTATTTGCGCCAAAGTGAACTCAGGATGCTCTTCAGTGATGTACACTATGGCGTCCTCCATCTCATTGTCCAAACGAACATTCCTAGCTCCACCTCGAGGACGATCAACAGTCCCATGCTCACGGTATCGTCGAACAATCGCATATGCAGTTCCATACGCGATGCCCAGCTGTCTAGCCGTCTCAACATAGTCTTCATTACGCTCATATGCGGCAGCAATTCTCTGTTTGTCAAACAAGGAGATGTGATTTCTTGGCATATTAGCAAAATTATCAGTCGACATGCGGAGCTAAATTGGCTTTTATCGAGATATCTATCAATGAATTGCGAATATTATTCATGAATTGAGATATGCGACTTCACTTGTCTCTGTCGTCAACAATTAAACAATAGAAATGAGAAATTGTATACTTGAAATGAGATTCATGACAGCAGAAATTAGCAATTGAATGCCTGAATTGAAGAACTATTGTTGATCTGAGTAATCTTAACATTGAATTTAGCGATTCGGTACATGAACTGGAAAAGGTGTATAATGCAAGAATTTATTTCACAGATTCTTGACTTTTTGAAGCCTTCGACTTCAGTAGTAGTGCCGACATTAATTCTTCAAAAAGCTATGAAAAAATCAATCCAGATTGAGTTAGTATTTAATCCGGTTTCAATCTCGCTTGAATCTAGATTTGAAATCTAGCAGTGTTACTAAACAGTGTCTTCTATAGCGTGAAAACTTATGCTTAAGTCTTATGACCTCGCGACTTTGCCTGGTGCTGTATTTCGGAATGTGTAGTAAAAACAAAATGTCGTAATGTTGTGCTCATAATATTTCTTCTGCATGCAAACAAAGGGTTCATCCATTTATATACCTCTAAATTATTTGTTTGCATAATTTTAAATTTTCCCTTCAGGATACTTTGATTTGATAACAAGCGGTGAAGAGCGTGAAAATGAAGTCAATCGAGAAAATGAAGCTGAAGAAGAAGCCGCGACGGATACGGAGAGCGATTAAGACAGTGAAGACGAGGAGAGATGCATTGAAGATGAAGAGGCGTGCGGTGATGAAAATATGGATGTTGGAGAAGCGGCTGTTGCTGAATATATTGATTCTGCGAACTTCCCCCACTTCGAGTTAGAATGGCAAGACGTGTGGCAAATGTGTCGGACATCAAACAAAACAGATTGTAATTTTTTTGCAGTGCACATAGAGCCTTCTTCTCAAATTACATACCATTAATGCAAATTCTTTTTCAGCTGTATGCTCCCTGTTATTATTTGTATATATTTTGTACAATACGGATGGTCTGTTCGATTATCAGATATTTTCTGTTTTCTGTCATAAATCCAATGTTGTACGCGTCAATGAAAAATTGACGGCGTCAGTTTCAATTGCCAAATTATTGAAATAGACCTGAAATTGAAGACGTCAATTGTACATCATGCTTATCATCTGTTTTGACGTTCAAGCGGTAAATAGACGTTGTCGCTGTGAATACGGTACTTTTGCAGTGGGCCTGAAGATCTCTCCTTTCGGCACTCTGCACGGACACCAAACCAATGTCGGCAGATCCAAAAGCGAATTAGGAATAAAAATGAAGTCGAGTTTATCATCATGTATGCATAAAAATGTCTGGAACAATTGAGTAGGCCTAGGCCTCTATCATTTTCGACGAAAACTTTGTAAGACAATTACGATGTGAAAAGAATCATGTTCAACGATGTGGAGAAAAATCATTGCTGTTGATGTTTCCGAAGTCTTCACAAAAACAGACTTGCATACTGGCACTTTGACACTAAAAATAAGCAGTGATGAAGGCAAAATATTCCAGAATGTATTCATGAAAAGAAGGAAGTGATTGGTCTCTTGAAATATGCAGTGCCAAATAAAGACATCTTCACAACGACTTCAACGGTACCATCTTCTGTAGTACTGAAGCTTTGTCTAAGCCATAGATTGTCTAAGCTTATTAGGATTCGACCTCAAGATTTTGTTTGTTTTGGAAATGTCGCAAAAGTTAGCACCAACTTGACATAATATATACTTTTTTGTCATGTTATGGTTGTCAAACGTCGTTTTTGGTGTCAGACAACAGCAACAATTAGGTCATAGTGCTTAGTGTTCGTTGTCTATGGTATTATTCTTTCCTTTTGTCAATTCCGTGCTTATTTTTCGAAAACTGTAAAAATTTGCACATCTCACATGTGGTACATAAGTCACAGCTCGAGCTCGTTTCATAAAATCGAAACTGCTGTCACATTGAGCATTTCATAAACACTGAGATGCTCTACGTAATATACTACTTACAATGTGGTTGTCAATTTTGATCCCGCTTAAACTTAAGCAAAGCGGAAGGTGGATTTCTATTCGATGATAAAATTCAAAGTGCTCATCATGAGGAATTATTTTCACATACTTGCGCAGTGCAAATGAAGCCAGAAAATAAAACCCATAGACATCGGATTACATTATTAGGGCCTAACAATGTAATCCGTGTAATCCGATGTCTATAATAAAAGCCTATCTCGAAAATTTTTCATTGATGATGCTGATTGAAATTCCTGTAAATTAGGAGTTTCTAACACAAACTTTGAAGTGTGACTAAATACATGCAACGAAAAATGCAAATTTAACAGAAAAACACTTTCTATTGGCAGAAAGATGATGTCTGACCAAATAGTGACAGGGATATGATGGAAAGTCATATTTGTTTGTTTACAGTGATTGTATTGCGACTGAACTAATTTGCCAAAATTGAAAATCTGCAAACTGATGAAACTAAGTTTTCTATACTCAATTTCACGATTTGCTTGGCCGTCTCTCCGTTGTGAAAATAAAGCAATTCATCGGAAGTTTTGTAGCATGGTAAGACGTAAATAGTGAAGCGGCATGAATGAAGTCGCTTCCAAGCTATGTATGTATGTATGAAAGTTGAAAACTGATGTCCAACAAAATTTGATAATACTTCTTTATTGACTCCCATATGTTTATTAGGAGTATAACTACTTGAATTTTTTTATAATTTTTTTTCCTGTGGCAGGAATGAATGACCTTTTGCATAGTAATCGCTATAGGAACTTCATGTGCGTTGAAATTTAAAAAAGTCACGCACATATTGAAATTTTGAAAATCGCTTGTCCACATTTGCAACTATATTCTGTAGTCCTAAGTTGAAATAAATTTTTTATTGCTGTGTGATCGAAGTATAAATGTGTCAATGTCATGGGTTATATGCAGTGAAAAAGCTAGTAGAGCTCATTTACACTGCATTAGAGCTTACTGTATTATATTCTGGGAAAAAATGGTTGACATTGAAGCTATAATCCATCAATTGACTTGTTGTTTTGGTCTTTGGGAATCAGTGAAATTATCAGAAAAGGAACCAATGACTATTCTAGCAGGTACATCGTCTAAATATTTTTCTGAAAAAACACGACCAAACTGTCACTTAAAGAAGGTAATGTTTAAATTGAACGCTGTAAGATGAGCTATTTTTATCTCAGGGATTCCCTGATTTCATCCGACTTAGGAGCTAGTGAATATTCGAGTTTCTGACTGCATGTTGCCTTTACATTTTTCTAGGGAACAATGCAATTGGTGACATGTTTGCTAGTTGTGTACACTGTACTACAGACAATGTACACTGTCTGCTACATTGAATACGTTCAAGATAAGCTCTTATGTCACGGATAAAAACAAGCAAGCCTTGAGAGATAACTTACTTCTGTTTCGATGGCTATCAAGAAAAGTCAATATGGAAGTTTATGAAGCACCTTTGATCGAACGCAGTCTCAAGCCTCTGGAAAAGCATATTATTGGACAGTTCAAATTTCTTGAATCATCGACGAAAGAAAGGAAAGAGAATTCGGATAATAGCTGATGAGTTAAAAGCCTTGTGCAATGAGGCAATGAATTTTCCTCAACTATCTGATCAAGTTATTTGTGCAAAACTAGAAACAAACCAGTGTAGAAAGAAAACTAGAAAAAAACTAGAAACAAACCAGTGTAGAAAGAAACAAACCATTGATTCATTGAGTGAACTGTTTGACGTGACTAAGTGAAAGATGAATGTTTGTGCCAATACAGGGGTTCCCAACCTGGAGTGCGCGAAGGATTTTTGAGGGGTACGCATATTGTAGGAGATTTATTAAAATTCATTTTTACTTTGATAACTTTCCTGTTCATGGGTCAGTTGAACTGTTAACAGCGTGCATTCCGCAATGGATTGTCATGATCTGGCCTTGGAGCAACCGTTGTTAATTAGCCACCACGAACTCGACCACATTCTTTTGCGAATCCGGATTCTCCACCAAAGTAATGATTAAAAGCGAACAACGAGCTCCTTTGATGTTGGAGCATGACTTTCCCTGCGCTTGTGTTGTTGCACAAGCGCACATCAGTTACGCCTAGTTAAATTTTTGTGACATCAAATTACGAATTTCGTTCATTTCTGCGCGTAATTAAATTTTGGTATGATTGAATTTCTATTTTTTATGTGTATAGTTGAGGGTACACGGAATAATGAAAAATCCTATGATTTTCTATTTGGGGTTACGCTGCATGAAAAGGTTGGGAACCACTGTGCTAATAAGATAAGTACTTACACCAACTGCAGATTGTGAGCAATGGCTAAGCTGGTTTTTCCACTCGCAAGCTTGCAAGTGTCAAGACCATCCACCCATCCAAGCGAAGGAAGACAGTGAGAACAACTGCGCTCGCTTTTGTAGCTCGTAATACCCTGAACATTCAGAAGCCACAGTATGTATAAGTAGCTCGGATTCATCCAACTCAAGCGACGACGATAGTTCTTGGGAGTCTACGACTGCAATATCAACGAGAAAAAGAGAGCGTAATCCAACAGATTTTGCAAGACGCCCTTTGTCAACAACTTTCTAGTGACTGCGTACAAATGCCAACTATTTTTCAGTCTGGAATACACAGGGCCATCTTTATGAGAGCAGCTCAGTTAATAGAGCACACGGTGAGCACGCTTTGTTTGGATAAGTGGAGCTTACACTTTGACGGTAAGCGCATTGACGGTTTCAAGGTTGCGGTCCTCAAGAATGACACAAAGGAAATCAATTGAATGACGGGAAAGCCGCTACAATCGTAAAACGACTTCAGGATGTGTCAGATGAATTCAACTTGTGGGGATCAATTTGGATGATTGTCACCGACACGACTAGTGTGAACACGGACAAAAAGACAGGCATTGTTCGTCTACAGCAAATGTTCGAAGAGAAAGGTCATCATAAACCCGCTTATCAGCTGTCAGCATCATGCATTGGATCATCATCTTCGTTCTTCGTGTTGTTATGGATGATCGAGTACATTTTTGTGCACGACTTGATGACCAACTATGATATACTGAAAACAGCTTTCAACAACAGGAAAGCTGATATCAAGGACAAAGGTGCCTGGATAGACGATATGAAGTTTCTGTAGCACCTCACCCAGGCAGGGTGTCTACTGAGTGCTCTATGTGCTCTATGTGCACTATTTGGCGTTATGTGCTCTAGAGCACACTATTTGTGCTCTAATCAGAGTCAAGTGCTCTATTTCTGACTTAGTTTTGAAAAATGCTTTTTTGATTTGTTATTTAATGAAAAACATTGCATGACTTCCTCAACGTACTATAATTCGATTGATTCTTGAATATATTCATACCACCGTTATTGGCATATATTTGAATAGATTATGAAAATATAACGTAAAAAATATAAATTTTCGAATTGGACTTTAATTTTATTGACTGATACATATCAAATTTTACTCCAAAAAAGGTGATGTTAGTCGTTAGCATTATTCTTGAAATTCGTCACGTATGACATTTTTGCCTTTATGTAAAATTTAATGTTTTTGCCTCTACGGCCTTACGGTATTGAAGCTGCTCGTATAGTAGTCTCACACCAACACGGGCCGAGAGTAAAATGGCACCTGGTAAATCTTGACATCGTTATTTAGATGTTGAGATTTAATCTTAAGTTTAAGTTTAAATTAAAAAGAGTGTGTGGCGTAGATCTCAGCAGTAAGCTAGCGGAGGCCAACGGCAGGAGGAGGAGTAGCACCTTACCCCAGGCCTGGGCCCGATGGCACCGGATAAGTCCCGCTGGTAGTCCAGGTCTCCACTCCTGTCGTTGAAGTGCTTGTGCCAAGCAGGTCGTTTTGAGTAGATGGATGATGTGGAAGAGAAGGTGCGAGTATGGGTAGGCTGGGCTCAATAGCCGTAGAGAAGGCAGTCAGCCTAGGAGATGGAAAACTCCGAGTAAAAACCCGGACTGATGAAATCTGTTAGACTTTTAAGTTCATTTTCATCTAAGAGTTCCAGCTTGACAAAAACTGGTTGGCGTCAGGAAGGGCATCCGGCCATGAAAACACTCGCTCCATAAGCATCATGATGGCAAGAAGAAATGATGGGCAGCAACCAGCCCGTAGGTTGCCGTGGGCGGCACCAGCCTACGATAAAAAGGAAGGTGCAAACCCTCAGCAGACGATGCAGCGTCTTGTACCGCCATATGACGATCAACTGAGATCGGATGGGCGTCAGAAGCTGAGGTTCGGAACATGGAATGTTGGTTCCATGGTTGGCAGAAGTATGGAGGTGGCTGACGAAGTGAGGAAGAGGATGGTTGACATCTGCTGTCTTCAAGAAACGAGGTGGAAAGGTAACTCAGCTAGATTTGTTGGACCCAAAGGTAAAAGATTCAAATTTTGGTGGAATGGAGAGGAAAACGGCGGAGTAGGAGTTTTGATAAAGGAAGAGCTGATTGATGGATTGTTAGAAGTAAGGAGAAAAAGTGGAAGAATCATGGTAATTGTGCTATCTCTCGGAAGACAGGTGGTACGTGTCATCAGTTGTTACGTCCCCCAAGCTGGACGGCCTGAATCAGAGAAAGATGAGTTTTATAACGATCTATCAGATGAGGTTGCTCTGGTTGGTTCGGGAGAATTTCTGGTTGTCGGCGTTGACTTCAACGGTCATATTGGAGCAAATGTAGATGGATATGAAGGGATTCATGGTGGTTTCAGTATTGGTACACGTAACAGAGAGGGTTGCAGGCTTCTTGAATTCTGTGCTCAGTCAGAGCTGGTCGTTACCAACACGTGGTTCAAGAATAAGAGAAAGAACACTTTTCATTCCGGCAATACTTCATCACAGATTGACTACATGCTTGTTGGCAAATGTTCACGAAAGAAGGTTCAAAGAGTCCGAGTCATACCTGGAGAGCTGCAGCATAGCTTAGTCGTGATGGACGTATCGGGTATTCGTAGAAACAAAAAGACGGGGTTTTGGGAGAGGAAACCAAAGACATGGAAATTACGTGAACCTGAAACTCAAGCAAAATTTGAGGAGAAGATGAATGACCTGTGGCACCGTGATCCATCAATGCCTGGCTGGTTGAAGTACAAGAAATGCGTCTCGGAAGCGACTGAAGAAGTTTGCGGCATCAGCAAAGGTAAACCACAGCACGGAGAGACTTGGTGGTGGAACGAAAGCGTTCAAAAAGCAATTGCAGAGAAGAAAACAGCATTTAGAGAGTGGTCGATTGGAAAAACGGAGATAGCTCATGTGAAGTACAAAAAAGCGAAGAAAAATGTGAAGAAAACAATTGCAAAAGCTATGAAAAACGAAACAGAGAAAGAGCTAGACACCCTCGAACGAAACCGTCATAACATCTTTACAAAACTTCGAATGATGAAGAGAGATTCAACGGACATAAATGAATGTAGATGCCTCAAGGATAAAGAAGGGCGGATCGTTTTTGAAGAGATTGAGCAAAGTAAAATGTGGAGAGACCACATGGAGAGCATCATGAACCAAGAGAACAGTTGGGATGGCATGGTGGAAGCAGATGTAGTTGAAGGACCAATTTTCAAGGTTGAAAAAGAGGAGATCGGAAAAGCATTGAGGAGTATGAAGAATGGCAAATCTGGAGGCCCTACCGCTGTTGTGAAGGAACACCTAGTTGCTTCTTCCCACGGTTTGGAAGTGATGCACCAGATTACAAATGAAATCTTGCAAGGAGCCAGCATACCGAAAGATTGGAGGGAGAGCACCCTAGTACCGATTTACAAAGGCAGAGGTAGCAGAATGGAATGTGGTTCGTATCGGGGTATAAAATTGTTAGAACATGGTATGAAGGTTGTCGAACGTGTGCTTGAACGAAAGCTTCGAAGCATCATTGACATCAGCGACATACAGTTTGGATTCATGCCTGGGAGAGGAGCGATTGATGCCATTTTTATCGCCAGAAGAATGCAAGAATGCTACATCGAGAAGAAAAAGGATCTTTACATGTGCTTTGTTGATCTTGAGAAGGCTTTTGACAGGGTTCCTCGACCAGTGATCGCTTGGGCACTCAGAAAACGCCTAGTGCCGGAATATCTAGTCCAAGCCGTTATGAAATTGTACGAGCATCCAGTGACGAAAATCAAGTTTGGCAGAAGTGCGAGTTTGTCGGACAGCTTTAGCGTTGGAGTAGGAGTTCATCAAGGTTCTGTTCTTTCACCGCTGCTCTTCGCCACTGTTCTGGATGTCTTATCTGAATCTGCTCGAAAGGAGGCGCTATGGAATATATTGTACGCTGATGATCTGGTGTTAATGTCGGATTCTATGGAGAGTTTGGAAATTGCATTCAATGACTGGAAGAAAGTGTTCGAAAACAAAGGTCTGAAAGTAAACATCAAGAAAACGAAGGTGATGAGAGCGAGTGGTGGTCAAAAAGTAATTGATGAGGCCAAGCAAGATCCGTGTGGAGTGTGCCGCAAGCGTGTAATGAGAAATTCTGCACGATGTAATTCATGTCGAAAGTGGGTACATGCCAGATGCGCAGGCGTAAAGAGATTCACGAAGACCAAAGGAGATGGATTTGTCTGTAAGTCGTGTCAGCGAAGTGACGGGGAAAGTGAGATGAACAGCACGAATGAAGAGTATATGAAGGGTATTGAGAAGGTGGAACGCTTTTGTTATCTCGGTGACACAATCAACAGTGGTGGTGGATGCGAGATAGCAATTGACAGAAGATGCCGTCTTGGTTGGATGAAGTTTAATCAGCTCTCATCAGTACTATGTGGAAGACGCTTTACTAACAGACTAAAAGGAAGAATTTATAAAGTATGTATCCGGCCAGTCATGACCTACGACTCAGAGACATGGAATATAAGATCTGCGGAAGAGGGTGTCCTCCGAAGAACAGAGCGAGCCATGATAAGAAAAATGTGCGGAGTAAAACTTGCTGACAGAAAGAGCACTGACGAATTAATGAAGCATTTGGGTTTGACGGAGACGGTTGTTGAGGTGGTGAAAAGGAGTAGCTTAAGATGGATGGGTCACATCCTGAGAAGAGATGATACACATCCACTTAAGAAAGCATGGACCTTTGAGAAGGAGGGAAGACGAGAAAGAGGAAGACCAACCACGTGGAAGAGCATGGCGCTGAGGGAGTGCAAAAGAGCTGGTCTGAAAGCAGAAGATGCAAGTGATCGAGCGAGATGGAGGAATGGCGTGTCAGCGTGGTGCGAACGTCAGTAACCCCTCGCAAGAGGGAAAAATGCTGACGAAAATAAATGATGATGATGATGATGATGATGATGATGTACCTTGGTATCAGTCAACTTACCGTTTTTCTTTGAATAAGGGACGCCCTCGAATAAGAGACGCATCCGTGAGAGGAAAAAATTTAATAAGAGACACCCTTGAATAAGGGACACCCTCGAAAAAGAGACGCATCCGTGAGAGGAAAAAATTTAATAAGAGACGCATGTACAAAAAATAGACTGCTATAGACATATTACATGCAGGCTATTGTAATGTGGTAGCTACATCCGCCTGAGCGATTATTAGGCCTACTTATCTTAGTAAAATAAGTCAGTCTACTAGTGAATACCGGGTATCATGACCAATATTGTATAATATATAAGGCTTCTTGTTGTTGTACATGCAGTACATGCATGTTGTACATGCGTACATGCAGGCCTACTTAAGGTTACTTCATCTACCATTTGAGGAGGCATTATACGGTAGCTTCCTTTGCATTTGGAGTCATGTAAATTTCTGCGCTTGATGAAAAGTGAAATCAAGATGAAAAACATAGACAAACATCTGCTGAACATGGGAACAGTGCTGGGACGTGGAGAATTCAGTGCTGCTACAGGATCGGACGTTTTCCCTTTGAAATTCTGTTCAACTCGCTGGACAGAAAATGTACCCGTCGCAAGGAGGGCCCTCATGTTGATAGACTACTTACAAAAGTATGTGACCGCGGTTAACAACAAAGAGACACTATTAGCGGCCTAGAAACAAAATTGAGGACTCCTGCCTCGAAGTCATACCGCAGCGTTGTCAACGCAATGCAGAACAATACTACGATATTGACTGCTCGTCTTCATTTCTTTGTGCATCTTTCAGAGGATGTCAGAATTTTTGACCAAATTTTAATCAAAAATGCCACTTGCACCTCACTTGTTCGGTGAGGTATCATTATTGTTTCGTGAATTATTATCCAAATTCATCAGAAAAGATACGATCGATGCTGCGGTGAGTGGCTCAGATCTTCTGAGCATCAAGGTCGAAGATCCGGACAACTGGACCACACTCGATGATCTAGAAATCGGCGAAGGTGCACGGAGATCACTTCAGAGCAAAAAAGTGAAACCCAATGAAGCCATCGCTTTCCGAAAAGAATGTAGGGCAATTCTGATCCTCACAGTAAAGAAAATATCGGAACGTTCTCCCCTCAAATATCAGTTTACGGAATTCTTGTCAGGATTCAATCCTCGATTATTTCATCTGACTGATAGAACACGTCGACTTGCTCGCAGTGCGCTCACCACCTTGAGCGAATGTAATATCATTACGATACTTGATTGTGACAGAGTGAATGCTGAATGGCGGAACTTTGTACTGGACGAAAACATTCTCGAAAGATCATCAAAGTATAGACCACTTAAGGATCGTCTCGACGATTTCTACACCAACGTCTTGGATGAGGAAACTTATCCAACTTTGTCAACCATCCAACCGTGATTCAGAAGGTTCTCATTCTCTCACACGGGAATGCGGCTGTTGAACGGGGTTTTAGTGGTAATGCTTTACTTCTGAAAGAGAATCTTCATACTGAATCCCTCGTTTTGTTACGGCATGCCCAAGACGGAATTCGACGAGCTGGTGGAACAACGGAGGTAGAATTTAGCGAGAAATTTCTTCTCTCCTGTCGAATGGCAAGTAACCGTCGTCGACTGGCGCTAGAACGAAAGAGAAAAGAACAAACGGAGAAGAAGAAATTCAATGAAGAACAGCAAAGACAACGAGAAGAAGTCTAGAGGCGAAAAAGAGAGCTCTTGATGAAGAAAGAGCAATGGTAGTCTCAGAATTAGATACGAAGAGAAAGAAGCTTATGTAAAGTGTATTTGAGAATTCGTGGACCATTACTTTTCTTTCTATCCACCGTCACAACCTTTAAATATTTTCTGAATTTTTAAAAATAGAACCTTACGACATTCATATATAATTACACATCATTCATTCATGTATAATTCCCCCAACTGAATATCTACATTGTATATACACCTCATAACGAGAAATGAGGAGAGCCTGTCTCAGTTAAAAGGGATATGAAATAAAACCAGAGTTATTAGTACACTTGTACACTGATGACATAGCCTGTACGCAAATGTCCTCGTCGTTACTGTCTTAATTAATTTCCCTTTCAATTGGGACCGGATCTCTCCATTTTTTTTATAATAATTAACAAGCACTGACTTTCATATAATTATTTTCTACCAAACCGTAATTAAGGTTTCGCTGCATTATATATCTTGAACATGATTCCAGCCCTATCACGAAATCATCGAGTGAAATCGTTAGCCCTGATTTATTTAGAACATTAAAAGACTGCAAAGCCGCATTCAGACATCGATCAATTAAAAAATTTAGTTAGGTTAACGTTAATCAGTTTTGAAAAAGTAATCATAGGTTTCTCGTTATCGATAGGTGCTTCAAAGCCGGCCGAATTATTCTAAATTAATGTATGTCATGCTTGCACCTTAACACTGCGTCGTGATTTTAAAGAATATGGTTTCAGTTTTATTTAGAGGTTCCATGTCATTCTCTTCATAATCTCATTGTAGCCCCTTCAATTATATTTGTGATGACTATGAGCTATTCCAGTTACAATCTTTAAGGTCTTGTTGGCTATCATTTTTGTCTTCTAGATTACTCTCATCATATATGAATTGTTATTGTAATTTGTTTCAAATGGATTGTTTTATAGATTTTTATTTCATGTTTCAGCCGTTTTATCAGTTATGGTTTTTGTATTAGCTTTCTAGCAGTGATAATAATCATTTCTTTCCCTAAACAAGATATTTGTTTTTGTGTACTAATAAACGGGACAAATAAATGTCAAGTAGACCTACCGTAAGGAAGGTAATCATACGCGTAGAATTGCGTTCATCACACAGCTAGATTTTAATCGTTTTCGGGCTCTATTGCGTTAAAAAAGTACTCTATTTTGCATAAAAATGTGTTCTATTTTGCCCAAAATTGTGCTCTAAAGTGCTCTAACACCACCTTGAAATTCCAGTAGACACCCTGCCAGGTCTTTCGTCACTTCAGAGAGACATATGGGATACATTCCGTAAGGTTTCAACAGATCCCGATTATCTGCAAAGCGCGATGGAACTCTCGAGCCAATCTATCCCTTCTGGCATTTATTCTGATGCCTCACATTCGTAGCAGACCTGCGCAAAATCTGTGCATTTATTTCTTATTCATGGGCCGATCATTGGTTCAGCAGTCAACTGCTCCGTGCTGAAGATTTTCATGAACTTTGTGTAGTTCTGAATGAATATCTCAGAGATCTCAAATGCTTGAAAACCCGCTGGAATACTAATGAATCTCCAATTAATATTGCCAGGAGCAACCAGTACTGAGAGCGTTCAGCGGACCCTAAATTTTATTATAATCCGGCAGACGTCTCGCCCGTAGGCTTTCTCGATGCCAAATGACAAACAAAGACACTGGTGCAGTACATTCACAACATGGATATCAGTTCACATAACGAAGTGATTGAAATACATCATATCAAGACAAAATCGATGGAATCAATGGAACGGAACATAACATCCGCAATGTACGTAAGAGCGATACTCATGCTTATAGCATCCTTCGTTTGTTCAGTTTGCTCCAGGATCGTTATGAGAATGATGAAAAAATGCAGCCAAATCATTTGTCTTTTGTTGTCTGATGAAATTTATCTGATTTCAGTTTATACTTTCGGGGAATTGAGTAAAAGATGATAATTTTTCATTCTGTCAGCATGCACGTGGGATTTCGATTTTCCGGAAACATTGCCAAGTCTCGTTCGTTCAAAATAGGGGGTATCGGCCGATTATTGACACGACAGAGCGATAATCGGTAATCGGCCGATTAGTTACTACCGATTGGTATTTGCCGATTAGTGGACTTTTTAAGATTTTGGTAAATTTTTAGGTCCGTATTTTTTAAAATTAGTAGCCATTTGAACATATTCGCAAATTTTCATTGAACAATCAATTATCATGATTAGCATTATCAAGATTCACTCAAAATGTCTTCTTGTTCTGAAAAAAGCTACAGGAGTGCTGACAAGATAGTGTGCATAGCCACCAAATTAATGTAGCTTTAGATGCACATACTATAGTACGAGCTCTTATATAGCAAATGTACACGCATGTTTTCATGTTCGTGGATGCAACGAATTTATCAATCGCAATATGCAAGCACGTATCTGCTTCTCAAACCGTAATTCTAACTCGCGCCCGCAAAAGAAATGTCATGTTATCAACAACTTATCCCGCCATAAAATGCTTTGAAAATTCTGTCATATCTTGAAGAAATATCTTATCATGACTTAGTCGTTCCGTACAGAACTCGCTGGTCTTTAAATCAATCAATAGAAATTTTTGGGAGAAGATTTTGCGTGTGTCAAGGAAGCCAATGCCCTAGCCACCAATGTCTAGTGATTTTAGCGTTCGCCTTGATAGACATGATTGTAAACCGTACAAATAATACTCGATTGCGCATCCAACACAATACTTGTACTGTATATAGACATACTCAGTTCTAGAGGATGGCAATGCAAATAATCTTAAGAACAAGCGACTTTTCTGGTGTCGCTGATCGCAACTTTTCATGGTTTTCAAATTCTTGGTAGTCCTTGGCCATGTCCGATCTCGTCTATGGACTACTGAAGACATACAACCATTCGCCTTACAGCTCACCATCTACTATTGTAACTGTGACGGAGTTCTCACTAGTGCAATAAGGGTATCTGGGTTCGAATCCCAGCGCGGAATGTCGGCGTATATACTAATTTTCACAAATAACGAATGAAATTATCATCTACCAAAATGGAGTCCTACAGCAAGTAATTTCGAGTCACTTCAGACCCTTCGACATAATATCAGGGGTGGGCTCTGTCCTTTCATGCCATCATTGGTTAAAAAATGGATGTTTTAATGATGCTGATTATTGATGTGATTTTGGTTGTAATGTAATGCTTACGTAATCATATTAAATAAAGGTCTTGCTGTATGTTTATGTCATCAATATTCTTCCATGAGTAATGCTTCAAGTGACCTTCTAGAATTTAATCAAAAGCAAGTGACAAAAATTCCAAAATATTCAACTCAACGTCTAGAACTAGCTACACAACGCATATTGCATGGCGCATTCAGAACCTGTTTTACTTGTTATTTGGTGTTCTACAGTATTGCTAAGTTTCCTTTAACTAAATTGATGATTTCTTTAAATAAAAGCGTCGATTTCAGAGGAATTTGAAAGAAATAATCTAATCGGCTTCCTTCCACCGATTAATCGGTAGTCGGCCGATTATCAACATCACTAATCGGTGCACCCCTAGTTCACACATGAACACACTCAGGGGTCAACTCTGAGTTCGGGTAAGCGGAGTAGACACTTAAACGTACACATGAACTTACACATGACCTCAACTTATGTCAACACACAGAAAATCTCTATATACGCTTTGATAGTTTTGAATAGTTAATAACCACATGTTATATGATCGATCGTTTATTTAATTTCATTATTGTTAAATGAAAACAAAGTATATTTTATATTAGCATTGTAGATAAAAAGATGACAATTGTTAACGGACACGCTTAAAACATTATTCAATACATGACAAAAAATCACCGCAAAATTTGGTAAATAAAAAGAATCACTAAGTTAATTGAAACTATCTAATAGCACTAGGCCTTTCGTCCAATGTCAACGGGTGCTTACTTTGGACACAAGAATCTTGAATGCACATTAAGATATAACCGGTGTGTTTGTATAGTACCGTACCGAGCTCTATGCCTACATAATGGGGAGACGGGTGACATGGCTCATGGTTCCTTCTGAAGAAACTTCTATGCAAGGGAATATGAAATCACTAGTGCTTTTTCCGGAATCACATCTTTATGAGACACTAAAACTATTGTGATGCCTGCTTCAGTCGTTTGTCTCAGGCGAGGATTAACAAAAATCGCCCTTTTTTGTAGCTTAATGCAGCAACTTTCTAAGGGCACTGTTTATATGCACGGACAGTTTGATGAACAGAATTCTGTCTAAATCTCTTCCAGAACGAGAGTTTCATGTGACTGTTGCTACAACTTGGCTAAATGAAATACTGGTACTAAAGCATATATCATATGAGACATTAAATTTCATTCAGGGTAGGGGATGGGGTGAGTTGGCATATGCTAGAATGGATAGAGTTGGCATAATTTCTGAAAAAATTTGCGTGAAATATTTAAGAAATTTTAGTGTGGCTCCTGTCTTCCGTTTCAGTGACAGACCGATCAACATCAGCAGAAACCATGCTTAGGGTTCTTCAATGATGTTTATTACTTCCATTATTGGTAAGCCTAATTTGAGGTCACGAGGTCAATTTAAAATCAATTCGAAGTTCACATCTGTTTACCATTAATTTTCACCATCTGAAGACGATCATGAAGACGAAGAGCAATCATGAATTATGTATCGTATTAAAGCTCTTGTTATCAATTTTTTCCCTCATGATCATTAGCGGCATCGATACTAACGTTCATATGTTCCCAAACGTAGGGTTGGACGATGCCTAGATCAAAAATACATGGATATTCGAATCTACTGCGCCTCTTGTCTGCTTTCACATGTGTTGATTAAAAAGATGACATAAAGTGCCTTCCCTTCCATATGTGCAGTCGAACAAACTAATTTGCTTTTATTCAGACTGCCATCCATTTATTTTTCATACACATTCACCAGCTAAGCTACCGCGTAGATATCTGTGCTATCCTCTTAGCGGTGGCTTAACTTCGCTAAAAGTAGTTAAACTTCGCTGAGAGCACGTTTTCATTCATTCAAAATTGACTATACTTAGGCATTACCTATACTGATTTACACCCCTATGCCAACTCTCCCCACCACCAATTGCCAACTCTCACAAACCCTATGTGAACTCACCCACCTTACCACGACAATAAAAATGTTTATTGCATGGATTCTATTAGCCATTCATGAATGACGGTTTTAAGGAGTGATTTAGTATTGGTAATGAATAAAAGTGGTCACAATATCAACATTTTGCCTTCATTTATTAAGCAGTTGTAGCGTTTTATTCAAAATATATGCCAAGTCATCCCAATCTCCTAATGGTTTTTGTTTCTCTTTTTCAGGCGGAAAATGTTGCTGCTTCATCACCGGCTTCCGATGGGCCCAAAGGAGGAAAGAGTAAGAAGAAAGGTGGATGTCTGAAATGCGAACTCTCTCCGGCACCCGTCTATATGAAAGTCAGAGAAGATTTATGGCAGAAACACATGGAATCTTACAAAGCCTTTCTTGCTGCTCAACCTCGAGAGCCTATTGTCATCACTTTGCCTGATGGCGCCCGTCGAGATGGTACATCATGGGAGACTACACCGTTCAGTATTGCCGAAACCATAAGTAAAGGTTTAGCAGAAGCCGCTGTGATTGCCAAAATAAATGATGAATTATGGGATTTAGGTAAGTTGATCGTGGAATGTGGAATCAAATTAGTGGATGCAAAAATCGTTTTCACAATAACAGTTCTAGTACAAATTTTAGTCTTCTATTGTTATGCCTTCGCTAAGCTTCCGACAGCTCTTCTGTTTTCTCTATCACTCATCAATATTGCTGTCTTCTGGTACAACGGCTGATCCCTCCCAGCCTTGCCGACAATTTTCTGGTTTTCCCTATTGCTTGATACCTGTAAGAAGAACTCTGTTGTTCATCTCAACATGTCCTGTAGTTGTCTATGTATTTCTGTCGTCTCTAAGAAAAAAACTTGCTTGTGCTCGGAAGCACATTAGGCAAGGATTCTTTCTTCCATGTGGCCGAGTTGTTATTTATCCCACTCTCATCTTTTTGTGATCAAAAAAAGCAAAGTACACCTGTTTTAAAAGTCCTAGATTTGACTCGGCCAAGGTTTGATTCATGGTTTCCTGGACGGGCTCATTTTCAGTAGTTTTCTCGTCTGTATTGTTAGTCATAGTACTTCTCTCCTGGTGACGTGTCACATCCTTGACATTCTGCATAAGTTTTCTTCTGTCTTTCGATCATTCATGATAAGTAGGGATGTTAGTAAAAATAGTGAAGTCTCATGACGAAATCTGATTTTTTGACTTTTATATGCATTGACTCGAGATCACTTTGTCGATTAACATTTTATCAAAATTATTTCAGAGTTCAGGTGAAGATGGTTTTTGTCCAGAAACTTTGATGTGAAAACTTTTTTTGATAAAAGCATTTCTCTCAATTTTACAATGTATCATCGCAAATATAAATTACGAGTCCATCAGATTATTGCAACGCTCATCTTTAACATTGTGTCAATCATTTCATTGGAGACTCGTTTTTTTCGAAGTCAACTCACATTTAGAGTAGTATGCTGATATCTGAATCTTGAAATGTTTTTTTATTCGAATTCTCAACTCTACGCACCATCTCTCCTTAGTGATCACGCTTATCGTCTAATTCTAGTATATCGGAGGATTCATGTCTATGTTGCATAAACTGCTATAGGCATCGACGTCCAATTAAATTATCTTCGCAACGTCTCGGATGACGTTGCACTCGCACAAAGAAAAGTTTTGTCTTTTCATGCATCATTGTGATGAGGTTTTACTGGCTGGCCCTGAGAAGTGACTATCCAACTATTTAGTGTGGTGCTGTTTGAACTTCTTCCGCGACTTGTGTCTTCAAATGTCTTGCCTTAAATTTCTTGAAAAAAGGTTTCCGCAAAAATGGTTGGATGACCTATCAGGAAGCTTCGAAAATCATAAATGAGTCAATTTCTTCCTGCTGCCGTGTTGGAAAATGATGAATTAAAGCACTCAATTTGCCCCACGTTTCGGAACTTCTCCTATGTCTTTTCTTTCACATCGATGAAATGAATTCTTGCACTGGAGTGTTGTATACATCAATTTACAGGACCCATGAAATCAGTAGTCTTCAGCAAATGTACGTGAAAATTACCATAAGGGCAGCGGATTGTAATAATTGCGCGGCGCACTGATGTCTTTGCGCGCCAATGCGCGTGATGGACCGGATTCCGCACAACATGTAAGTTGCGCGACTATCTCTTCACATAGATATGCAGTGCGGTAGTGCGCTGCATTTTGGCGCGAAGTTCGCAATGAAATTATTATCTCTAAAAATGCATGATGTAGGAGTGCGCAAGAAATGTGACAGAACGTCTGGCTCTACTGAAATTTGTCGATAATGACTACAATACAAAGCGAATGAAGAAATAGTTGGACAAAAGCTCCGCATTTATCTCTGCATGTTGTTAAATACAGTTATGTCGTTTCTTTTTATTTTCATAGAAAATAGCAAATTTTATAGAGCAAATCTCAGAATAAATAGATTTTTTCATTAAATCTATATTGTACCTGTAATTATGTCTGAGTTATGTTAATCTTCAAATTACGTGTATAAGAAATAAAATTTTGATTCAAGTATGACAATTATTGGTATATTTTCTTCAATGCACATACATGTATTAGTAATAAACAATACAAGTTCAAACTTTCAAAAAAGTAGCTTCCACGTTTGACCATTTATAAAATTAAAGTAGTAGAATATTATCAGAGATTCATTATATACATGTAGTTTCAGCAAGTATTTTTCAGAATTCGATTTATCGCTTTACAGTCGAGACAAAAAATGAATAATGTCAATATTTTATACAAGTGAGAAATTTGAGCCCAATTAATGAGGCGCACTCCCGCACTGTGTGTCATTGTGAAGATATAGTCGCGCAGTCATGCTCACCGACGCATGCGGCGCATCATGCGCATTGGCGCGCAATGACACCAGTGCGCCGAATGTGGCGCACTCCCGCACTGCAGATCTATGTGAAGATATAGTCGCGCACTTCAAATGATGCGCCGAATGCGGCGCACTCCCGCACCATAAGTTAGAGATGATAATTTCATCGCACAATGACGCGTAACTGTAATGATGCGCTGCACAATTGTTGCAATCCGCTGCCCCACTCAAAATTGCGCGGAAGTTCTGTTGGATGTTAAAAGTAATGAAAAATGGATGAATATTTATTTCTGATCGATAACTTCACTATGTGTACTGAATCTTAATAGTTAATTGTCATTTTACCCAGCGTAAGCAATTATCAATCACGGTTATTCAAAAAGGTCAAGACGGTGGGATCTGCTGCTGCATAACAAATATTGATTCAAGTTCCGAAATGCATGGTCTTTCCGAAAGTCTGTCAATCAGTCTGATGACGCGAAGTTTGAGCCATGTGAGATGTTGGATGCCTGCAAATTTGGAAGACAACGTAAAGCCCAAATGATGGATCTCATTGTAATAAACTTCAAGTGTTTGAGGTCATGGCAAGCAACACAACACATTAAATAAACGTAATAAGCTTTCTAGCAGCAAATGCAACGAGATCTTATCTATTGTCGTCGTAGGTAAAGCAAATTTTCAGTGGTGTTTTAATTAACCGGTCTTTGTAAAATATCTTTGATGAAGGAATCCTCTGTTCAGATTTGGGTTTCTTATTAAGTCCTTAAAAGTGGACTAGCACCAGAAACAAATATGTTAACCAATTTTGCTATATAAATAATTCTCATTAAAAGACGAATTAACAAATGAAATCCTCTCAATGCCTTAAATAGTGAATCCTGTTGAATTCTTGCTTTCTCAAAACCGATAACTTCATTTTCTAATTAATTATTAGTTTCTATTTAAAACATGGAGATGAGTGTCTCCAAGTGTGTCAGACAGGAACATGTTGCCACGTCACACTTTGCAACTTCTTCTTTTAGTTTTGTTCACTTCACATGAGTATCAATGGATCCAGTAGGAGACATTAATCTATCTATTTCTGGAAAATATTCACAATCGCCAAAAAGATCATTATCGTTAAAAAGTCTATGTGATCCAGTAGTGGGCATAGCTCTCTATCATACACTATATAAAGAAATATCAAATTCACAATCATGACGCTGAAGCGGATGAACCCAAACAATGAATCCTGTTTTGTAAAGTACATACATGTACGTGTCATTGGACAGTGAAGAAAATGACCAGACTTCAAGAATTCAGTCTTAATATTCTTGGGAAGCTGTTAACTGTGAGGGACTCGTTATCAGAGCTCGAGCAAGTCTATTTATATAACTTGCAGAATATGTAATTAATTAAGAAACTGATCGACCATAGAAAAGGTTGCTCTGGTTTATGTACCCTGAACTAGTCATGTAGCTCGCTATCATCAAAATTTGCGGCGTGTTGTTTGGTTTATCAGCTGTTTCGTCTTTTCTACATGCTAGACGAATTAAGCATGCGCATAGCTTTTCACCTAATAAGATCGTGTCAAATAGCCTATATTCAGAAAGATGCAGTCTAGGCATTCCTATGACTTTCCCTTTTTATCAGAAGCTGTTGCACCCAAGCAACTGAACTAAATCTAACAAGTTGCTTTGTTGGATGTTAATTTTCTTTGATAATTTGAGACGGCTTATCTATGGATCTAGATGTCAAGCAATAATATTCGATAAAAAATCGAATTCCGATTAATATTCCGTTTAAAAATTCAATGATGGTTATTGTAATGATTTATTAATTGCCACAATTGTCTGTTGAATAACAACTAGCGGACTCAACGAAATAGCGGAATCCAGGAAAGAACGAACTGAATATCGTAGAAGACCATAGCTTCCCTCATCGATGTCCAAAAATAACAGTAATTTCTGAAATTAACATAATTTTGATCAATGATGTTGGCATTCCTGGTGTCTTCCATTCTGTTTTTACTTTTTGTCTCTACGTTGTCTTGTGTTGAAATCACTTCAATCTGCTAATAATGTTCAACAATGCGGAAAAATAGTCAAGAAAACAAGCACGTTGGTTGCACGAAAATTGATGATTTCAGATCGACCACTGGAAGGAGATTGTGATTTGAAATTTTTGACATTCAACGATGACGAAGGACGCTATGTATATTGGCATTCGTCGGCGCACATTCTCGGAGAAGCCATGGAACGTGTCCTCGGTGGTAATTTGGCATATGGACCTCCAATCGAAGAAGGTTTCTACTACGACATGTGGTTGAAAGACAGTCAGTCAGTAAGTGAAACGCCAGTTTACGTGTTCCGTACAAATATTCGACATAAGTGGTTTTTCGGGGGTTTGATGTCGATGCATCTGCGCTGAGTTCTGAAACACCGTAGGAGATGCCCTGACGTGCAGGAGCACTGATTTCTACCGGTGAAGAGGTCGCAAGTGTGTATAGGGCCTATACTAGAGAGGAACAGGGTTGTGCTGTGCTGTTTTATAGATGGGTAAAAGAGGTGAAGGATGGATAGAAGGGTTGATTTTGTGCAAGTGTTCTTTTAAGAGATTTTTATTGTGTTAGTTTCTGCAGGTTGTGTTACAGGTTTGTTCTGACTCGTGGACTGTCTCGGTTTGGATTTGATGACCTTGCTGTCCTGTGTGTGAGAGAGAACTATATCGACAATGTGGGCGTGCAACTGCTTAAATAATGGACTTGGTTTGAATGCTTTCCTCCGCTTGCACTTTGAATGCGAAATAGACTGTGTGACGTGTTTATGAGAAGATTCTTTCGTGTCCATGAGCTGTGTCACACTTCTAATACGGTTCCAATACACAGGTTTTAATTGTTTTCATTGCTAAATGATTGATGGCCTTGAGTATTATGTTCGCGTTTTATTTTGATTAGATGATGAATTCATTCATTTAAATCATTGAAAATATCATGATTTAAAGTATTTAAAAGTATAATCATTTATTCTTTTATTGATTTTCTGTACTGCTGAAACGATTATATTTTGTGAAAGTCAATAAATATTGTAATATTTAAGATGCATGAGATTATATCTTATCCACTTGAAAACGCAGTCAGTAGGGAATGAAACTAACATTCATCCAAACGATCTGAAAAAATACTCATCATAGGTTTGGCATGTCATTCATTCATTCATTGCCATGATGGTTTCAGGGAGGAAATGATGCTGAACTGCAATGAAAAACCTTATTTTCTGAATGTGATTTCTACTTTTCTGTTTCATATGAAGTCCAATAGAATCATTTAGTAGTTCAATCACAAACGTCTTCATTCCATTCTGTTGAACGAACTGTCGTCGTATTTAACAGTCTGATGAAATTGTTTGAAAGTTGATGAAATAATGCTAAAATTAGGATGGCACACTTTCATCTCATTCATCAACTATCATTTTTTAAATGCATACATTGATGTTCGGCTTTCTATCATCTAGGACAGTGAATTTCTAATCGACTATATATTATTTGGGGCTGTTCAGTGTCTACTACGATAGACAGTAGAAATTTTCATTCACAAGTAGATAATAACTCTTCGTATGGGACTTAACAGAGTGCGTTTCCGTGACACAGTTCACAGCCGTTACCAAAGAGAGTGATTTCAACGCCATTGTAGTCATACATACTTATGACGCACTTACTTATTTGAGTGAATAGCCATTGACTAAATCACTGACTGTACCAACAAGCGAGTTTTATTCTTCACTATGAAACAAACGGATCGTTCTTGATGACGAACTAATATTCCCGAACAAATGCTTTTCAAAAATCTGTTTTGACTCTCCATTGCGATACATACTGTTTCCGCACATGGTTCATCCGTCTATCATCGATTACTTGTCCCTCATACATAAATTTTATTTTCCTCGTGGCTTAATTTGACAGGATAGCGCTACCTGTGATTAGTTATAGTTTTACTTAGAATTTTCTTATATCACACTCCTAGTTGTTGCACATTTTCCCTACAAATTGATGTAAATTTTCATAATTATTGAACTATATCACATTGAATGAAGCTACTTCTCTGCTCATTCACTCATCCCGTTCTACGGCACAATCAGCACGCGATCACCTGCCAGTCCTTTCCACCTCGCAACAGTACGAAAAATTGTGCCTCCCTACACAATATTTATGTTCTTTTCGATGTTGAAGACTCAATATCATGTGCGGAATGTGTCTTAAGTTGTGTAATTTGCTTTGCCGACAGAATTAGGCGTATAGTATCGCGCACTTCATGTTTATTCCAATTTTCGATTCATTTACATGTGTACTACTTCAGTACGTAACTCTCAGGCTTCCAAGGTTAATCATTTCAAATTCTTTCAATACATGTATCATCCCATTTCTGGCCAAGCATTTATTGTTTTTTTTTGAACACGCATTCCCGGCGTTTTGAGCATCCTACGAGTTTAGGAGTGACGTCGTTACTGATTGCTTTCATGGGTTCAAGAGCGTTGAGTCGAAATGCTTGAAAAATGGAACAATCGGTGGAAATGTGATATAACTGCAAGAAGCAGTTAAAGTTCTCGATTTCCTGCTGCTTTCATCTGTTTTTATAGACTAATCAACATGAACACAGAGTTGAAACAGGTCAGGACCGGGCCTTTTCGAACATGTTTTCCAACCCTACTCCGGTGAAGGAGACGTGTGTGACGGGGAGGTCTTTCATAGAAGGAGACTTTGAAGAAGGCTTGGGAGAGCAATTCAGCATATTGTGTTGGATGCTAAAAGTTGATTCAACACAAAGCTCAGAAAGGTACTCCGAAAGAAGATTCCACACTCCCGTTGAAACAACCACAACCAATCTACAGATCGGCCAATATTGGCAGGAAGTTGCCTCTTTTGTTATCTTGGTGATATAGTTTCATCAGGAAGTGGAATGGTGGATTGAATGAGTACAGGCAGGAACACTGCTTATAGATGAAAAATGCCACGAAGATGTTGGTACGTGACATGACATACATTCGCGAGGCCTTTCGTCCCGTTCTCGTCTGGCGAACATACTGGAATGACTTGACATGCATTGATCAATCAATTTATCTGAGCATGAATGTCAACTGATGCATGGATGTATATGAAACTCTGCTTTCGACACACCTAAAACGCTTAGAAAGCATCCGCCAAACCTAAATGTACGTGTAAGAAACAGTTATCAATAATTGATGCAGTGGGTAATATGTACCTAATACAAATATAATATTTATGATAAAAATTTGATATTTTTAAATCCATGAACAACAATAGCGTAGCTTTTAGCAAAGATTGAAGAATACAACATATAGATAGCCATTCTACATTTTAGTGGATAAATCTAACATTGCATTAGTACAAGATCGGGAAGTGTTTTACCCAAGGATGCTACCAGAGAAATCCAGGCACTATGAAGTATTAAAATTGCTGTAAACATATCAAATAATATTCTCAATGGATACCAACAAACCATTCAGTATGTGGACATATCCAACGAAGAATCCGTCGGTGGCAAACTAAAAACTTAAGGAGAATCATGGAATTATCAAAGGTCGGTCAATAGGCAAATAGGCATTGACGATGAGAAGTGTGATCAATTTCTTGCTTCTAGTCAAAGAAGGCGATGAGCATCATATAACGTTCTTTCCAAGCAGCAGTGGTGTTCGATAATCGTTTTATAGTTCACAACATTACTTTTGTCAGTGTGAATCGTTAGTAGGCATGTCTCGGCAACAAGGAGAAGTGAAAAAATAACGGACGCGTCAAGTTAGCAATATGCGTTGTGAAATGCCATTGAAGATAATTTCTTTGACATATGGTTTGAGCAAATCACATCTTGATTGACAATTTTCTTATTAGAATTTTATACTAAAGTAAAACGACTAGGTTTTAATATTTGGACCATCGGTGGCCATCTTCAGGAATTTATTTACTCTCTAATATCCTACATAAGATAGAAATTGCAAAAAAACATGAAAAGCAGGCTATAGAATCAGGATTATTTATTTAGGATAACATGTATTTTATGTACGTCATTGCCAAAAAACAATTTTGTTCGTCTCCCCGGGCTTTTTATTGCAAGAAGTTAAGATAAAAACAAGTAATCTATTTTTCGAATTGCAATAATTCCAAGGCTTGTAGTTGCATTATTTGTAAGAGCCTACCCGATAATATGAACTGTAGGATGCGCTATGTTGTTTATAGGTTTTCTTGGAGCATTTGTAGTAAAGAATGTATTGGTTCGACTAACCGCCCCTTCTCTACGCGCTATCATGAGCATCGCAGAGCTATTACTAATCTCGACGATTCGAGCGCTCTTGCTAATCATGTTCTTGTTGACCATTCTAATTCTTTGATGACCATTACTGATTTTAACATTGATTTTCTTGACAGTCAGACCGATCCTGTACGCACTAGAATTTCTGAAGCGAACTGTATTGATTTCTTAAAGCCCGAATTGAATAGGAAACACGAGCTGATGAACATCAATCGTTGTATATAAAGACTGAAATTTCTTTTTCTTGTGTTCATCAGTACCATGACTATGTCTTAGAGAGACGAAACGTCGGTTTTATTGTAAATAGCCTACTTGTTTTTATCTTAACTTCTTGCAATAAAAAGCCCGGGGAGACGAACAAAATTGTTTTTTGGCAATGACGTACAAAAACTACCTCCCGTCAACAGCAGTCAACATGTATTTTATGGCCTACCTTTTTTATGTTTTTGTGGTTTCAATCTCATGTAGGATTTTAGAGAATAAATAGATTTCTCACAATGGCCCCAGATGGTTGAAATGTTTGTCTGCTTATTTTATCAATACCGTTGAAATTCATCTGTTAAATGATATCACATAACTTACATTCTATTTCTAAGCTCCGATGATGAGACTATGGCAGAAATTATCCATTGCGTAACCACGGAAATTATTCGTCGATGTTTAAAGAATGCCATAGTTTACGGTGTTGCACAGTTCATTCGTTTCGTTTAAATCAGACTTTATAATGAAATAATGAATTTGCATCGCTTGTGTGTAAGCCACAGGGGCATCATACTACAGTACATCCAACCCAACGATGTTCTGTAAAAGAGGATATTGAAGGGGAAGCAAGAATGTAAGTGCTGTTCATCCTCAATTATCCGAACGCCAAAATTTTAGTGTCATCAAAAAGGGCTCGGATAATCGAAGATGAGCTAAATTTCTATATTTTACTGTACTAGAAGTGCATTAGACCAATTAGGAAGGCGAAAATGTGTTGATCTCATCAAATAAGTGTATTACAAACAGCGCATTGTTTCTAAAAAAAGACGGCTTCATAGTCATGAAATTACTGCTTGATGCTTGAATGACGCTTTTCAGTAGCAAATTCTCGTAGGTGAAGCAGAAAGAGTGTTCATTTATGTAGCTGCTCCTTGGCAAGTCGCAGGTTAGGCGACGATTTCGATCTCATCATCTCCTCTTCGTCGTAAGGGGCACCATGTGAAACCATTTGTGCAATGTCCTCTTTGCCTTAATGTTCGTAGCCTTGTCCGTCGTTTTTGGAACCATTCTGTGATGTCCGTTTCTGAACTTATCTGCTCAATCTCTTTGAGAGTCACCTATATTTCGGTAACGTCATCCTCGGTTTCGTCAGTGTGCTCCTCGATTGGGATGAGGTTACCAAGACAAGGGAACAGTCTTTTGTGATACATAATGAAGGAAGCACTGATCAGCAAATGTGATTCCTATTTTTCGAGTTCTGATAATTGAGGATGTAGGCCTACTGTACTAAGCATGTATACATCGTCATGTTCATGGCATACACAATGTCATGTTCTTAGCCTGAGGATGGTCGTCTGTGACGCCCGAAAGGCATCCCTGCAGCAATAAATATTACGGGGAGATCATCGCCTTGTGATTCCTGCAGTGATAGTGTAAGTATGCAACGTAATGCATTTTCATACTTCAAGGTTCAATAAAGTAGAAGCTTTCAATTTATCAAGTTCAGGTTCCCCCAGTTATAACCAACATTCATCTCCTTACTCTGAAAAATGTTCTGAGGTTAAAAATTCTAAATATTACTCATTTCCTGCAGATTAAGGAAGAAGATCTCAAAAACTTGCATGATGTTTGCACTTCCATAATCAAGGAGCGGCAACCATTTGAACGACTCGAATTGACAGTGGAACAGCTGATAGAGATGTTCGATTATAACCAATTTAAGAACCGAATTCTCACGGAGCGCATCGAAGAAGGAAGAACAACAGTGTACAAATGTGGTCCTCTGATCGATCTCTGCCGTGGACCTCACGTTCGACACACAGGTAAGCCTATTCTGTAACTATGTACCAGTCACTAGGTCAGTTGAGAATATCAACTTCAGTAAATTTGATATATTTTCGAAGCATGAAGAAGAAAGTCAACAGGGTTTCACATAGCAAAATTTTGGATTAATTTCATCTGCATGCAATGAAGAGACAAATCATCGTCAGGTAGAGGTGACCTTATGTTGACAAAATGATCATTATTTGGTCATTCCTGCTTTTTCTATGATCAAAATTTGCAAACATTCGGATTTAATTGAAAATATGAGGTAGAAGAAATTTTTTAAGAAGTATTCATTTTCTTTCGGATGCTCAGACCATTATTGTTTTGATATTCAGGCAGGCCGATCGAGTAGTGACAAAAAATCGAAAAAAGCAATTAGCAATTCTTTGTTATCATCTACTGTAAAGCAGTGATATATTGATTGCTCTCTGGTTTGCCTTCGAAATAATTCAATCTTTCGACTTTGATATATCACCCGAAGACTACAGTACATTGAAGCCTTAAATATCACAAATCTATTCACATGACATGATTCTTACGTGCCGCATTATTTCGGTAGATGCAGCTCCAGGAAAGTATGTTTCTCTGAATCTTATCTTCACAGAATATGTGCTTCAATGTCCACAAAATGTATGTATGTTTCGACAAACAAATCGAATACCAATGATATACATAGTTCAATAGAAGTTAAGTGTCGATATGCTCATTCATTTTTGAACCATAAACATACAGAGTAGCCGATTCTCTGGTTCTGAAGGTATTGTGGTGCCGGTTGTCTTCGCTCTTTTTATATAATTGAGCTGCTATTCTGATCGTGGCGTCCCCTCTGTCTTCTTATTTTTTCCGGTTGGAATTCTCCGGTTTTCCCGTTTCAAAAGTCAGAGCCAAACGGTTGCAAAAAAGTTTTGTGAAATTTGGTACTTAAATTCTTTTCATGTATTTTAAAACGCCTCGAGTGCTCAGATTTTCCAATAAAATTACTTATTTTGTCAATTTGATGTTCTCAGTTATACACTGGGATAATTCGTTGGAATCATTCTATCTCGTGGAGTGGATATTAGTGGATTCATGAATAAGTTTTTCTGATTTTTGACAGCATGCACCGTAGATCTTAAGCATTTACACCTTTTTGTTTTCCTTCATCATAACATCGACGTCTCAATCACGAGTTGGAACGAATATCTTATGGTGATTTCTATTAATTTTTGCAATAAGCCATAATCTTACAGCGTTGTAGTTGCCAGTTGGCCTGTTGAACATTTGCTTAGTAAGTAATGCTTACTTGACTGAAGTTCGTATTTGATAATTAATCTCCACTAGAGGCCAGCGCTTTTTACATCAGCACTATTATTTCGTTTTATGACATGCTTTATCATCGCACTGACAATGTATCATTGCAAAATTTTCTGTTTTGAAATAATTTGATTACGAGATCTGTAGCATGGCTATAAACGTTTCTATATCTCATTTTGTCCACTGAATCGAAGTATTTGTTTACAATTTAATTTTGAATCTGGCGCAGTCTCATCAACTGAACTGATACTTTTGAATTGAATATATAGGCTATATAACGGGGTTTTACTAATAGCTTGCAGTAAAAATCTGTTAATCACTTTCGCGTTGTATTATGCATGCGGCTTTGTGTTCATGCAAGGCAGAAGTCCGACGAACAAATCACTTATTTCTGCTACATTAAACTTCTATTGCAGCATTTCTGTAGGTTTAGAGAATTGTCGCAAACAGGAATTTCATTGCTAATGCTAAAAATATGGCAAATGTATTGAAATCCTACAGGTGTTGGTTGCTTGTTGCCGGTGAATTGTTCGAGCATTTTGTCAGCCAATGTTGCATCTTACCATCATTATGAGAATTCCAACTCCAAGGAAATTCAATCCGATATCCTATTTCGCACTAACCTTACAATTTATTTCTTCTGCCAGATGCGAATAATATGTCTGTGTTTGCTACTAATTAGATAACTGAGTAGTAGCATGACAAATGCGCAAATTATAGAAATAGCATGTGCTCAGATACCGACCACATGCGAATTTAAAGTGACCTAGTCAGGGCATAGAGCAGGCCTTCTCAACTAGTTTTCATCAAGGGCCACAACTTAATCACACATGATGCGAAGGGCCAGTCAAAATGAAGTTATATTGGTATTCTACCAGTATTTGGTCAAATCCTTTTCGCATCGAATTTATCTAGAGATTCTCTATAAACCAAATTTTAAGTTAATTTATTAGTTTGAATTTGAAGTTAAAAATGAAAAAAATATTTAAAGAAATAGCGGCTGGCTGCATATTGTCACAGAAAATATATATTCAAAGCCACAGAAAGTGCACGCAATTACATTTTGACAGATAATATTTGATGTAAGAAGATCACAATATTCAGGTGCTGCTCATACAAAATCAGTGCGAGAAATTGCACTTTTTGCTTTGAGCAATTTTTCGTATATTCGGTTGATATTTTGACAAGGATAGACGTAGGCAGTTTTTTAGAGTAGCACTCTTCATACAAGCCCTGCTCCTGGTCATTATCGCATTCATGTGGGAAAATGCAGATTCACAAACATAAGTTGATGAAAAGTATGCAAGTAAATACATAGCCACTTTTTTAAGATTGGGGAACTGGCTTTCGTTGATTCCTATCCAGAAATCTTCAACAGTATTTTGTTGGCAGTTGTTCTTTTCAACTGACGAACTTCGCAAGTCGATCAACTCCATTTCTAATTGATCACTTTTGATAGCAGTACACAATTGCGGAACAGAATTCAAGTCAATGTCACCTTCAGGAAAAGGATTGCTGATTAACAGAATCAAATTATTGTCAACTTTGAAATCATTCAAACGCGTAGAAAAATTCTCCTTTAATTTCGCTACAAAAGACTTTAAGTGGACAGTTACTTCCAGTTCATTGGAGCTGAGATGCGCACGAAGCTGTGGAAAGTGTGCCATCTTTCCTGATAAATCTTTCGTGAAGAGTTCCAATTTCTTCACAAATGCTTGCAACTTGTCAGCTATGGAAACTACAGAATGATTGCGGCCTTGAAGTTCCAAATTAAGCTTGTTCAGATGCATGAAAATGTCATTCAGAAAATACACATTACTCATAAATTCTAAGTCTTTCAACTTTTTCAAATACTTCTCGCCATTTTTGGACTGAGAGTTTTCCAAGAAAGTTATGACTTCGTCGAGAAGTTTGCAGAATCTTTCAAGAGACTTTCCTTTACTTAACCAGCGTATATTGTTATGAATCAACAAATCGTCAAACTCAGCATTATCCTCGAGGAGTTGTTTGAAAAGTCGATGCTGTAGACTGGATGTTGAACGGATCATGTTTACTATTTTTATGATGACATCCATTGTAGTCTCTAGTTCACCATTTAATTTGCTTCAGAGAACAGACTGGTGTATGATACAGTGCAGACTTTGAAGATGTGGCAAAATGGTTTTCATTCTGCCAACGAGACCTTTCTTCTCGGAAACCATTGCAGGTGCTCCGTCTGTAACTAGCATGCAAATTTTTCTTGTGTCAATTCCGTTCTCTTCGAAAAAATTAGTTAAACATTCAAAAATTTTCTCACCAGTGATGTAGTCACGAAGGTCCAAAAGAGCGAGCAATTCTTCACAAAATTGTTGAATAACAATATCGAAGTATCTCACATAGACGCTCATCTGCGCACGGTCCTTTCTGTCAGTTGATTCATCCACAGCAATAGAAATAAAATCAGCTTGTTTGACGCGGACTAGCAAAGTATTGAACACATCCTCGCTAAGAAGGTCAACTCTACGCGCATTTGTGTCATTAGATAGCGGAACTTTCTGAACTGCACTTACTACAGTTGATTTTACTTTTTCGTCCGGTAACACGGCTTTCAAAACTTCAATCATGCACTCCTTCATTGTATCAGAATCAGTAAATGGTCTCTTTTTCTTCGCCAAGATGTAACTCACACGTAAAGAAGCTTCGGTAGCTCTCTCCTGATGAGAGAAAGTATTAGTCATCATTAGACGACTTCCATCATAACCGGCGATTAGTTTCTGAATTTTTTCGGCTCTTCTGGCTGATTTAAGTGGGAATTCCTTGACGAAAGAGGCATGTTTAGTTTCATGATGTCTTTTCACGTTATACTCCTTTTTCACGGATACTGCTTCTTTGCAAATGAGGCATATTAGACGTTCTTGGCATTCAACAAATAAATACTCATCAGTCCATTTAGAATTAAATTGTCTATTTTCGTTGTCAATTTTCCTTTTCATTTCAACGCTTTCACTGTAAACTCTCGCAGGCACAGTACACTGAACACCGAAGACTACTAATGCAGCAATCACCCAGTCATGCTTAGTTATTGACTCCTTCCCATTATGCCATGTTTAGAGTCGATAACTAGGTGTGCAGCGGGAGCTTGGGATGACTCAGACACGCATCCAATGCCTGTAGCGATAAAACAACGCATTTCACTGCAGTGCATATACAGAACGCCAGCGAACTGTGCCAAGTCGATTTACTCAGTAGACTGCATTGGTTAGCGAGTAAAATATTCAATACAACGATAACAACATAATTTTGATAGGAGATCTGTCTACTAACATGAACATAATTTTTTTTCCTCATACATCAAGCAAGCGGGCCACACTACCTTAGACCGCGGGCCGCACCTGGCCCGCGGGCCGCCAGTTGAGAAGGCCTGGCATAGAGTATGAAGCTGTGGCACTGCGTTCAATTGTGAATTATGCAGGATTTACAGATTGGCTTGAATTGTGCGAATCAATTGTATGGATCGGTGAATAGACGAGAATACTCATTTTTTTGCAAATCCCTGCTAATTTTGAAAATTAATAGGTTTGTTTGACTCCCTAATAATTTCTATCAAATCGTTTTTTAACAATCTTGTTTGCGAATAACAACGGTTTTTATGAATTTCTTCAATTGACTAGAGACTTAAGCCAAACGTTAGACTTATTAGAGATGATATCTCAAAATGATTAGACTTATAAGTTGACAGGATAGGTGTAGAAACACAAATTGATGTGTCCAATCAACGTTGAAATAGACAGAGGAATATTGAATTCCTTTAGTTGTAGTGTGAAACCTGTGACAGTGACTAGATGCAAATGAAGAAGTATCAGTTTCCTCGTATAGTCCTGGTTATAGTGCAATCACATCCGACACTGCAATATTAATTTTGAAGGACTATAGAGCGGAAATGCACACTGAAAGCAAGATTACGTCATTGACACACGTTGCTATGACAGCACCTAAATAATGGTGGATCCTAGTGACTGACGCTGGCTAGGCACCGTTACCTTGTGAGGGTACTGCGTAAAGATTCGCTGCTATACTTTCTCTTTAAACATTAATATTTGATAAAATAGCTAGCAATGCACCACATTTCGGAAAGAGTCAATAAACAAGGAAAAGACGGGTTGTGCGATGTTATCAGAATTTTAGATTTGTCAATATTTTTCGACTACATTTTTTATCCATTGTCATTTTCAGGACAAATGGGAAGAATGACTGAAACACATTCCTGGTGAATTCAAAATTACAGCGGCAGATCTAGAGGGTGTCTTATCTATGCATTATCAAAGATTGCTCAATACTAAAACACAGACAAGATATCTTAGAATCCCAGACCTAGAATAACCCCAGCCACGAGGAATGAAATTCTCTCGCAAACAATGACGGAGAAAAATGTCTGGGATTTTAATATATGTGCCTTAGCATTGCGCGATCTTTGATAATGCGCAGATAAGATATTTTAGATTTGCCGTTTTGAATTTTGCCAGGATTGTGTCGTTCCTCCTGTTTGTCTCTCGGGTTTTCAACAAAGCGAAAAGTGAAATTCTATTCAATTATGTTCTACTGCATATAGTAGTGTCATTGTAGTACCATTTTAACTTCTATTTTCCCTAAATATGATTCATCATGTGCATTCCATTGTACATTTCGATTTGCCCAGCATTTTTTTTATTTGATAAATAATTTTCTTGTCATAATTTTTGATAGAAATAAGGAGACGAACTTAATATTTCGACCGTCTTCAGAAATGTATTTACTCCTTCGTTCGACAACAGGCTACAGAACGCATACAATCCTAAATGAACAAATACTGCGGCAAATAAAAATGAGGATATTTTAAAACTCAAAATTAGACTGAGGAGACTGAAAAGAAGGAAAGTTGCCCGAAAAGTGTCGGTCTCACTGAGTCATTCTGTACATTGAGTGAAGGATTTTAATGCTGTAAATAACGGTAGAAATGCTTTCACTCAATGGACAGAATGACTCAGTGAGGCCGACACTTCTTGAGTAATTTTCCTTAGTCTAGAAGTCGCAATTTCTATTTGCCTTGTTTGAGTCTCAAAAGATATCTACTGATTTTCTTTACCGTAGTATTTGTTAATTTATGCGTTCTATAGCCTCCTATCGTTTTTATGTTTTTGTCATTTGAATCTCATGCAGGAATGAGAGAGTAAATAGATTTCTGATGATGGCCAATTCAGATGGTCGAAATGTTAAGTTTGTCTTCTTGTCTATCAAAAAGTTTTCTTATTGTTTCATAATAACAATTTCCTTATGATTTCCATCACTATTGATAATCCTTGTCCTTCTCAGTTTCCACAATGAGCCGTTTGCGTTGAATTGATCCGATTTATTATCATGAGTAGCGTTATCACATAGGTTTCAAGACCACTTTACAGAAGTCCGATAAAAATTACAGTACATATTAAAATATTAAGATGTGTCAGTCATATAAAGAAATTATTTGCAGCTTTCTTGAAAGGACGCAAGGACTGGATGCAGGTAACTGAGGGCAGTCGATTCCACACTCGGGTGACTGATGCTGAAAATGTTTCTTGGCAACTGTCCTTATACGAATTCTTGGAACTTGAATATGTATATGTGGCATTGAGTAGAATAAGTGAAGGAATCTTAAGGATTCCACATCATCTTGTTGATGGGGCAAAGGGTGATCTATTTCAAAACTCGTTGTCGCGAGAACGCTATATTAACTTCTTTTAAGAAATGGTTAATCCAATGATCACAACATTTAACTTCTTTAGCGGCGGATTGGAGACCGTGTTCAGTTCTCATTAGGACTACTTCAAGTGATTATTTAAGTTGCCTGAAATTTTGTTCTTTATCTTTTATTAAGAATAGCCCTCAAAGACGGATCGATTATCGATTCAAATAATTGTCGTTGTTGAAGAAGTTAACCATCTTCTCAAATATTTTTAATGATTTTGTTATTGTACAAAGAGTCTTCATAGTTAATTGCTTCAGACGTGAGGTTTTTCACAGCTATGTACAAGTAAAAGAATGCTCTTCCTTTAGTTTTTGCAAGAGTTCATGACAATATTTACAGGCGTTTTTGTCTCGGACGTTTCGGATCCCGACCCTTTATCAACGAGATCTCGTTATAATCCCTGTAAATATTGTTATAACTCAAAACTAAAGGGAAAGCATTCTTTTACCTGTGCTATATAATACCATTTATTATACCATAGCTATATTAATTGTAGGTCAATGAACTGCCTCAATCTTCGTCAGGAAATCAAACTAGAAGTTTGTTCTATTATAAAGTGGATAACTTTGAACGTCTTTGTTCGACTGCAAGCTTCTATTTCATCAGCGACAGCACACAATGCTCAAGGCCTCTGTAAGAGAGGGAAATTATATTACAGTAATCATAAGGAGAGTCTGTGCGATGCATGATAGTCACCAGTGGCGTCGCGTGCTCCCAGACCATAGGCCTTCGCTCCAAAGTGGATTCCTGTATTTCTGCAGCAGACAGCATGAGCTGCATAAAATAATTAATTTGATATTATCTTAATTTCAGTGAATTTTCAAACACTTGTACAAGTACATGAACATTCAAATCATCCTGGCATCCATGACAACAGAATGAAATGATGTGAGAAATAGATACTGATTTTTAAATGAAAGGTACACTGGACTACCCAATGTTGACTATTCTGCATGTGAATTGTGATTCACTGTGACTGCCTCTTTTTCTGAACAGCCTCATAAGCATGCAATCCTGACCTGACTGTTCGTCAACGCGACTCTTGTTTTCCCAAGATTTTTAACGTCAAATGACAATGAAAATGTGATGTTGATTTCTCACATGACGCTTGATCACCTTGGTGAGATTACTATGGAGAACATTCACTCTCGAGGAAGCTCTCACCAACGCAAGACTCTGTTGTGATCATTATAGCTTGTCAATCACTTACATATTTCAAATTTAGGGTTGCTGAAATATTTTTTGTGCTTCTCCTGATATTCTATCCCTTGAGAGTGGTTTAGTTTTATTTCAGTGCCATAAACTTCGTGTACGATGGTTTGAGTTTTCTGCACAATCCATCGGACGACTGGCCGGTGTAGAAAATAACCACTGTTGAAATCGCAGCCATAAACATAATATCACAAATATGCCTTGAATATGTACATATCTTTTAATTAATTATTTTAATCTGGTCAATAAATTTCAAGGAGAGACGAAAGCTGTTTTTAAGCATCAACTCAAGTATGAAGAACCTCCTGTTGGCGACCATCCTGTATGACAAGCATAAATGTTATAAATGATCACGCGAGTGTTATATTATGTTGCACTATAAATGAATGCTGGGGTGACTTTCATCATCGTTTGAAAATGATTAAAGACATGCACAGTATACTCGTATTTACAAATAGTTTTGACTTGAGTCATATTGCCATTCACCGCTTACGTAGCGAAACGAAGGAATCTTTTCCTCATAGTTTTCTGATTTGTGCGACCACAGTGCTTATCTGCTCATGATAACGCTAAGATCCGCTGACAGACGTCATCTCTTGCAGGAAAAGTGAAGGCCATGTGCATCACAAAGAATTCTTCAGCCTATTGGGAGGGTAAAAACACAGCTGAAACTCTACAACGGGTCTATGGCATGAGTTTCCCGGACGCCAAACAGCTGAAAGAGTGGAAGCAATTCCAAGTGAGTGACTGAATGTTTCTTGAAGTAGAAATTCTCATGACTTCCGTGCATTGCAGGAAGAAGCGGCAAAGCGAGATCACCGTCGCATTGGACTGCAACAAGAGCTTTTCTTTTTCAACGATCACTCCCCAGGCTCGTGTTTCTTCTTGCCTCGAGGTGCGCATATTTACAACACGCTGGTGGCGATGATCCGAGAGCAGTACAAGAAACGAGGATTCTCTGAAGTGATCTCTCCGAATATCTACAACAGTTCACTGTGGATGACTTCTGGTCATTGGCAGCATTATCAAGTGAGTTTCAAAGAGATCCAAAGTGGATCATCGAACGTAAACGATTAAGAAAACTTTCGAATCGGGATTAACTCGGTAGAATGCGTGTTGAAAGCTATCGTCTTGTTGTCAGTCACTTTGTAAATTACAAGTATTAAACCATTTCTTCGGGTGTTTGACTTATTCTCAGAGAAGCATTCCATTTTGCTGCGAGTTGAAAGCAATTTGAGATTAAAAAAAGCACCCGAAGGTGCGAAGTGGGAAACAGAGAAGCAACAAAATTGCTTCTTGAAAATTATTCTTTTCATCCTCGACATTATTCCAATCAAAGGTTAGAAATTTTTAAGTTAATTTTTTTCAGTTTTACAGTAGTTACAGAGACTAACAAGTCATTGCCCTAAAGGGCCCTCATGGAGCAATTTTATGGACCCCAGGTCTTACCGACACGTCTTAGATCCTGAAAAGATTTGGTGCTTTAAGACCTTCAATCAATTGAAGAGGATCATGTGTAAGATGGAACATTGAGGTAAAGTCCAGCCCTATCTAGGAAGCGCTGATGTGGGGAAAGCCCCCTGTAGATCCCGTGAAGCTTGGCTCTCAAGTAGATGTAGGGTAGTCAAAAAAAAGTTAAAAAAGAGAATTAAATAATAAAAGTCATTTAAATGTCTGCCGGTGGAAACGAACTCTCCTCTTTTTGCAGAGATGCGCTGTTGCAGGCATCGATCAGAAATTGCTTATATGCGATTTGAAAAATTTCATATTACATGCGATTCTGACTCAATGAAGCTTCTCATTTATTAGTATGATGCAGTTTTCATCATCGTTTTATGTCGCTTGAAACCAATCAGGTCTTATGTACCAAGTAAAAATAAGACTTATTAAAAAGACCAATTATTAAATTAAACCAATTATGTCTTAATTTAAAAATCGCTGTGTGAGTATTGTCTTTAGTTGTTATTGTAAATTTTGTATTTCAGGACAACATCTTTCAAATTTCAATTGAGAAGGAGACGTATGGTTTGAAACCAATGAATTGTCCTGGGCATTGTGTTATGTTCCGGCATAGACAGCGTTCTTACCGAGAACTTCCTCTCAGGTATGACTGGAATTAGTTGATTCTACTCAAATTGTTCCTTTAGAAGTTTTGATTTATCTCACTTGCAGGCAGGATGGGCAAAACCCCAGAGTTTTGGGGTGGCTATTTAGGTTCTTGACGTTCAGTAGTACTAACACTCCTGATTTACCGTTCCGACTGGATTCTATACTATTATCAGACTGCTTAATGGCATGCAGACTCTTAGGCATGTCACATTTGGTAGTTATTTATAGGCTATATAGCTATTTGTCTACAATATATGAAATATTCAGCGATTAAAGCAGCTGCTATCTACACGTATTTCTATCAACTGCTGACAACTTTATTAAGGTAGATTAGTTGAACGCAAGGTATGCGAGTTCAAATTGTACTTTGAGGCTTCAAACTTCGCGAAACGCTGTTGTTCACTAACAATTGACATGGATCACACTTCCATTCTTTTTTGGAATTGTCATACTTCTATCATACTTTTGACGATTTGCTGACTTTCCTTGCTTTTTTCAAAGTCTATGTTAATTATAATTTTCTAATCAATACTATCGGCTATGCTGTATAATTTTTATTGAAAATTTGAGCATTTTGAGGTCTTAATACTAAAAAGAAATGCAGCATACCAAAACGTGAACGAAGCAGATTATTTGTAAGCGCGTCTTTAAAGGAAAAGTGCCACTAAGCCTGTCAATGTGATTTGTACACTATACTTTTGAATCAATGTTGATGTGTGTACGGGAAGTGGCAACCCTGTTTAGGAGTCTCCCCACTTTTACCTACGTTTGTGGAAAATTTTCCTTTTTCTAGAAGTACGCAGGGATGCCTGTACTTATGTCTTCCCTAAAATTTGAAGACGTTTATCTTTTGAAAAGTGGTTAATGGGGTTGAGCAGTGGTCAAGTTATAGTTGATCGATGTTGCGATGATTGAGCAGGATAATGCATTAAGTCGCATTCTGAGCCGTAAACTCTGACCTGACTTGATTAGATAATATGTTCATCGTCATATCCGCAGAGCAGATTTCAGTATGAGAGAATTGGAAACTGAAAGAAGTGTAGGTACGACAGGACAATCGATAGGCTAACAAAAATGGATTTATAATACTACGTCACACATACATTACATCTGCAGGCACATGTTCAAATATTAATCCAATTTATGCTTGAGTATTGGAATATTTCCAGAGAATAAAATTTCATTCGTTAGGCTGTTCCAATAATCACAAACATGAATAAAGTACACACCTTGCACAGTTTTCGCTTTAGCATGAAAGACATAAGATATTTTTGCTATAATGTCGAAAGGATCGAGAAATAAGTCATAGATAAGTGTATAGATAACAGACCTCACAGACTTCCATTTTCAATTTTTTTTCTGTTGAGATTTTCTTAGCATTCCGAAAATCCTAGTTACACCGGCTGGGCATGTTATTACATAGTTGCGGTTACTAATGGGACGCCTTATGTCAAGTTGGTGGAACGCTGACCTAGAAGCTTATTATTTGTGTTTTTCTTCTGATGTGCCTTTTATATCCAGACATTGGCGATCCAGCGGCTGGGAACCAGTGCTCTGAAACATTATCCCTAGAGAGACGGAAAATTCAATGTAAATCAGCGATGTAACTGTTCTTCTGTTTCAGATACGCTGATTTCGGTGTATTGCACAGAAATGAACTGTCTGGAGCTCTCTCAGGCCTCACACGAGTGCGAAGGTTTCAGCAGGATGATGCACATATCTTCTGTCGTGAGGACCAAATCAAGTCGGAAATGCATGGTGCATTTGACTTTCTCGCTCATGTCTACGGCATCTTTGGGTTCACTTTCAAGCTTTTCCTGTCGACGCGGCCTGAGAAGTACATGGGCAATATCGATGTGTGGAATCGTGCTGAGAAACAGTTGGAGGAGTGTTTGAATGAATCTGGTTTGGAATGGAAACTGAATCCCGGTGACGGTGCTTTTTACGGCCCGAAAATTGATATCCAAATAATGGATGCGTTGAGACGGCCGCATCAGTGTGCCACAATCCAATTGGACTTCCAGTTGCCAGAAAAGTTTGATCTCACATACAACGGACCGTAAGTACTCGTATCTCCATTACGAACTGAGGTACAAGTAATGCTCTTTCCAAAATGTGTCTATGGAACTTCTTCGTAGAGAATAGGCAGAATTTTTTAAAAAAATATGAAAAAATGAATCAAATGAACTGTGCCAGACCTCGCGTTTGCTATTAAGGCTTTGATATGTTGCATGGGGTCTGTCTACAAAGCACCCACTGAAAAATTAATTGATTAAGTACATGTAGTTAACATAAAATTTTGAAATCATTGACAGTAACTAATTATGCATAGCTATATGAAGCCTAATTTTCCCTAAGCAGGCCATTTTGTTTGAATTCTTGGTTCATTATGAATTATGCTGCAAGCCTTGCTGAGTGGCCTTCGTGTGCATAAAATCTGCCCCATAGGAATTGAGCCGTCGGGTACGAATTCAATGACGAAGTTGATGTCTTAATTTGTCAAAGCTTGCTATCTTTGACGCCGCATTCTTGACAATAATTTGTGACTCGCAATACGAGTATACAAGCCCATGTTTCTATTCACATGGTGTGATAATATACAAAATGAACTGTTTTCTTCGCAGTTTGTATTTTTAGTTCAGGAAATCAACAGACCATTCGAATTAATTTACTGTGCAACAGTGCAGATTGCATTTGTTTTAAAATTCACGAAAATCTGTGCCTGACTAGTATCAGACCGATGGGTTCAATATTACATTGGGCCTAAAAATGAAGGTATGCATACTCTTCAAACCAACACAACTGATGCGAGAAGTACACTAAATGCCACGCAGTGAGAAATGCACTTATTACTCGATCAGATCGTAAATTTCGCATGTGGCCCATACCTCCCATCCAAAATTGAAGAGTCAGAATTTTTCAGCTTTCATTTTTTGCAATTAATTTCAATTGAAGATTTTTTAAAGGTACCTAAACTGCTAATTGTTATTCATTGATGTATTTGACAGTTTTCTATGGCATATAGACAGTCATTAATGGAGAAGAGAAATGCTACTTGTTGTGATTCAGGGTGGCCCATGCCTCCTCACTTTCCAATTTTGTGTAATAGAAATTTTTGCATGCTATGAAGTTCTTTCCTGATGCAATTTGAAGTTGTGGTCGTCTGCTTTTGCACAGGATGGAATTCGTGCTACTTAGAACTGTGATTCATGATCCTCTATTTTTCATTGAATTCATGCTTTATTGAGGCGAAATTTATTCAAATTCTACTTCCATTTTAGGGATGACCACGAAGGAAATGCTGGAGACGCTGCCCCCCTTCGCCCGGTGATTATCCACAGGGCGATCCTCGGCTCCGTAGAGCGCAGTATTGCCATTCTTACAGAAAATTGCGGCGGTAAATGGCCATTCTGGTTATCGCCAATGCAAGCGCAGATTATCCCTGTGGTTAGTGCTTGCGACGAATATGCGGAAGGTGTGAAAACTCGCCTCAGGTGCGAAGGATTTCAATGCGACATCGACACTGACCCCGGCAAGACATTGAATAAGAAAGTTCGCAATGCCCAGCTATCACAGTACAATTTCATCCTTGGTAAGCATTATTCTTATATCCTCTATTTTCTCAAGTTCAAGTTCAAGTTTTATATTCTATCCTCAGATGCGATAGAACCTTTGTCATTACGAGCATCAATTCCCATGGTACCACTGTGACTACTGTTGCTGTTCGCGACCTGGAAAACCTGGAGTTCGTTAGAAAATCCTGAAATTTTCGTAACTTTAAAATGATTGAGAGACTGTTTCATAAAACTAAAACTGGATTTTGAGAAAAAATTATGCAATGAACAATTTATATATATATATATATATTACATATAAATTGATTGTGTGAATACTGTTTTTCAACGTTTGAATATGCATCAGAATCTTCCTCAGCATTTTCTACCTGCGATTATCTCGAACTGCATGTTATCTTGAGTTGTTTTTATAAGTATGCTGATAAAAATGAAGGTGCGAATACGCAAATGAAATCGTGTAATTGCAGCCACTACAATCACGATTTCTTAACTCACTTGTTGAAATATTCCCCTCTTAATAACGGTAATAAAAACTAGCATTGCGAAACATGGTGTATTGATAATGTTCAGCATGTTATTCAAAATTTGGCTCCATGACAGTTAAATCACTACATAGATCGCATTTTCTGACTTATATGTATTTGATCATGATTGGGATGCAGCTGTAGAAGTTGTACGTCATAGTGAGTTTCACACAGTTATGGCTGGAAACAACAGAAATTTTTCAACTGCTGACGGCCAGTTGCACATTTTGTGAAGGTAGCAGAACCAAAATGTCGGAAACAGTTTTCAAATAATAGTGCTTCAAGAGTTATTTTTCTAACTTTAGTTAACTTCAAGTGTTACTATTTCTGCTTGTTCCTCAACCAACTTTTCATCATTGTCAAAGTATCTCTCTCTTGCATTCGGTCATTTTAAAGCGTTGCAATCTGGAGTTGTTTTTATTCGTCTCTTGTTCCATGAGCACAAGGCAACCTAAAGGCTGGAAATTGCGCAACTCATTCCGTTCCGTTTCGGTTCCCCAATGAAAATGCAAGTACCTTCAATTATCTATCGAAGTCTCCAAGTACTGTCATTGCTTCAATTTGACATTTTTCACGTTTGAAATCCCTATTTCATCCTCGAGTGGGTGAGCAAGGTGTCGCTCAAGGAGGATTGTGGAATCGCCTTGGGAGAGGTAGAGACTGTCGAAGTGATAACGGGCGATTTCGTAATTGTAAGGACAAATAAAGTTAATTCAGTAATAAAAAATTTAATTTTCTATTAACAATAGTCATATCATAGGTCCAGTGTTTTATAATGCGCATACTCAATCTTCTAGAACTTAAAAGCAGTCATTTTGGTTGTCAACATTACACACAGTAGCAATCCTATATTTCTTTGACAAAAATGCAGCTTCATAACACTCCAGTGATTTTTCAAGCTCTCAGACTCTTTTAGACATCATGTCATTTTTTACTGTTACTATTCGATGCTTGCCATTACAACTCCAAGTCTGATTATTCGATAGCCTATATATATTTCCATTTTTTTTGAAGCAATTAATGCAAATACAATTTTCTAAATATTCCCAAATTGTAAAAGTCATTGTGAAGCTAAATATCCTAGTATAAAAAAAGGTATGTCAAATTATGCGCCCATCGTCAGCAATAATGCAGTGAGAGATCATAGCTCGTCCACTGATATCCTATATATTTTTCATATTGAATAGATGTTAATATTTCTGACATCTTTATTTCGCTTTCAATTCCAATTGTTGTCTCGCCAAAAATCATTTTTAGCAATATGAAATCTTCAAAGGTTTCCAATTCTACTGCTGTTACATGATTTCCTAGCATGCATGTACAGCGTACACTTGCGAATTCAAATTATTTGTGTGCAACAAATTTCCCATTATTAGATAAAACATACAAAAATATATAGGGCATAGCAACTGATATATATTGAAAAGAGGATTTTAATCGGCACTAAAGTCTCAACTATATCCTGTACACATAGAACTCCCGGCCTCTCAAATGAATAAGAGGCCTGAGAACTTCTAGAGATTACAATCGCAACTAAAGCTGCGAAAAATCGATCTGATATGGAGGAGGATGGTTGGACATGCGATTGCGTAATCGGTGTAGTTTAATGGGTGGGGGTCAACATCTGGAAAAAAGCGATTTCGCAATTGTTGAACGACTCCTAAGAGGAAAATCTAGACTCAGAAAAAAATCTGAGAAATGTATCATAACTCACTGATCTCGCAGACTTAGATTAACTGTTTCACGGACTGAACGTTGAGAACCCAGATATGTAACTGTTTTGGTTGAAGATTATGAGATTCTGTGTCATGGAACTGAGGATTCTATGACATCTTGCTGAAAACTGCACATTAACAACAATGAAATTAAATAAACAATAGATCAAATTGCCATGCAAAAGATGTGCGGCTGGTAGGATTCGAACCTACGACCAAGGTTAACTAGACCTGTGCTCTAACCAACTGAGCTACGAGCCACTTACGCGACTCTGTCAATTGGCAGGATCAAACCCTCACCACCACACATCAGTTGTCAAGGCAATAATAATCAATGTATAAATAACACGTCACTATTGTGACCGCCGACATTAAGGCAAGTAGCGGGGATCGATTGTCCACCAAAGCATCTTAAGCCATGTCGTGAATGCAATTAACAACAATGAAATTAAATAAACAATAGATCAAATTGCCATGCAAAAGATGTGCGGCTGGTAGGATTCGAACCTACGACCAAGGTTAACTAGACCTGTGCTCTAACCAACTGAGCTACGAGCCACTTACGCGACTCTGTCAATTGGCAGGACCCGAAAGATGTTTTTACTACGACCCCTGGACGGCCTCCCCGGTTTGCAACATTGCATGATAGGGGCTAATCAGAAAATAGAAGATGTGCCAAAAGTGATCATGTTAGAGATGTATCTATAAAGATGGTGATGATTAGTAACATCACGTGGAACAGCTTGATTACATGTACATTTAAACTGTAGATAGCTTGTAAATACGATAAAATATCAACATTTGGACATGAAATTCTAGAAATGTGACCAGAAGCGTTCATGACAAAAAACCCTCGAATTTTGCATAAATGGACCAGGAAAAGCCTGGAATTTTATCCTCGAAAAGCCATGGACACCCTGTGCTCAGTGTTGTTATCTGCTGCGGAATTTCCGCAGTGCGGAAAATTTTTCAAAAAAATTGCAGGAAATGCTAGGAGAAATATGAACCTGCGGGATTTTCATCGGGTAGGAATATCCAATTAAATGATATCTTACATTAGCATTATATAGCCAAACAGCTTTATATAAGCCATCATAGAAGGACAGGAAAGAAGTTGAAAATTTTGCATGTCATCATGATAATATGGTTGTCAGTCATTGGTCATTTCACTTCCATCCGTTTTGGCCTGTATTCGTCTTGTCGGAGTTTATTATAGTGGCACTTAAATTTTGAACGTTTTTAAGAAGTCAGTTTGTCTGTTTTTATCATCTGAAAACATTGTGCGTGCTTACATTTGTTTCTTTGATGTATACTTCAACATATTTTGCATCTTAAAATGGTTAACAGCACAAGCGAAGAAGAGCTTGTTAAGGCAACTCCTTACCTCTATGGCGTGGGTATTCACCTTGGGCAAGTTATAGTACATCCCTGGTATCACCCCATTATGTCTGATGGTCCATCTGTCATGGTTGACTGTCACAGCGATTTCCAGAAACTGCCTCGGTTGTTAGACATTGGATCGTGTAGCCTACATTGCTCCATATTTCAAACATTGTTGGAGCTGCGTGCGAGGAGCGTAGAGGACTTGTGGAGCAATTTAGTGATGATATCTACAGCTAGTTTATATTTTCTCTTCCCGATGGGCATCTTATAAAGATGCACAAAAATTTGTTGGAAGGAAGTGGACATCGAATGATTAGGCGTGTGGAGATCAGATGGATTGAACTTTTCCCGGTAATCAACCGACTCCCAGAACAGTTACCGTGTTTACGTGAATTTTTGCTTCTTTGTCACTCACTCCGATCGTCCAAATAATTCAATTTTTTGTGGCCTGCTGGGAAATTTCAAATTTAGCGCTAACATCACTGTCTGTGCTTAACCTCAATTTGAAGTGACCATTTAAAGTTGATGTGGATCGGTTTATTATTAGCTAATTTTGCTGTATTTCTTTTGCAGTAATCGGAGAACGAGAAAGGGATAACGGAACAGTGAATGTTCGTACAAGGGATCAGAAGGTGCATGGAGAACATTCTGTGGATCACGTTATTGAGCGGTTCAAAGCATTAGCAGAAGGCTATGTGAATGACGCAGAAGAAAAGTTTTAAAGAGATTTTTCTCATTGTTTGAATTGTCCAGTGACAACCATTACCGATGAATAAATTATCCAGAATGAACTCTGATATTTTCCTTTGCATCTCGAATGTCGGATAACAGCGTCGATCGTGCCAACTTCTTTGTCAGAATTGGGTCAAGAAAATGATATGAATAGAAGGTAGTATATCATCATTTCAACGTAGAATTCGTATCATCATCTCATGCAACGGTAAATGATGTTTCATTGATAAATTCCCACTGTTTGCTTGTAAAAGTGATCATAGTCTAACACATTAATGCTTTTGTTGATTAAAGATATCGTACGCTATGATCGACGTTGATTTTCTTCGTCGCCACATTAGCCGAAGCCCATACATAGGCTATCTCAGTCGACAAGTCATTTCTTGTCGATGCCATGAAGGAAAATGTGTATGAAAATAGAATACCATAAGTAAAAGAAGTCCATCACTGGAAGTACTGTTTCCGTACATCGTTATCTTCATTGCGCGATGGTCGTTTTCAGAGAGAGCTTCCATAGACCTAAGTATGCCAAAACATCACCACTTGGACCGAAGTAATCATCATAATGGCGTCTTAGTCATCGCTCTTTGTTATTGTCACATGTCCATCAGAATCTGCATCGGCTGCATCACTTACATGTAAATGATGTATAACACTAGAACTACCGACGGTGTCAATTGACACCTGAGTCGAATTTATCATCCGCTTATTCCTGTCGTATGCTATTTATAGGAAATTCATTCCAGGTCTGTGAGAGATTGTTAATTTTAGACATACATGGTATATCTTCGAACGCTATGTAACTAGTTTTAGATGTGGACACATCCCGAGAACTACCAACGGTGTCAATTGACACCTGAGTCGAATTTATCATCCGCTTATTCCTGTCGTATGCTATTTATAGCAGATTTATAGGAAATTCATTCCAGGTCTGTGAGAGATTGTTAATTTTAGACATACATGGTATATCTTCGAACGCTATGTAACTAGTTTTAGATGTGGACACATCCCGAGAACTACCAACGGTGTCAATTGACACGCGAATTTGACCGCATACTTCTCCGAATCTTGCGAATGCTACAATGCAATATTTTGTCATTCTCACACATTTCATTGCTGTGTATGTATCTTGGGGGACCATCACAATGTATCTAATGCGTGTGTGTGTGCTTCTTGATTCGCTGACAATAAGCCAATCAATATCGAATATCAGCCGGTTGATTACACGTAATAACTGTAGCTGCTGCTGTAGTCATTTTCTCTGTGTCTGCATGTCGAGACCTCGTAGATACACGCAGGGCTCCCACTCCTGCGCAAATTTTCAAATTCTGCGCAAATGCGCAAACTTTTAGGAAATTCCAATTTTCTGCGCAAATTTGACAATTCTGTTGTGAAAATGATAAATTAATAATTCGACATGGTATCCATGAAGTTGCTACCGTTGAAAATAAATTTTCCTTTTCATGCTAATTATATGGATGTGAAAGGGACGAATTCATCGAATCCGACAGCATCGTATCGTGGACCCAAGTTTCGGTGAAGGCGACAAGCAAGTCAACACGGTCTCAAACGACGAAACGGAGATCGGCGAATCGATAAATTGCATGCTTGACTAGGCCCTACAATTAATTACATACATTATTACAAGTAGGGCCTTATGCCTAAATTACGTATGTCCTACTTGACTCTTAGATTAAAATACATGATATAATAAAATATTGATTGACAATCATTTAGCAGTTCATTAGCTCAAACTTTGGTCTACATTGATATTTTAGAAATGCAAAAAGATATTAACATGAAGCAATTAAACAAATCACAGACACAAAGATGGCGACACAGGGGTCTAGGCACAAGAATTTCGAATTTTATCCCTGAAATCAAAAGCTGCGCAAATTTTCGCAAATTATGGAGTGGGAGCCCTGGATACACGGCTCAGAGAGCTATTGACATACTTTCACAATATAATGAAAGTGAAACCGAGAACGAAGATATACCAGAAGATCTCAGAGAACAGCTAGATCGACCTCCGGAAGATGGTAAGATATACCTGAGAGCTCGATGTTGTGCCTGATGCATTGCTAAAACCGATTTATGATTCTTTCAGAAGAAATGGACCTGTACTCGACGGAAGAAGAGGAGACAGAACCTGAAGAATCGTATGTTTCTCGTAGTGGTACTACATGGGTGAGACTGTCTAGTAGTGATATGCGTACACCAGCCTCATCGTCTGAAAACATCACATTACACCAGGTTCATCAAGCTCTTCTAAACGTAAAGTAAGCAGTGTGACCACATCATTTCTCCAAATAATAGATGAAGCGATGTTTCGAAAGATTCATACTTGTACCGTTGTTCATGCTAGATCTGCGAATGATTCGAAATTCGAAATATCGTTAGAAGGCATTTACTCCTTCGTAGGCCTGCTCTTCGCAAGAGGCGTCTTTATTGCAGAGAATGAACCACTAGATTCCCTGTGGTCGAATGAATACGGCAGAAATGTATTCATTTCTACTATGCCCAGAAATAAATTTCAATTTATAATGAAACATTTGCGATTTGATGAGCAAAGTACACGCACAGAGAGGCGACAAGTTGATAAATTTTGTCCAATACGAGAGTCGTGGACACGCTTTGTTTCAAATGCTCAAGCAGCTTTCAACCCTTCATTTTATCTAACAGTTGATGAGCAATTGTTTCCGATGAAATATAGGTGTCCCTTCATTCAATTCATTCCAACGAAGCCAGATAAAGACGGCTCAAAATTCTGGTTATTGTCTGATGCAAATTTTAGATATATCTACAATGCTCAGCCACAGGGGCGGCGACAGGCGGACGCACAGACGCATGTGCGTCTATCCCATTCCGGAACAAACCATGCTCATCGCTGTGTGAAATCTTTGTGTAAACCATTGAAGTAGACACCTGTGGTTTAAAGGTGAAGTCGATCGGGCAAATTTCGCTGCCAATTTCAGCTCAGTGAAGTGTCCTTCCCCACAATTCGCGATGCCGCTTGGTATCGGTTTTTCCCTAATTCCCTAAGACAGCATGAGTGGCGTAAACAAAGTCACCCGGCCAAGTCAGTGAGAATCACTTACCTTTGAGACTGTGATAATCTTACATAAACAAATTTTCTGTTCCATTGCGTCACCAACTCCATGGCTGCTCCAAAGTTATTAAACGAGGTGAATTGTCATACGAAGCAGGAAACATTATTGACTTTAAAATAGTTGACTATGACATCATTGGACACGAACAGGCGTCAATGAAAGATCGGACCTACCGCCCGGTGGTAAAAATTGATCGGAAAATGCTCGGATTCAAAGCGTTATCTCGATTCAGCATCGAGAAATCGTTCAATCGTGAAATCGTGCAATTTCCGATCAATTCATAATCGAAAAGTGAGCGATTTGTAGTCCATCGACTGATATCGAATTGTCGCCCTATTTCCGATGCTTCTCATATCGATATCATGTCTATAAGTCGTTCATTTGCCGATATCGAATTGTCGCCCTATTTCCGATGCTTCTCATATCGATATTATGTCTATAAGTCGTTCATTTGCCGATATCGAATTGTCGCTTAATTTCCGATGATATATCGATATCAAGTCTCACAGTGAAAAATGTACATGGTAACAGTGAGGTCCCATCATTGCTCATGGATATTGCGTGGGCGATTGTCATCCCACCATCAGACCATATGGGCGTTTGATGGGATCTGACATGGAATTCCCATATCATTTGCCCATCATTTTATCATCTTATCCCACTTAAATTCATAAATGTCTAGTAATGTCTCGATAATGCGATTGGTCTCTTTCCAAACTCAAAATTCATAGGTTTAATTTGTATGACGGAAAATTCACTCATTCTCTCATCAATTATTCTCCTCTTCCTATTCCCATTGTCTTCATAAATCCCAACTCAGACATCCCAATTCCTTCTGCTGCTATCCCAATTTCTTTCATCTCTATCCTCCAGTTCCACGATCCTCTCCTCTCGATCCCCTTTTCTCTTTTCTTTCACTCCGTGTCTTTTTTATTTTCCACTTATTCTTCTTCATATCCCTTTCCTTTTTTCTCCTTTTCCCCTTGTTCGCTCTAATCTCTCTTATATTCTCATCTATGCATTTGGATACATTCAATGCGATGTAAAAAAATGTAGTCTCAAAAAAAACGACAGTGTGTTTTTGCATTGCAAACTGTCACTTAAATCTCACAAGAAAGAAATTCGCATTTCACAATTAAGTCTTCAAATGAAATAAATTATCTTTTTGTATGCTTGCGTGTTTTTCTATCAACTCTGCAGCTTTCCCTTTCCGAATGATTTCATTACCTTGGATGACAACCTAAGTAACCAATTATAAAAGATATTCATTTTGCTTTCAGTAGTATCTTCGTACCTGAAATCTGCGCAAGTGATGTGATTTTGAAAGCTTTTACACAGACAGGTTCCGTTGCGCAATCTCCCCGCCCTTCTCGCTTTAGCAGACTAATTCCATCCCGCTCCATGCTACGGCAGCATTTGTCTTTGTCCGGGTTCGGCTGCCGACAGCTACAGATGGATCGATGACGCTGACTCTCACTTGCAGTCACACAAGCGAGTAACGCACATGATGATATGATGTTGCGTCAAATATAGCAGTGATCCGGCACTAATGTTGTGGACTGTACGCACGCCGCTGCTATCCTTCATCTGTCTTCAGAGACCAGCGTGTCTCAGTATTGCCTATTTTATCGTGCACAATATCAAATTTAGTGACACATGGATTAAATTATGCAACATGGTAAAGAATTCCTTGAAAGAAGGCAACCTTTCATCCGATAGCTTCAATTGGAGATTGATACATCTATCAAGTGAAAATCGGTAGAAATCAGCAGAGCAGAACAATCTGTATTATCTCCATAGTCAATGTCGTTTGGTTTCTCAACTTAGTGTTTCGAGTTCAATGCTTCTCATGTTCTTGTGTCGATTACTTTCGTCGCAACATGTAAGTATCAGCATGCTAATTCATATTTTAATATGTGATTAAATGAAATAAGAACTTTATGCATACCGGTGCGAGTATCGTCAAAAGAATTCATTCAGATGTTTACAATCGAAAATCCCTAGAATCATTGCTGTCATCTTCGTAAAGTTGATGATTTGCATCAGCTCAACATATTTCAGTAACTCAGCGCAAGGAGCAAGGGATTTCAAGAATATTCATGAAAGTGATTCAAAATGTACAAAGAAATCAGAAATCACGCATATAGAATAACACTATTATTTTGGATCACTACCATAAACATTCTTGTAATCATTTGCTCCTGAAGATAGCGCTGAGCTATTGAAATATATCGAGCTGATGTAAAATAGATCAACTTGACTTTTCCCAAAACAACACTAAAGCAGTCAATGCACCTAGAATGATTAATTTAGGTGTAATGTGAATTTCTTTCTTTGTTCAGTTGTCATCAAGATAAGAATTATGGTCTAATGTATTTCTAATTTGAAATGCTGTGATGCAGTAGCTTAATTGAATGCGTTGTCGATCTAAATCACATATTAAAGAGAACTTTTGAAAAAGCACAGACTTCTTCCATGTATTCCATAGGCCTACAAAATTCGGAGGTTTAAACCTATCATACATCGTGATATTATAAATGTTGTTCCCTAGCACATATGTTCTGTGATTTTCTTGACGATTTAACTGAAACTAATTTCCCCAATTATAATGGATTGACAATTTTTTATTTTGCATATATCAATAATAGTTTTCATGCACTCTTACCTAATTGCTATATAGGCCTACAATGTACATGCATTTTTATTTATTCACAATTAATGATATGTTAAAACATGAAAATAAATATCTTATATTCCTCATTCAATTACGAGTACATACCACCGGCTGTTGCCATTTTAGATGGATCAATTTGTGCGGAGTATCTTCGAGGCTTGTGCCTGAATATGCTTGAACATCGAGTTTGGCAGGCGGCTGTTTCTGGACTAGGAAAACCAGACAAAGTAAGTAAAACTTTCGGCTAGATTGTGTGAATTATTCTTAACTTAAACATCATGCATCAAATCAAATTTTCTCCACTCTTTTTACTGGATTCTTCATTAATTAATTTTACATTTTTTCCAAAGATATGTAGGCTATACATAAATTGACTTCAGGCATGCGAAGGATGTGATTGCATGGGTAGTAGGTCTACTCAAACCAATTTTTAAATAAAAATACTATACAATAGAAAAATGATTTGATAATTAGATAGCCTAATTTCCTTTCTCTTCAATTGTAATTGCGAAGTATTTTTGAATATTTCTGCTATAGAAATGAAAATGCAACTCATTAAACTTGTTCATGACGTCTATTAAGTTTTGGCACTTTCATCGCTATGAAGCGTGCTTCAGCCATTAATCGCATTAAATTGTTGAATAAGGATCTCACAACTAAAGTCAGTTATTTCCATCTCTCTATCAGCATGAAATTTTAGATGATGCTCGCTCAAAGCACTTTTAGAATTTCTGTTGCGAATACTACGTTCGTGTTCTTGATAGCGCAACTTGAAAGGTCGACAACTTTGTCCAACATGGAGGTCATTGCATCAAAAGTAATTAAAACAATAAACTATATATCTGCTTTTGCAGTTGTATTTAGGACCAATGGCGCTACACACATACATCAGAACTGCGATCATCAATGTATTTTATACTGTTTTTGAGAAAATTATTTTTTACTATATTTGGAAGCCAACTATCTCTATGTAGAGTTATGCCTGAATGACATGTCTTACTAAACCATTTGTATTTAAGGTTGCCATTCACTGATATGCTTAGGTCTAGAAAGTTAATATAATTATCCCTAGGGACTTCTATAGTGAACTGAATGTTTTTGTCAATCGAGTTAAACACTTCAATTATGTTAGAAAATATTTTCACATCCTTGTAAAACGGATCCATGATGATATCATCAATGTACCGCTTGTAGCATTCTTGTAATCAGCTTTGTAATATTCTTTTTGTTAATTGTTAATTATAATAAAGTCTGAAAATTCAATGCAAAGTAAAAACACAGAACATTATAAATTTAAGTGATATAATTGCATAATTTGCAAAAATGATGTGATATAAATATAATGCAACGATGATATACTAGTAATTATAATATGCAATATAATAACTAAAATATGTTATAATCATGTTATATAAGTACACGTATGTAATGTAATTTGATAATTTCGATGATTTAATGAATATTATAGCATATCATTACTATCATTCAATATATGGCATATATTTGAAAATTGACACCGCACAGATCCGTCATCTGCCGACTAAGTCTCCCTGCTGTGATTGAGTAGGAAGATAGACGTGTTTGAGAGTAAGATGAAGACAAAGTTATGAAATCCTGACAAGGACGCATGGTTCGTTCTCTACAGATGTTAAGAATCATTCAAAAGTTCAGCAAAACGTGTCTAAGAACTCAGAAGGAACTCGACCAGGATTCGCGTTTCGGCCCCTAAATCCTGAACGCTCAGACCTGCTTGAGTGGGGCCCTACGCATCCATCATGTACAGATTCAATGACACTGACTCTAAATGCTAATGCAAATGAAACAGTAAATAAAATGTACGATGAAAATGAAAGAACATTAATTATAAATAGCGGTAACTATTCAGACTGAAGAAAAATCACATAATAAATAATTGAATTGAAAATAAATAAGTAACTGCGATGATAATGAACCAATAGCGGAAAAAAATCAGAATAAAGGAAAATGACATGATAAAAGATAATTGAATTGAAAATAAATATGTAAATAATTACAAAATTATAATCGAAACTGTTATGGCATTACAAGCAAGAAAGGTTTGTCACAATCGGCAAAAGGACAGTGTACGGAAGCCTGGAGTCAAGGAATCCGGAATCTTTCATACATGTAGTCATAATCGGTAGTTCATGTCAAAGTCGATAAATTTGTTGTGTTGAAGGATTTGTAATCATGCATCTTGCCATATGTTCGTTGCTTAAAGGTTTCGATCATCATAAAAGCGTGCAGTAGTTTGTTTATCGGCATAAAGTCCGAATTTTCTCAAAATCTTGTCATGTCTATGCAGTGCTCTTTCTGCGGATATTAGTAATTCCTTGCTGCTTTATCCTCTTGATCTTAGTAATCTGAAACTTTTCTTCGATTTCATGACGAAATCTTCTAATGAGGAGCAGATGCGACCATATGAGCTGACTGCTGAAAACGTTAACTCCAATTTTGTGGTGCATTCTCAGGAGATGTCAAAAGTGTTACTGGAAAGTTGAAGTCGTCCACTTTGTGATATACAGCAGTCTTAAGGCCAGTGCTGGTAACTTTCAGCTTAACGTCAAGATAATCTGCTTCTTTATTATCAAGTCCGCATCTGTTAGCTTCTAAGCTATCTGGATAGATACTTGGAATAATTTTGTTCAAGCGCTTGTAATTGAAGATACATAAGTCATCGATGTATCTGGTGGTCTTGGACAGTAGTCGTGCTACTCAAATCTTTTTCTGTTTTATAGTCAATGCCTTGAACTGATGAAAATGATCTATCAATATCGTTACCTGAATAGTCAGAAATTTAGGATTGAATTTTATGAACTACAGGGGTGGAGAATTTTCCGAATTGTTTTCATAAATTGGCAGCTCGTGTTTTTTGCCCAGGCAGCAACCGCCAAAACACGAGCTCCCAAATGTCTGAATACTTCATATAGAACTCAGTTTTATTGCCGGTATAGTGCTTATTTAAGCTTGGGCATCGAAGCGATGTTTTATCAAAGCCCAACAGAAGTGTCAGTGGCACTAAGTGCCGGCTATTTTAATCACAACACTTCATTTTTCAGATTGGTCAATTAACTGGAGGAGTGATAAAATCTTTTGGAATTTTCTTTTTCCTTGCCTGACCATAGTAAATAGTAGATAGTCTGATGATCTATAGCAAAAATGAATAGCTCAATATTTTTGAATAGAATGCATTAAAACTGTTTATGAAGACATTTTCAAATTTCCTATTGATGTCTACGAAGCATAAGTAGAATCGTTTAAGTTTGCTCTAAGAATCTATAGAGTTATAGCTTATGGACTCTGGAACCGCATGCAGACGATTAAAAGTATGCGAAATGTTGATTTTGTCAGTCTTCATCATAGCAGAGGATAGCATTCATCAAATATTAAGTATTGAATCTCTTTAAATTTTCATCTTATTCAATGATTTTTCATTTCATGGAACTTGTAAACTTGGCACGTCTTTTCATGTCATAAGGCTTGATATGGATTAAGTTTATTCAAATATTTAATAAGTTAAAAAAAATGAAATTGCTTAAGCTCTACATTCAATGCCTTGAACTGATGAAAAATGATCCATCAATCTCGTTACGATATTTACATTCTGAAACAAGTTGTAAAAAAATAGTACTCAAACAATATTTCTGTTTCAGAATGCATTGAACCTCCGATAAATAGTAGTCATGAACTGGACAGTTGCCCAATCATAAGTGAAATTTTTAAGTCCTGTTCACTCCTGATCTGTATTAAATGTTAGTGTTTATGTGCACGCATTCGTGCCATGTAGCATCGCCCTCTCAAGGCCGAAGTACTGGTTATTGCTTCTATTGTAAATTATCGACCATAAAAATAAAACGGAGCTTGCACATCATGTCTTCTGAAAACATAAATTCGCTCCCGATCAGACTGGTCAACTGAAGTATATATGTATAAGTACCGGTATGTATAATGAATGTTCATCTATTTGTTTAGAAGTTCATGTCATCGAGACGAATTAACAAACTTTTGTACAGTAGACCACAAAGTTTCTTTCATTACTGTCACATACGAGTACATGTAATTTTCCGCATGCAGCATTGTTCTTTTTATGATACAAAGCAGCGGTAAGTCTATCGGAGACGCCCCTATCCGCGGGACGGGGTCGGGTAACACCAGCCAGCCCGTCGAAGACATCACTCAGCAGCAAGGCTTATCTAAATGTATTTTCTGTGTTTCCCACTGGAAACAAACATTCGTTACTCATTACCATACACTACTAATTCCTCGCATCTTTATTTTCAGATTCCCTAAGAGAAGAGAAAATTGGGAATGAGAAGACGATTGAAGAGGTGATCGAGAAAATGTTGAAGGATGCAACTGATCGCGGCAGTGGGAGGAGGAGGCGACAGTCCTGGTCGAACAAGTTCTCTTTGCCAAAGCCATTGCGGGTGGAAGCAATTGCCTGCTACACCAACGAGCTAGGAGTCGCAGAGCCTGCACTGGAAGGACGAGATGTTCTGGAGGAGAAGTTGAATCGAACAATTTCGCCTAAAATCACATTGGACTTGTTATCCGAACATTTTTAGTTTTAGTATAGAAATCCAGATGATTGTTGATACAGATTGTGTAGTGCGCTATTTCTAGATTTCATGTATACTTTTGTAATATGATGTTATTGAATGAATGCTGTCTTCGTTTTCAACAATTGTTAATTGGCCTAGCACAGGTTGTAGTTCAGGACTAGGAAAAGCGTGTGTAGTTAGCGGTATAATTCTTATACGAGTGATTCAGATTGTAAATTAATCGGCTTATCGTCTCAAGTCCAATAGCGAATATAGAGCGACAAAGCAGGTGGGATGCCGCATATGTAGCGATTAATCGGCCAAAATCCGATATCGGATATAGAGCGACAAAACAGGTGGGATACCGCATATGTAGCGATTAATCGGCCAAAATCCGATATCGGATATAGAGCGACAAAACAGGTGGGATACCGCATATGTAGCGATTAATCAGCCAAAATCCGATATCGGATATAGAGCGACAAAACAGGTGGGATACCGCATATGTAGCGATTAATCGGCCAAAATCCGATATCGGAAATAGAGCGGAATATCAGGTGCAATGCCGAGACGAATTCTCGGGCATCGGCAAGGCATCGATTTTATGGGAAATCGACGCCGCGATGCCGAAACGAGATTTCATGCATCGGCCCGATGAAATTTTTACCACCGGGCGGGTGACGTTGGACTTGATGAGCAGGGGTCCCCAAATTCCTCTACATGTGAATGTCCCAATGACATGTATAAATGCAGCCACATGGCTGCCGTCTTCATCTACGCTATAAAAAAGGAATCTTCTATCATAAAGGCCTTAGCGGCAACTTAATGGACGAAGAATTCTTCTTCTCTGCGATTAAGGTGTCACCTGTGGATATTCAATGAACAGATTTGTTTACGATTGAACAGCGTAATTGTCGATATTGGCATCTTTTTTTTCGAGGTCGAATTGCTGCAAGTAATTTCTGCCTTGTATTACAGGAAATCCACCGGTCACGAACTGAACTTCCTCCGTCTTTCATGAAGACAGTGCTCGGTGACTACAATCTCTCGCAGAAGGAAGCCACCTCATGGGGTGCTAATCATGAGAATGAAGCTGTATGCTCATAGAAACGCGAAACCGATCGAGATGTCTACGCGTTTGGATAATTGAGTGTCGAATGTTAGGTGCGATGGTGTAAATGTCCCAGGCTTTGAACTTGTTCTGTGTACCTATTATTTCAGTAAAGTTGGGTCAGAGCAGATATTTTCGTTGTCTTATACGGGATGTTCTTTACTCAATTTTCCGGGATGCAAGAAATAAAATATAACTCTCCCTCAATTTAGAGACGATTTTGTTATTAATCAAATTATAGATCTCGACGCGTTTCGTCACGGTGGACAGTCTTAAGGAGATCAACAGTATCTTGATCAAACGCTGTATCATCATCAGATGAAATTGGACTATCTGTACTACCGGTGGATCCAATATTCCACAGATCAGAAAAATCGTGATGCTGCCTGTAATTTGGACCCTTGAGACTGTCCACCGTGACGAAACGCGTCGGGGATCTTTATTTTGTTAAATAAAAATCGTCTATAAATTGAGGGAGAGTTTTATTTTATTTCTTGCATCTCGGAAAATTAAAGCTGGGTTATTCAAAGGAAATGAATGTAATGATATATCTCCATCGATTTTGGCAGCTGAGTAGCCGTTCGTACAATCGCAGGCAGGGCAAATTTTTCCCATGACTGATGCTCTGCAGAATGTTAACTTGGTTATTTCTCTGGGACCGAGGGGGACGCGAGTCACTGTTGATTCTCATGTTTACACCTGAAAGCCGAAGCACGCTATTGACCAATTAGCGAGCGTTTCCCGAAAATCAAGCGACATCGCGAATACTCTAGTTGTCTATGGATGATAGGTTGCGCGCGCTTCGCTTTTTGACTGGCTGACACAGTGACACACTGTTTGCTTGATATAACTTCCCTGAGTACTCTTAACAAGCGCGCGTCCATCTATTGATTGCTACTAAATTGTGACTGTCTAAGCAGGCCAACTGTGTACATCATTTCAGGGTTTGACTATTTTGCTGCGTAATTAGCCTACAACTTATATTTTCTATCGTTTAACCTAGCCTACTGATGGATCCACCTGCCAAAAAGTTGAAGCAGGGTACACTCTACATTTATTCAATATGATATAGCATCATCAATAAAACCTTCCATTCCGCCATGTTCATCTCCATCTACCAGGGTTGGTCAGAACCCGCCCGGTGGCAGTAAAACCCGCGGGCGGGCGGGTTTAACGGGTTTTATCCGTTAACACCGCGTTAAACCCGGTCGCACCAGACGACTTCTGTTATTGGATACATGAGATGAATTCTGATTGAGTGTTATTTTTAGAAACACGTCATGGTGATTCCTTTCTCAAAAGAGTTGACGACATTTCTGTGGTTGACGATTGATGCAGCCATTCCCTCTAATTGTTGAATTGTCACAGTTATTAATCTAATTCTGTGGTTGGTGTCATCTCTTCGCTTCGCAGTGTTCATTTCGCAGTATTGGGGAAGAATGGTTGGAATTACGACCACACGGATATCTCACGCAAAACATGGTATGGCAATATTGGCTCTCATATTGTGGTCAGCCGACGAACGTTTGGTCTACAGGTGCTCTGACGGCTCATCATCGGCGCATTTCAATGAAGCGGAGAACTTACTTGCCACATAGATGTGATCCGAGCTACTGATATACTTTGATCTGTTGGTATGTAAATTATGCTTGAGTAAAAAGACCAGAGATTTTGTATAAGCCTAATCTAACCAAAGATTGTAGGCCATCATATTTCAAGTAAAAAAAATCCCAAGTCAACATTTCTAATTCAAGTTGCGAATTGGCCGCACCAAGTAAGGTAAACTGAAGTGATCATCTAGCAACTGTGTTTGAAGTTGACAATTTGTAAGTGGGCGGCTTAAATTGATGTAGTTATTTGCAAAGTTCATAGTTCCTGCTCTGACCTGGAAGAAGTAAGCATGTCGAGCAAGGAAATTTTCTGTGGAACTGATGAATCACGTTATCTGCTACAATCTTAATTTCAAACCGCACACTGACAGTCAAACATTTCCGAAAATATGACGGACCGAAGAAATTTGCCACAATGATGAGCAGGATATTTGCTCTCCCGCCATCATCCGCTGGGATTGAGCGGGTATTCTCGACAGCTGGATTGGTACAATCCAAGTTGAGAAATCGACTGGACATCAAGAAAGTCGGGAGGCTGGCGACCCTCTCCAGGCTATTGCGACGAGAAGGGTCCACTGGAGAACTGGAAGAAGTTTTTGACTTATGATTTTCCTTTGTTTTTTTGTTTCGTGATTATTACTACTGAATATTGATGTAATTAGTAAAATGATTTTGCTGATAAATATGTTTAGTTTCAATAAAAACCCGGCGGGTTCTTCCTTTGAGTTTCGACCGCGGGCGGGCGGTTGGGTAAAACCCGAAACCGGGCGGGCGGGTTAAACCCAGTGACCAACCCTGCCATCTACTGATCTAATGCAGTCTCAATCAGCATCCTCTGGTTTGCACTTTGATATTGGAAGTGTAAAATTTGACAGCGTATCACTACGGATCAACTGAAGAGGAAAATCCTACTGAATGGACTGCTCCTCTGAGAACTATCGGTACCAAGCAACGGCGCATTCCTAGGGCAATGTTCAATAGAGCGGCTTATCCTCACTTCAGCTACAGTGTGATATTGGATGAAAATAATAGATAAAAGAAAGTATATGTAGCTTAGGTTTTATTAATGAACAAATAATGTCATAATTTTATAGTCACGGCTGCAAGAAACTACAATCTGTAGTTTCACCTTTCGTCTAAAATAGTTTATGTACTGGTAGTAGCGCAAACAAATAGAATCGTGCGTCCAGATTTTTTTACCCTGCCGGCGCCCCTGCTCAGCCATACCTAGGAAAGGTAGAGACGGAAGACCGTCATGAATTGCAACTTGGAGAATTCGTTGTGATAAAACTTCTCGAACCATATTTCGGTGGAGGCTACAATGTCACCACAGATAGTTTTTTCACTCTCTCCTTGTCAAGAAATCTTTTGAGCAAAAACATCACTCTCGTCGGGACGATGAAGTCTAATCGCCGTGAAATTCCCCCTGTGTTGCATCACAAGAAATCGAAGCCTGTCAAAACGTTCCTGGCTATGCTAAGATACCCTCTGAGAAATCTTGTCTTTTTTCTTATAAAGTCAAGAAAGATAAGAATGTCATTGTCTTGTCTTCTTTTCATTCCACCGCATCTATAGTAGAGGATATCCCAGAAGTGATTAGTTTCTACAATAGCACTAAATATGGTGTTGATACAATTGATTAAATGGCAAGACTGTATATAGCACCAAAAGTGCTTCTCATCGTTGGCCATTTCAAATCTTCTGCAATTTGCTTGACATTGCAGCAATAAATGCACATACGCTGTTCAAGGAAACTTGCGATTCAGAAATCAGTCGAAGAGAGTTCCTGATTACCTTATCAAACAAGTTGATATCATTATCTCGTAAACCAGACACAAAGACGAGCAAAACATCAAAACCAACACAGGAAAGATCGAACAAACGTGTGAAATGCAGACTGTGTAAAATAAACTGTACACGCTCTTCATCATGTATTCGTTGCGAAAAATTTGTCTGTGGAACATGCACGAGCATTATCTGCAAAGATTGTCTGTAAAAATTGTCCTTTTCAAAAATAGATGTTTGAATTTTCTATTGTTGTTTTGCCCTCTGTAAATTCATTACAAACAGATTGATCTGTACAGTACAAGTGATTGACGGAAAAGAATTTGAAATAACAGGTTATAATTTTGCAACTAGAAAAGCAAGTATATATGTTCAGATTTACTCATTGCATGTGATCATAACAATGGTGTTTTCAGAGAAAAATGATGATACAATTTAGATAAGAAATATGTCTGTATCGCAAACAATTAAGACATAGTAATCTCAATGGATATGACATTATATCAAAGAATAAGATTTAAAATAACGCAAAACAGCTACATAGATATGTCTCACCAAAACAAAGATAGTAATTCATACCTCTATTTAGATAAAAACCATGGTGTCAATTGACACTTCGTGGTAGTTCTTGGGATATTAAAATCACGGTAGTTCTACTACGCTATGATCGACGTTGATTTTCTTCGTCACCACATTAGCCGAAGCCCATATCTCAGTCGACAAGTCATTTCTTGTCGATGCCATGAAGGAAAATGTGTATGAAAATAGAATACCATAAGTAAAAGAAGTCCATCACTGGAAGTACTGTTTCCGTACATCGTTATCTTCATTGCGCGATGGTCGTTTTCAGATTTTCAGAGAGCTCTTCCATAGGCCTATGCCAAAACATCACCACCATAATGGCGCCTTAGTCATCGCTCTTTGTTATTGTCACATGTCCATCAGAATCTGCATCGGCTGCATCACTTACATATAAATGATGTATAATGTATTATTATTCAATCCATGTTTCTAGTGCTTGCAGAAAAGTCACCCATTTAGGCATCCAGTTCTCCATTTTTGCGAGAATATATAGAATCATTCGTACCGCTAACTGCATCCATTCATGATAACTGCAGTTCTATCTTGCTTGCGCATAAGTAAGCTAGCAAATTGACAAGTGACACTATTCTGAATCTGATTCATCTGTTCCTGATGTCATATTGTCAATGACAACATGTGACTCCCTTGACATGTGACTCTATTCCTCAAATAGAAAATTTATTTGCATTGGATATGAAAAGTCCTTTTGCTCAATGAAAAAACATAATGGTTATCACTGTTTTGATAAACAGAAGTTAAAAGAAGCCATACATTTCCTATTATCACAGACCTACGTCACATTCGGTAATTTAGTTTTCAGGCAGATTAAAGGCATTCCAATGGGAGGAAATTCTAGTCCACTCCTAGCTGACCTATTTCTCTTACACTGCGAATATGTTTTTATGAAAAATTTGATAAAAACTAAGAAATATCATTTAGCACGCTTGTTATCACCTTACATCATAGACGATATATGTATTGTCAATTATAAACACTTTAATTCGTTGATTCAAAGAATTTATCCACCTGACTTGTTGGCGGAGAGAAATGGTGATAACAATAAAGAAGTAGTTTACCTTGATGTGAAAATACAAATTTCACAGAACAGCTTGAGAACTTCAGTATATCACAAGGTAGATGACTTCTCTTTCTCTGTGGTGCAACTGACTTTTCCGGAGAGCATGATCCCATTACAGATGGCCCTTCATGTTTTCGCGTCGCAGGTAGTCAGATATTGTAGAATATGCTCGAAGTTACAAGACGCTGTACACAAAACTAACAAGACACTAAATATCATGAAATCTACATAGATTATTCTCAGCATGACTTGATGAGTTACACAGAAAAGGCTCTCACAAGGCATAATGAATCGACGCGCTTCACAAATATGGTCTTTTCTCGGCTCGACAATTCACTTCACTCTGTGAATTTCAATGAGGCACGCGACCAACAAACGACTCACATTTTCCTTAATGCCTTGCTGCATAGGTGAATAAACGACTAACAATGACTTGTAGCCATCATATGGGGGGCGGTGAAGAGTGAATACAGAGCGCTTAACGTGGCTTACGGGAGATGAGTGAGCTCCCATTGTTAAGTCTTGATGTATGAGGCGAAGTTTGTGTAAAGGCGGATTACATATTTATCACACAGCGATTACATCTTTATGGGATTCGAGGATGAACAGGATCTGTTTACTTGTGGGAATCGAAAAGGCAAATATTGATGTACAGGATTTGTTTACATGTGCGGATCGCAAAAAGCATACCGTATTTTTTGATGGGATGAATTTAATGACAGGATCTGTTTACATGGGAAACGCAACAACTGAATGATGTCAGATTTATCTTTGTGACATATCTTTCAAGACATATCATTACCTATTCAGTATTTTGTCAGCCACTATGTGCGGGACCCCGCTCGTCTGGGTTTGAGTGAGCTGAAGTAGTGGTCGATGTATAGTAATTCAAATGAAGAAATGTGGAATTACATGAAGTACTATAGACGGATGAAGAAACTGGCGATAACAAATTCAAGTGAAGAAATAGTATTTTCCATGTGTAGTCTTAGGTACGTGTGTATAGTTTCATTGCTTTCGGTGTAGTAGAGTGTCATTGTAGTTCTATTTGTTTACCTCCATTATCCACTTTCCACTTATCCGCTCTTACCATTATCCACTTTGTGTAGTGTCAGATATAGTTCACTTGTAATCGGTGTAGTAGCATCGTTGTATTTCCATGTTTTACCTCCATTTTTCCAATTTTTATTCATCAGTCTACTGTTGTTTTATAATATCCATTTTTAATTTCCTTAACCTGTGGTGACCATTTCTATTTCCACTATCAGCATCTGTAGTTGGTAAGATGTATTAGACGTCTGTTTTGAACGGGTATGCGGCAGTGTTTGGAATCTGTATATTAACAGCAAGAATGAGTAGTGTAAATTACAAGTCTTAAGATTTCTATTTTTACCAGATATTGGGCCAAAGCTGATCAATTTTAATTCGTTGCCACGAGAAAGCTCCATTGAGTGCTTTTAAGAACTGATTAATCCAATGGCTACAGTAGCATTGCCTTTGTACACTTGCGGATAGTAGAACGCCATCAGTCCTCATTAGGACTACTTTATAATAATTTAAATTAGTAAGCATTAGCCTATATTCTATTATAAATGGCTACTGGGATGACTTTCATCATCGTATGAGAATTAATGAAGTGATGCAAATTATAATTTGCGAAACCTGTGTTTCAGATGTTGATGATTTGGCAACAAAATGGTAAATAATTAAATGAATAATCTGATGACTATTTCAACCAAATTTCAAACTATTTTCGTTCGAAGTAAACATGATAAAAATTATTCACATCCCATCAGCATCAAGGCCAGAAATTGCATCAGAATTCATAAATTTCGTGAATGACTGATAAAACAATTATGGATTTGACATTTTGTCAACATAAATAAGGGTTGAAACTACCGGATGCGAGCACGATCTCTACAATGCCACATGATAACCAGAGAATATCTAAGAACTAGACTAGAGAGCTCATAGACTGCATTCAAATCGGTTGTGTGGTTAAGTAATTTGCGTATTTCTACACAGTCAGCTATACTGAATTGCCAGTGATTAAAGATGTTATAATTCAGAAATATTTACGCAGCTACGTAAGTTAACGCTTGCAAACAAAGCACACCACATACAATTTAGCAAGTCTAAATTTATGTCAGGTAAACATTCGCATTTATATGTAATTCCACATCTGCTGAATCTATCTGTATATCAAGTGAGAGCTTGTGTTTTAGAATGGTTGTTTGTGCAGTATGTATGTTTAGACACATCGATAACTGAATCTCTAACTCGATCGAACAACAAATTCAATTGAGAATAAATTTTTATCCTGAGATATGCATATAGGTTAGTGCGACTGTTGTGTTCAGTCTATCATTGAAGATTGTTTCAAAAGTGCGCAATTTCTCGTTCTCAAAATAGATAATAGGTCATCCCCTCCATAAGAATTAGTTTCAATAGTCTTTTCTGATTTATTTAGCTATAAATTCTTTTCGATAGGATTCTTACAAAGGAAAAGTCAATTATGTCAGCGATTTGTATTTGTCATAATAGTATAAAAAAGTAAAAACAATCACGTCTACCTAAGGAATACTGCAGCCTCACAAAGCTGCCTCTTCATAATGCATTGAACTCATTTCAATATTAGGTTGAGGGTTCCGCTGAAGGTGTCATTACTGGCCTTCTGATCTTCGGTCTTCGAGGAGAGGACTTCGCGATTTTTGATTCCAGAGGATTCACAACAGTCAGGGTTTTCTCTGAGTCCGTGTGAAGCTTTGTCTCTACTTTATTGATCACAATGCTATCTAAGTTCGTTTCTTCAGCAGGCGCCCTACGCTTCATAGGGAGACGCGGTTTCTCTTCCCGCGCTGGGTTACAGTCCATTGGTACTGGAGTTTGGAGAACCACTGGCTGCAAGTTCGGCTTGTTTGCATTAAGACGTTTCTGCATTTGGTTCAACTTTCTTCCGAAACGATTCATGCGCCAAGTTCTTTGAGGAAAAACTAAGAGAGTAACACGAAACATGTCTAACAACGGTTCCTTTCCTATTTCAGGTTTGACTGGTCCAAATCCTCGCCTGTTTATAGCTTCCGCGAGATGTTTAGCAGTCCACAGTTCCGGCTGTGTTAAATCATGGATTGATCCATCCTTGGCGTTATACACAGCGGTTAGGAATGTAGACGTAGACATCTGAAAAAATGACACGAGGATATAATAGAATATCAAGCATGATAATAAGCACTGAATGCATATTTCGAGAGAAGATATCTTCATCCACAACAGTCAACTAATAAGACGGGTGTGAAGTTGGCGGAACCACCCAGCTGAGCCAATATTTATTACTGCGAGATTCTATTCAAAACAACTCTTACTTTATCAATTTCAGCCTCTTGATCATGAATCTGCACTCAGATTCCACAAATTAGCAGTCTTTATTGAGAAATTCAAGTTTGGAGACAAAAATGGTTTCGCTAAATTCACACACGAGCCAATAAGTCCCTATTCTCAATGCACAAAATGTTTTGGAAACATGCATGCATTCAGACTTGGAGTAATACCGCTAATGATGAGCAAATTCACGCGTACTTTCAACGGCTGTTTAAAAACCATAATGGGTATGACAGTGATTGCTAACACACTTTCTCATGTCAAAATTGCCCCCAAAAGTTCGAATCTGAGAGAGACATGTTTATTGAGCAGAAAAATTGAGACCAGAATATATAAGTGAACGCACTGTTTGCAATGATCACACACCTGCTTGAAATTATAAAATGTCGGCAAACAATACAGGGTGCCCGCGCATTTTCGGAGGATAATTTCCAGACTCATTGATAACCCCAATTTACCCTAATTCACCCAAAAATTTGAAGGTGAAAAAAGTGAAGGAAAAAGTTGGAAGAAAGAAAAGTTGGGTTGTATTCGGCGATCAGAGAGGCAATGACAGAGTCTGCCGACAGAAAGGAGTCACTCAGCGGACACTCCTATTCACGGATGAAAAGCGATGTTGAAACATAGCAGACTACAGTCTGAAGAGAACATGAAAATATACAGGACCAAGTGCAATGAAGCTCGAAAGGCGGTGCAAACCGATTTGAGAATATGCCTGCAGTAGAAATACCGACTGATTAAGCAGATTGCGCAGAAGCATACCTGATCAGAGATATCAATACAAAATAGGAACCGAAGCAACGATTCGCTTAAGATCGCGACACCTGTGGCAGACATCCGAAGAGACCAGGGAAAGATGAACTGAGTACTGCCGAGTCCTGCATGCGTAGACGTACGATTATGACACCATAGCAGGGTTGCCAACTCACATCGACAAAAATAGTGACCATACTTCGTGGTTTATGTAGAATTTGAAAAAAACATGATTTTAATCTGTTTTACGCAAGTTGATCAATATTTAATCTATAAGTCGTTTTTTGTTTATTTCCATGTCATTATCACAAAATGCAGTGTATACGTGTATAACGAATTTACTATAAGTTGATTCAAATAATAAATTTATCTTATTTCGGATACATTATCAAAATGTTAAGTAATTTCTATGAAGTTTGTTGTTAACAATGTACGAGTATACATGTATAGAGGATTCTTGAACATTATGTACATGTACATAAATGATAAATCAAAATTGCAGATATATATTGATTACTGACTTCTCTCTGTATTTTCTTATAAATATCAAGGATTCTTCGGAGTATTTGTGAGGTTAAAAAATCACAATATAATGAAAACAATTAGCAAAAGAAGTAAATATACTTCCAAGAGTACTACCGAAATAATTTCGAAACCAGACAAGATCGTCACATAAGTTAAGATCCAGTTCACAGATCGTCAACATAATTTAATTACACTTCCAAATGTGAAATTTTTTTTTTACAATTTAAACGATGCACACAATTTTTACAATTACAATAAGCGCAATTTACTCTACTTAAAAATTTGCTTCAAAGCTACTTAAAAACATTGACTGGTCACATCAGCAAGAGAAGACCGAAAAAGGGCTCTTTAGTCAATTCGAGAACATTTAATCGATTACAGTTTCAGAAATTCTGTTGTAACGGGTAGACACACTTGATTGCTCCAAATACAGGCGACGTTTCTTTTCTTCGAAATGCTCCACTCGCTGTCTCGTCTCATTCAACTCTTTGTCCACCGCTTGAATGTTTCTTTTCAGTTCATTTGGTGTGTGTCTTTTGAAGACGCCAGCAGATTCCTGAAGGGAGAGCATTTGAGAAGCACGTTCAATTCTGCACAAAGCTAATTGTTTGGATTCGTTCTTGTACTGTGTTCCATCCTTTTGCATCCGTTCCAACAAACGTTCGGGCGGAACAAAGCATTCAAAATTGGAGCGATCGAAGCGGTCCCTCACGAAACTAACAGAATCATAAAGCAAGGATCGCATCCTACCTTGATTCAAACATTCAGCGGATTTCATCACAGAAAAGCCACGTTCGACTTCCATGTTGTGAGTAACGACCAGCAGAAAAGATTCGACTAAGATCATCAGCTTTGGAAATGAGTTTGAGTCATCGACAACAGTTAACAAAGTATCATCTGGACGTTTGGACTGCATGTCGCAGAGTTCATCGATGACAGCCAAAGCTGGAACATGGAATGCTTTGGAGAGCTCAGCAAATTTTTTCTTGTCAGTGTTTGTGATGTTCTTCAGCTTCGCGTAGAAAATGTAAGATCCAAGAGTTACATCAGATTGAAGAAAAGTTTTGAACCGTTTCAAACACCGAAGGTACAACACCTCGTTGTACGAGACCCACAGATCTTGGACTTTCTTCAAATCTTGATCATCGGATTCAAGCAATTTGGCTTCGACATGGCGATGCGTTTCAGAGAAGAAAAGCGAATCGTTTTTCGATTCTACACTGATCGGTTCATCGTTCCAATCAAACAATTCGTCACAGTAATCGCTAAGAGATGGAATTTCCCATCCGAAATCGCAACTATGACAGGAAATCCAAAATGAGTTCCAAAGTTGCATGTACACCCAAACCATTGGGCTGTGTTGAAGATGTGAGATCATAAAGAGGTTTATGGTGAATGACAAATTGGTCGAGATGAATCAGCAAGAGTGGTTGACTGACAATACTTTTCAGATCACTGCTGCTGCATATTTTTACCAGTTTGCAGCCGATAGGAAACTGGTCAAGAAGTGTTTCCAAAACTCGAAAAACATCCAAGAATCTCGTGGGGCTGAAAGAGTAAGAGCTTTTCAACCCAAGAACTTTAGTGCTGTGCTTGAAAATGAGCCTTGCTTTTGGAGTGGATGTTTTTGTTCTACATTTGTTTCTCTTCATTCTGAAATACGCCCATTCAGGTATAACATTAATACGAGCGCATACAGAGCTGAGCTTAATGTATAGATACTTTATGTGTATATATTCATACTTAAATTATTGATTTTTTATTGTTCAATTCTTTTTAGTTTTGAAATAAGGGGTCACTATTTTTTTAGTGACTTGGGAAAAAATAGTGACCAAATAGTGACCGGTCACTAAATAGTGACCGAGTTGGCAACCCTGCACCATAGTAGTGACGGAACTTGAAGGCATGGCACCCCAAGACGACGACAGAAATGAATACTCGGGTGTCAAGTCAAAACAGCTACCAAGAAACTAAAACCACACAAGACTGCCGGCACAGATGGCATCACAGGAGATATGCTACATGCAGGTAGAGTAGAATTGGCAAAAGACCTGGTCATTATATGCAGTCAAGCATAGTCTGAAGAGAAAGTTTCTGTTGAATGGAACAAGTCGGTTATAGTGACGCTGCCAAAGAAAGGCGATCTAAGCATGTGCAGCAACTACCGCACCTATCTCTGATAAAGCACGTGCTCAGTGTTCTTACTGATCATCCTAGAGCGTCTGAAAGCTTCTGTCGAGCCATTCATAATGGAAGAACAAATAGGTTTCCGTAGAGACAGCAGAAATGTGCAACAGATCCATGCTGATGGTCTTCTTCATCATATTCTCTAAGGATTTCGGTAGCATTCGGCAAGACGCCATGGACTGAAATGCAACTGAAATCATGCGGAGTGGATGCCAAGATTGTCCACATTTTGAAGAGCATGTACTACAGTGCCAAGGCTGCAGTTAGACTCAAAAATGAAACTGGTGACTTGTTCAGACAAGGATTCCTGACAGGGCGATCCTTTGTGACTTGCTATTTTGCTTTGTATACCTGGAGCGTGTTATAACAATGCGGCAAAAGTGCGGCTGTCAATTCATAGACGGCCAGTCTATCAACAACCCAAGCCTTGTCGATGATATATCATTTTCGGATGAATGTTGGTGTGAGCTGGAGAATAGCCTAAACTTCGTTACTTCAGATACACGAAGATGTCACCATAAGATCACACTGATAAAACGAAGGGATTAGTGATAGTGGAGAAAAGTCAAAAAGCAGAGCTTTCGACCAACAGCAGTGCAATCGAAACAGTCAACAAGTTCACCTATCTTGGAATCACGATAAATGACGAGGGATGTGCAATGCAATTCGTGCAAAGCGCATTGACATGGCCACGCATGGCATTCAGGACGCTAGCAGGTTTTGACAAAATATGGAGGAGTCACACGATTAGCACAAGAACTATAATGCACGGTGTTGCAATCGTGTTTCTAGCAATGAAATGTTTCTGATGGCAATGCAGCAGGGGTGTCAATTCAGGGACGGCCTATCAGCAACACAAGCCTTGCGGGTGACATAACACTTTCTGATGAAAGTTGGGATGAGCTGGAGACCAGCATAAAAAACATTTCTTCAGATGCAGGAAGATGTGACCTAAAGATCAACATCGATAAAACGAAGGGATTAGTGAAAAGTGCTTTCGACCAACAACAGTGCAGTCGAAACAGTCCACAAGTTCACCAATCTTTAAAGCACGATAAATGGCGAATGAGGTGCAAGGAAATTTGTAAGCGTATTGGCATGGCATTCCAGACGTTGGCAGGTTTAGACAAAATATGGAGGAGTCACGTGATTAGCAAAAGAACTAAAATGCACGTAGTTGCAAACGTGTGTTACTATAAGACCATGTTATTTGGTATCGCCAATGCAACAGCCGTAGAGGGCGACCCAACATGTGTTGGACAGACAACTTCAACGGTTGGTGCGAAGCTGACCTACACGTGATAGCTAAAATGACAGAAGGGAGAATGGTGGAAAATAACCGAATGCGCAATTGAGGACACCAACGAGTGATTCGATACCCTCGCAAATCAAGTAAAGTAAGCAAAATGATTAAAGGGAACAACATCCTGCTGAGGTAGTAGTTCTAACCAATGCATTAGAACGTTTGGAGTGAACGAACGAGGTCCTGGTCGTTCACTAGTAAGCGAAGGAATTTAGCAAATGGGATTTCAACGAACAGAACTGATGCTTCCCAGCCTTACATTTACTGTGGGGAAAATTAATTCTCACATCGCTTTTCGCTGTTCAGACATAAACAGTCGTTTAGAGCAACTTTCGCTTAGACAAATCCGCATTGTTGTTTCTGTTCGTGAACATGTTATAACTTATAATACAATGGAAATGAATAGATTAATTATCAGACAAGGTAGGAATTTTCTTAGGTCATTTTAGCCGGCGTCGCGCCGCATAAGAATTTTCATGCGCCTCATGAAATATTTCATAAAATTTTCTCCCGATTTCTGTATGATGATAAAATTTAAGGGTGTGGCAAAATGACTAGTAATAATGGCTTCAACTATTTACGAGTTATATGCTTCATATAGGCCGATCAACTACCATATGAATTTCATAGTATATGGTTGCCGATTCCGGTATTTGGAATTCGGTGGCTTCCCTGCAGTTGCACATTTATGTGAGACGAAGGCAAATCAGGTACTATTGTTTTCAAAATTGACATAATGACATTTTAAAATAAAACTTTAACATAAAGTAGGCTTATAAAAAAGAATGAGAGACACTTATGAATTCTTTGATTGTCAATGTGATCAACGGGTGCCAAGTTCCACAACGTTTACGCCTTTCAAAGTGAACAAAAAGGAAGTAAGTGAAGTTTCGAACATATTTATCAATGGAACGATAATATGCGCTTTAGCAAATGGATTTTAAGCTTCATCAGCAGATGCAATAGCGAACAATTAATCCTGTATTTCAAAAACCGGCAAAAATACTTTTCTTAATTTAAATTCGTTGCGAAAGATTTTGTAATTGTGATGAATGAAACTCAGTGGCTACCACATAGCCTTTGGTAATTAAACGTTTTCAATCTTCAGCACACATTTTCACATATTTTCTATCATCAATAAAATGGAATTCACTTTTTATGATGATTTTGTTCAAATATAGTATTACCTTTTTACAACTACAGCACTGCACAAACAGTATGCATATACGAATATTTTTAAAGCGCATGTCATTCTTTTTTACAAAATGCATGTAGAGCAAGCTACTTTTAGCTATAATCGATTATTCATGCTCAACTGATTGACTGTAATTTTGTATCATTAAATTGCGAAAATCACTTTTGTTGGAATAATATCGCAACTTTTGGCGCAAAAGAAACGGGTTATTTTCGTAGGTTAATCTCATCATAAATAACCAACTACATACCCTAAGAAAGCCTACAGCTCAACAGCTAATAGAGCAAATGAGTAAATGCATAACAATTGACACTTCTTAAAACTATCTGAAAACAAAACTAAGGTGCAATTAAGGTCGTCTTGGTAATATGAATAGTAGACATGGACAAGTTAAAAACAACCCTGGGGTCAAAACAATGGCACGAGCGTACTGTTTCGGGGTTATGCAGGATACAACTTCAAATTATGCAATCAAAAATCAGAACTAACTAGTAGGTCACACACTACCCATTTCATGGTCTTCGAGAGAGAATTAAATATCGAAAATAATGAAAAAGAATATGCACTTTAGTCGCTCATCTAGCTGCTTCTCTTTATCAAAATGATTTAGAAAACTTCCAAACGTCTTAAGTCATTGACCAGATGGTTTCCTTCGTCAAGTTACGTTTATTGTTTCCATAATTTTATTATCGTCTTAATTAAATATATGACTCTGCTTCCTAAAATGTTTTCCCAATTACGATTTTTTCCACATGGAGTATTGGCTTCCATGGAAGCTATATTACATGCGGCAATATATCCCATGAAAAATGAATGAATTGCTTATACTCGGAAGCATATTAGGAGGCGCCATGTGGCCGAGTTGTTATTTATCCCACTCTCATTCTTTTTGTGTTGAGCAAGAATGCAGAGTGTACGTATTTTAAAAGTCTTAGGTTTGACCCGACCAAGGTTTGAACCAAGGTCTCCCGGACACTGTGCGAACACTCTACCACAAGGCCACAGCGCCGCTAAATGTGCCATACTTCATAATATGGCTCTTTTATTTTTCTCGATGCATTGAAGTTTCGCTCACATAGCTCCAATCACATTCTGTGCATTCATTGAAATAAAATGCGCTAAATTGCTTTCCAAGTGCTTGTATTTTCTCAAATGGTCAATCCACTATCTCCAAGTACTAACAAAAATCATTTGACAAGGAAAAGAGAAGCACTAGGAAAGCAATATATACGCAGTTTGTAGCAGTGAACTCACAGAATGCGATTGGAATAATGTGAGTGAAGCTTTGATACCTGTAGAAAGAATAAATAGTCCTAAAGCTAGTGATGGAGGTAGATGTGGACATCGTAATTGGGAAAAAGATTTTCAACAAGCAGTCAAAAAACATAATCTGATATTTATGAGCACAGCACAAATAGAAATCTTAGACTTGACATTCATTTTCAATAGTTTCTTGACCCCTTTAGGGTACGCAAAAATTAACTTCTCCAAAATGCCATACTACTATCACATTCGGATATCTTTCCAGACTTTCCAGACCCGCGGGCACCCTGAAATATTAGTTTCCAGCGGTAATTCTGACCAAAGTGGATAAAATGATCCGGCCCTCTTCCAGCTCTGCTTGCGAGATAGAGAAAGCTACACCGGAGTTATAATGGAAATCGTTTGATAGAGGAATTTTCTTTGTTGGCCAGTTTCCATCTCTGTTGAGCGAAGACAAATGTGAGGAAGAAGAATCCGTCATTAGCATTACCCAACTTCATCGATGGTCACAGGGGCTTAATATCGTAAGCATGGCAGATTCGTTTTTGCTGGTTTAACGTGATAAACAGTTGTCATTGGGTTCGATTTCAGCAAAGCTTTGGACCGAATATCATGTATGGTTCTCTTGAGCAAGCTCTGATAATTTATTTGCTCTGATTCGTGATAATTTGTGCGATCGACATCAGAGAGTCCGATTGAGCAATATCGAAAGTAACTTGAATCTCGTATCAGTGGGTTTCCTCAAGGCTCTTTGATTGGGGAAATCTACATATTATCATCGAGGCTACTCAACCAATCGATTACCTCAATTCAAAATGAATATGTCTGTATTGCAAAATCGAGTAGTGACAGAGAATTACCTAATCGTATTCCTGTGCCACTTAAGTACTAATCGCCTAATCTGCTATTTGAAAGCGATTCTCGGGCCCAATAAAATTCCTGGGCTGCCACAGTGAATTCATTCATATCGTAGTCACATATAATATCACATAAAGATAGCTCATCCTGATTCATCATAAATGCAAGATGAGAATGGAAGATTAGGAAGGCGGATTGGAATTCCGCAATTAAATCGGCCATTGTCAGGCACGAAACCGATAGAGTGCCTGTCTTGTATTTTATTTACAAACGATTGCATTCGCTCACAGACTGTGTCACGAACGCGACGCTCTTGACTTTTTTACGTGGTCATCCTACTAAAGTGTCAATCGGAAACATATCGAGTACTCTTTATTTCTTCTCGCTACACGTTTACCAAGCCTCTTGCGCGAATCACAGCAATAAATTGTCGTTCTTCGCCGATCTCACACAGCAGGTGGTATTTGTTCTGTGTACTTTCGATGCAGTGCTGTAGTCGTAGGGTAACGCGGGATAACGCCGTTATGCCACTGCTTTTAGATTTTATACAGCGTTACCCCGCTGCTTACACAGAAAGAAATAGTGAAGCTTTTATTCGTTAACGGTGCTTTAAGAAATTCCAGGCAGCGCTATCCCACTGATAAATGTAGGACTACAGCACTGTTTCGATGTCCATTCTTTGTACACAAATATTTCAATCGATGAAAGTGTCCGTAGAAAGCATTTGAAGATAAGCCAAAAGACCTCACCTGCTGTGGAAAACGGCTGCAAGTGTCAGGAGTGGCAATGGAAAAGTCTTGCGGTGATTTATTCGCCAATATTTATGTGGGTGTTTTGGAGGGCTCTCTTTCGACAGCAGTTTGAGACCCTCTCTTCAAGCACACTATCAAGATGAAAATCATCTCAGCAGTCATTCATAATAGAATATAAGTCTTGCCAATTTGAATAATAAATTGTAGTCCTGATGAGGACTTATTTTCTGTCTGTATCTTCTGTATTGCTTCTGATCATGTTCTGGCTATTAGACGTCATTGTAGAATTTAGCTTGTCACATTTCTATTGACAATCGATGTCAGTGCCACTTCTTATTATTTAATCTAATTATTTGACTCTCTGTGTAATTTTCACTCTGTGTCTCTGATTATGTCCTTAACTTGACATCTATTTTCCATTAACTGTTATAAAATGTCACTAAACTATGAATTATGAACTATTAATTTGAAATTTGTACCTATTAACAAATGTTGACCGACATGAGAAGATTGCAAATAAAGCAGCGTAAAAAACTGAGCTAATCCTGAATACCTCTTACACTCTCCTGTTAGTTTTGGTGTACAAGATGAGATGATCTTGCGTCTTCTATCAGTAATACGACGAGCTTTTCATCATATAACCACAGACGAAGGTCTCAGACAGAAATATGTAGTGCTACCACACACATCTTCCGTGAACTACTCCCGTCTTTTTAAGTAAGGATGCACGCACAGGTAAAGGAAAGCAATATGCGTCGTTTAAACGATTGTCGCTTTCCTTATTGAAATGTCGCTTCAGCGGGACCGAGTGTGTGACATGCCCCGACTTCCTCAATGTCGACGCTTTCTCTTAACTACTACTATATATTGAGAAATCCAATTAACGAATACAAAAAAGTGAGGTCGACGTGTTTTGAAATAACAATTTCATTTACTAATAGGACTGCATAATTGAAATTAGACATACAATTAGACTACAATAATTGGTGACTGCATGCAATCAATTTCATTTTCAAAGTAATTGACACAAATCTGACACAGGCTTACTTGTAATTTCAAAATCTCGGTATTTGGAAAATTTTGAAATCGGAAATGAGAAGCGAGATCGAGATTGAATTCACTAGATGAGGTTCTTCATGTCCTTCCGGCAACACTTTAAAATTTGATGTAGAAAAGATCTCTGCTGGCACCTTCGAGTAGAAGGTTCACAGTTGCATCATATTTAAGTTGCAATTTGTCCCAGCTCCTCTTCGTCTTACTCGGTCATAATTACTCTTCTTAGTACTTTTTATTAGATATGTAGAGATTTCTTGTATGTAGAGATTTCTTGAGAGAAGCAAGCAAACGAGAACCAAATTGTGTGCTTTATCTACTGCGGATAGTTTCCATCTTCTTCTATGAGGCAATCAATATTACTGGCTAAATAGACGCAACAGCTACAAGAACAAAATTGCACAGTCTCAGTCGATGCAGTCGCCACTGCCAAAAGAGAATTACAAGAAATAGAATTGAAACACGTCAGTAATTGCAAGGATATCTAATTTGATTTTATTAGAGGAACAATTTTCTCTTCTCTATTTCTCCGCATGTCTTCACTGTGCATAGTAAATAATAGGAAATGGCATTGCAAATTGCTATCTATTGGAAAGCTTGACATAAAAGGACATCTAACTATAAAGTTGACCACTTCAGAATCATGTGGCACATGGGTCAACAAGATTAATGAGAAGGGAACTTGGCAAACAAGGGAGGCATGATGTGGTTGCAATGATACAATGTATTAACTTGCAATAATACGGAGGTTTGCATTGAAGTCATGTTCAGATGTGAGAGGGTTGTACACATGCTACTTCATCAAACATTGCATCCAAAAAGCAGGCCTTTTTAATCCAGGATACAAATCCAAGTAGTATAGGGTATAGGATTCGGCGCATCGCTTCGCTCAGCACCGAATCCCACACCTAGGTAGATACAAAAAATGAAAAAATACAAAAAAATAGGGTCCTCCTGAAATTTATAAAAAAACAGCTAAAATAGATACAAAAAATGAAAAAATACAAAAAAATAGGGTCCTCCTGAAATTTATAAAAAAACAGCTAAAATAGATACAAAATAGGAAAGTACCTTAAAGTATGACCCATGAACAAAAATATTCATTTAAAAATGGAAGATGAAAAAACAAAAGAACCATCAGCCCCCTTATATCCTTCATTATCATATGAAATGGATATAGCAAAACACAAAGATAGAGTCAGGTACATGAAAGATAAGGAAGCCCAATTATTACTTAAACTAGAACATTATAATAAATTAAGAAAGAGATGGGCCATAGCTAAGAATGTGACACTGTCGTTTCATCTGGCGTTCTGGAGGTCTTGCAGATAGCTAGGTAACGCTTGGTTGCGCCTATGTAACGCATGATGCAGTGATCACACGTTTACACATTTGCTTTAATTGTTGCCAGCGCGACAGCACGCCCGAATGACGTTAAAACATTTGCCAGCGGTACTGTTTCATTTCTCTCTCTTCTATCATTGTATAGTGTGATCAGATTGTGTCTTCATAACAAAAATGCCCAAACGTACCGCAGCAGAATCTTTCGCATTTTACATGCCACTGCTTTTGCAGTTAATAAGTGATTCAGAACAAGAGACGGCCAAGAAATATTTTGAAGAATGGGAAGCGGAAATATAAATGGAGCAATATCTTACTTTCGACAATGTGCAAGTGTTCAATGTCAATGAAGAAGATTTTGTTTCAATCGAAAGCAGTTTTGGTGTAATAACAAAGTTAATTGAAAGTGATAAGTTGCCCAATTCGACATTGTTGAAATTGTAGAAAAACTGAAAGAATTTGAAATTCCTTACAATGTAAGTTATTGTTATTTCTTAATGAAATTATCAGATCTAATTCTACCACACGTTCTCTTCTTAAATTCAGCAATGCCAATTAGCTTCGTACGACAGAATTTTAAAAAACTTGAACAATATATAAAAGATCTAAACAAACCAGCTCTTATGGAAGAAATGAGTTTTGGTTCGCTAAGTCAATAAATACTTTAAGAATTTATTGTCTCTCTTTCAATTTTATCAGTAGTATGATCTCTTCTTATATTTGTAAATGAGAAAGTATTCTCTATTGTCTTCTGGTCTACTGCTAGTAGACTGATTTGAATAATGGAACAATTGTTGCTCTTCTGGTGTTTGAAGTGTAAATATATTTTCATGATAGAATGACTGAGTATGCGCTTCACTGATCACTGAGAGAAGAATTATCTTTCATTCCTCTTCAGAGTCTGTTGTCATGATCAGTGATGATTGCTTCAACCAATCAGATCGCGTCCACGTGTGAACAAATCGCTCAATTCACTAAACTCTGCAACAACATGGAAATATAATATAAACAGCATGAGATGTTTTTTAATTCTCGGGTCTGAATGGGTTATGAGTTGAGTTAGTAGAATTTATTTCATGTAAAATGAATAACATAAATGACTTCTTAAAGCATTATGGAACACAGACAACAACGAATTTCGACCTAAAGAAAATTGCTAATCAATTAGGAATAAAGAACTTTCATGTTTTAATGAGAGTCGAATTACAATTGATCAAAAATAAGCCAACTGTAAATTTCATAACGAATCTTCACACTTCAGACCAAAACGGCGTACATTGGTCAGCAGGCGTTAAAAATCATCAGCAGAACTATTATTTTGATTCATACGGTTTACCCCCCACAAATGAAGTAAAAGAATTACTTGGAACGGGAACATACAATACGTTTCAAATTCAAAAACCGGGAAAACTTATTGTGGTCAATTATGTTTATACGTTTTGTACAAATTACAAAAAGGAGTACCATTTCTAGATATAATGTTAGAGTTAAACGAACCGTAGGTTCTATGGCTACGCCTAATAATAATGATAATTAAAGCGAAGCTAGCTAGCTAGCTAGCTAAAGCGGCACCTAAAGGTCAAAGCTCGGTTTTCTGTAATTCATTTTGATAAAATCGGCCTCTAATATCTTCATTATCTAAATCTATAATTTCATAAGTAAACGGATAAGTTTGATTTATTTTAGAAACTTCAAATATCTCTTTAGTCCAATAGCCAACAAAGCCCTTTTCAAATTTGTTCTTATATTTAAATATTCGTACCCTATCCCCAATTTTAAATTTCGGCTTACGTTTCTGTAAATTCGGATTACTCTCATTCGAATAATTATTTTCGAATATTTTCTTTCGTATTAAATCAGGGTCGTCAGAAGCATTCTTTGGAGTTTCTTCAATACCTGAATGAATCTTATTGTTATACTCTTCTACCATTCCTGGTAATATCTTCAACCATTTCTGATTTCTTTGCTCAGTAAATTTCTTAAAGATCTTACCTTTTAGCGTTCTATTAAAGCGCTCTATTACTACAGCCTTTCCTGCATTTTCAGTTGAATAAACAGTTTCAAATAGTGGCTGAACGTTTCGGTTATAAAATTCCGACCCTTTATCAACGAATAGCTTTTTTGGCTTTCTAAAACTTTCTTTAAAGATTTCTTCAAACGCATATTTAACTGACAGACCACTTTTGTTTTTTAAAGGCTTTACCCAAGCATATCGTGTATATAAATCTATAACGGTCAATGCGTACTTAAACCCTCTTTCATTAGGCATATTAATTAGATCTGCACTCCAGATAACATCTTTATTAAATACTTTTACCTTCAATAGATATTTCGGCTTTCTATATTCCCTATGAATTTCGGACGCGTAGGTTCGAGCGTTGCTCTCAGACAGCTTTGCTGTCGTTTCATCTATCCCCTGGCCAAAAAGCATTTTTGCTTGTAAAGCTTTCTTAACAAACATTCTTTCAATTCTTTCTCTAAAGGAAGGATTCTGAATACTATCTAATTCTTGTATCATTTTCTTATCTGCTTCATGTCGAGAACTTAGGTCATGATTTCGATAAGCTAAATCATGTTTATAAGCGGCGGCGTCTACTCTATTTATTGGTTTACTATTTTCTCTAGGCGTGTCATCATCGTTTAATCTTAAATCTAATCTTGTGCCGGGGCCAGTAAAATTATGCCCAGGTAAATGTTTCTCCTTCGAATATTTACTCCAAATAAAGCCAGGAAAGTTTTCTAATGCTTTTTGTATATCACCTCCGGTGTGGTGTGGAACTTTGTTCTTGTCACCTTTTAAGAGATAATCCGTTAGATCTAGATTTGAAATCCTTAAGTTATTCAAATTCATTTTTAAAGATTAAATCTTATCGCACCATACTAGGATTTAGATATATGCCAGATCCGTCTTTTGTTTCTTTTATTTGTATCAAATCACCAATATTGTGTAGGACATTTTTAAGAACTCGTTTCCCTTCATCAACTAAATTTAATTTGCTAATGAAATTATCTACTATTCCGTCACCTCTAGCAGCTTTCTCTAACTCCCTATTATGACGTTTTTGCTCTTCTAATGCTGCCTTCTCTGCTTTATTTTTATTTACTGCCTGGACAATACCAGCTTTCCCACCTGCAACACTTCCTGCTGCTGCTATACCACCTATGATTAGCGGAATTAATGGGAGAATTCCACCATTCTTTTCTTCTTGTAATTTGATATTCTCTATCATTGGTTTACTTATGTTACTTCCTTTTGTTAATTGTAATAGTTTTAGGGGTATTTTTGTCAATGATGTTACGTAGTTTTAATTCAACCGTTTTATTATTCACTTGCGCCATTTTTTAATAAAAAATTTATAGTCTTGGGTTTTACTAACCAATCGGAGCGAAGCTCCTCTGGCTTTAGCCTATCGGGCCAAAGGTCCTAAGGTTACTAACCAATCCTAACCATCTTTCCATTAAGAATTTCAATAGAATATTCGGTGTCTTCTAGCAATAAACCATAAGCCATCAATGATGTTGTGGAATTTGCCTTTTCAATATTAATTGTCACATCACAACCGGTCTTGATAATATCTTCAGATTGTGCACTTAAATCAAAACAGAAAACAGGATATAAATTCTTCCAATCTACAGGATTTAATTGTGCTTCTACTCCAAATTCTCGGCACAAATTTCTATAAGCGTCATATCCTTCCATGAATTGATTATTTGTGTTATCAAATCTCAATGGATCAATAGGATAACGTGTTTGATTTAATGAAATTTGTAAACTTCGAATTGAATTAATATGGAAAAGATTATTGTTCTTATCAAAACTAGGCGTTTCATTCTTTTGAAAAGTGAGCAAAAAATATCTTGGTGGATTTGATGTCCTTGTGAAATGCCAGTTAAATCTTTGTTCAGTAAAAGTGACAGAGCTTGCAGTACGCTTCATAAAACTTACTGGAATTGGTTTGCCCGTATTTAATCGTTTCGTAATAGTTGATTCAACCTCTAAACTAGGAGTAATGTGCTTAATCCACCATTCAAGTCTATCAATTTTTAGGTATGCTTTCTTCCCAGCCTTTCCATAAAATATTGATTCATTATTTACAGTGCGATGAACTATGAGTTTGAATTTCAATTGATATGATATTTTAGTGTAATCTAAATACCCGAATAATGGAGACAATGACCAATTAACAGTTTGTTTACTTTTATTATTAAAATTGCGTCTTTTCTGGTATGAGCTATTTTGTGTACTGTTTAACTGTTTCACTATGTTTTCTACATCTTTCGCAATTCCTGGTGAATCTGTTCCAGTGTGAGTTAAATCATCTTTAAGTATGCCGGTATGGTTATCAGGTAACCATCCTTCGATTTCATGCATTTTAGTATTTTCACCTATTGTTACAAATCGAAGCATTGAATCAATAATGCCAGGTGAATCACTTATGGTTTCTATATTTTGTGTTGCAACATCTAAACGCATTTGTGTGAATAATCTTGGGAAGAAATTGTTTTCTAATGTAATATTATCCGTAGCCGGTAATGGTGTTGTAAAATCAGCATCAGAATAGAGAGAATATTCACAGTGTAAAAATGAATCGGGTAAATATAAATAACTTTGTTGATTGTCAACTTCAAAAATTAAATCGCCTCCTGTATTCACTCTACCTGAAGAACCGGGGTTCATAGCAATTCTTATATAGTCATTCTTTTTTTGATTGTAAGTAATGAACGGGGGATCGTCTAATCTAAATTTGCTTTCGATAAAAGTTGGCATTATATTTTTTTATTAGAAAAAATCAGTTTGATACTCGGCTAAAGCCTCTGAACAAGGTTCTACTAGAATTTGCTACTAGAATTTTGCTAGACCATTTCCCCTCATTTCTTCAATTGTTTTTTCATCATGTTTACTTTCCATCTTCGCTAATTTAGCAATTTTGTTTTTTGTTTCCTCTGAGAGCCTTTTGTCTTTTTGCATTTCTTTTGCGTCATTCCTAAGTTTGCGAATAGCTTCTAGTTGCTTTAATTCGTTTTGTGACTTAACAGCATTCGATATTGCACTAGCTGTACTACCTATAGCAGCTGCTCCTTTAGCAGCAGATGAAATCAAATCTTTATTATTTTTAATCAAGTTAACGATACTTCCGATACCAGAAAAGATGCCAGCTCCTTCTGTTTGGACGGCACCTGCAGTGCCTAGGAAGTTTTGTGTTCCAACAGTTTCTATACTATCATAATGGTACACAGGATTCATACGTGGTTCATGAGCAATTTTATTATTTGAAGCAAAATGCTTAAGATTGTGTTTATAAATTATAGGCATTTTTTTAAGCTTAAATTTGACTTTTGGGCCGATCGGCTAAATTCTATTAAGATTTACGTTTGTGTATGGACAACAACTTCGCGGTAACTTTATTAATTGCCTGTTGCACTTTATCTATTGCGTCAAGTAGCGTGTGATGTACTTTAATTTCTTTTTCACTTTTCTTTACTTTTACTTCAAGAGCAGACACTCGATCTTGAGTAAGATATAACTCTTTCTTTTTGCTTAAATCTAAACCAATTTGAATGGCCCTAAATGCCCTAAGTTCGTGTTTAAGTCCTTTAACTTCATTTATCATTCTGTTCATTTGCTTTACTTGTTGTGTGATGCGGCTACTTAATTCACCAACACTTTTTTGGAATGTGGATTGCAGCTGTTGTAAGTGTTGTAATAATTTTCGATTCTTTTCGCTTACTTTTTCGAACTCTTCTTTCAGTTGTTTATTTTGATTTGTATTCTTTGCGATGGCAGACTTTAAATTTAGTGATAACAGGATCACAAGTTTTGAATGTTCTGTTATTTTTTTATGAAGTTTTGTTATATCTGCTTCTAGATTTCCATGTTTGCTACTTAGGTCGGTTAGCTTTTCTTGCAGTCTTTCATCATTCTGCTTTAGAAGCTTGGTTTCTTTCGTTAGTGGAGAGAGCAGTGACACAATTCTATCGAACTGTTTATCAACATATTCTTTATTTGCTAACTCAGTACTTTGTTGTGGAAGAATAGAAAGATGTAACGGACCTGTTAAAATGTCTCCAGTTTTCATGATATAGTTGTCTAGTTCTATTTCTGATTCTTGATTATTCGGTGTGTAAGCACACCCGCCAACATTTGTTAACATCATTTTTTTTCTGTTAAAAATATGTTAACCAACAATTCATCATTAAATAAACATATGAGAACATGTAGTGATTGTGGAAAAAGTGTAACATCTAAGAACTTTATGCGTCACCAAAAAACATGTCAATCACCATCACAACCAAAAGTAAAAGATAGACAATGTTCGAATTGTAATAAGTTTTTTACTAGTCAAGGTTTTTTGAATCATTCTAATTCATGTGCTATTAGTACACGAAAATGCACTAATTGTCAAATAGTTAAGCTCAAAACAGAATTTTATGATAGTAAATACCGGTGTAAAGAATGTTTAAAAACACAAGTGAGATGTAACAAGTGTAGTAAAGTTCTGTTGGAGAGAAACTTCTCACGACATGCAGCAATTTGTGTGAATTAATTAATTTTATATCCGTAGTAGTCCGACACTCACTTGAGCTTCCGTAATAGTCCGGTGCTCTTTTGAGTGTTTTTTCTTCATTTGAGCCCCGGACTCAATAGTCCGTAGTAGTCCGGAAGTCCTACAGAGGTAAAACACTCAAGTGAGCACCGGACTATTACAGTTGCTCAACTGAGTGTCGGACTAGTGAAGAGAGTTTTAGACAAATTTTCATATAAAAAATCAAAAAATGAATTATGAAAAATCGTATTCCGAAATTCCCACGAACATCAATCAACGTGAACAAAATAATGATTCGCAATCTATGTTTTCAGAAAATTCAGATCTAGGAAGACTCTTTGGGTTTCTGAAATTTCATTGTGTGAAAATTATTATTCTATGTGTTCTTATCTATCTTATTTATTGTTTCATAAACTGGTTAGGGTTCTTACAAACAGCAGAACAAACGAAAGTTGCATTTTATAAAAGTCAAACCAAAAACTTTAAAGGTTGGAGACCAGTTACCCATGACAATAACAATGACAAACCTAAAGGACGCACTGAACAAGAGAACTTACATTTTATCGTATATGGCAAGACAGCGAGTGGAAAGACTACGTTTCTTAGAAGATATATAAATCAACATTTTCCTAATGAAACAAATGTACATGTGTTTTGTCTACAGGCAGATGAATGGCAAGGATACTCAAATGTTTACGGTGAAAAAGATTTATGTATGTTAGAAGATATGGAAACTTTTGCTGGGACATACACGCAAAAGTCTTTACTAGTGTTAGATGATGTAGCTAGTTTAGTGAAGCAAAAGAACATATCAGAAATATTTACAAAAGGTCGTCACCATCATATACAAATTGTAGTATTAGCTCATAAAGCCTGTGACGTGGATAATAAGATTAGAGAAAATGTGGAAACCTTTTATACAACTACTCAAAATAATGCAGCATTCTTTGAGGATATTAAGAGAAATTATAAACTAACTTTACCCTTAGCTAAATATGTACATGTTAAGTACGGTATAATACGGGTTGATACTATTTTGAATCAAATGCAAGTGTATGATAGCGATCTAAATATACTATTGGATACTGAGCATGATTTTTATAGTAATGCAACAGATTTTGACATTAGTCTCTACGCAACTGCTAAGAACTTGTCGCCGCATAATATAGAAGAAATAACAATTTTTCTAGAAAACGAATCACTTGAACCCCTAACAATCATACCAGAGACATTTTATTTCTATTTCGATCATTATTTAAATAATATGTTAAAAATTAAAACCCCCGAACGACTTGAGAATAGAGATGCACTAGACGTTATTAGAACAGGCATTAATGATTTTCGCGATGTACTAAAAAATGTACATCCTCTAGTCAATGATGCTAAAAGTACATTGAGTGACATAAAACCAATATTAAATGAGTTAAATAATATGTAATTTTTTTTAAAAAATGATTAATGAGGTGAGTGAAACTCAGAGGACAAAGGCCTATAAAATAGAACACGTACCAGTTTTAAAAAATTATCGTCATCCTACAAACCCTCTCACCCCGAAACATGAAGTTAAATTTCATTACCATCGCCAATATATGCAATTCGTGAAAGACTATAAAATTAAACACGGTATAAGAAGTTACGCGAAAACAAAAGACTTCCCCCTTTGTCTGCGAAGTTTCAGAGTATTTTTAGCTTATAATAATTTATGGTGGTTGGTTAAGAAAGAACATTTAACTGTTTATGATCTAGAGTCATTAAATGAATTAAATATTCCTGTATATATATGTAAAACATAAATTTTTTTTATTAAAATGTAAAACATAAATTTTTTATTAAAAAACGTAAATAATGGAAAATGTTAAAGGACCAGAACACGCGATCGATGAGTTAATAAAGAAACAAATTGAGGAGTTTGATGCACAAATTAAACATAGTAAACGTAGTAAACGTATTAAAAAACAGAAACGTACTAGGCGTAGTATTAGACGTAATATTAAAAAACAGAACCGTAGAACAAAGGAAACATCAGCCACACCAATTCCCGACATATTCTCTGATGATAGACTTGGTGATGATCTATTGAATCTGTTTAATCCGAACGCTATCACGTATGAAAATGAACTTTTTACTAATGTAGTAAATGATATACGTGAGCTGTTACGCAATGGGAAAGTTTTAAATTTATTGGGTGTAATAAACAAAGAAGATGGAACCACAATAGAAAACTTTTACGCTACGTTTTATAATAAAAATTCATTTGAAACATGGTTTCTTAATCTAGAAGAGAAATCCGATGCTAGTGAATGGATTTTTACAGGTAGTATCAAATACGAAGATTTTGGTATGAAACTCGTGCAAAGATCACATAGAGGCGCTGGTATTAATATGAAATATAGAATCAAAGAATACATCGGACAATATTGTTACATTCCTTCTGAGGATTTCTGCTTTATAAAATGTTACAACGCCTTACGTGGTTTCAATCAAGAACAAGCTAACATTATGTTTGAGATGTTTAATGACTTTTTATATAAAGAGAAAGCTACATCTAGAACAGGAGTAATGGCAAACTGTAAATTTTCCCAATTCAATAAATACTTTGGAGAATGTGTACAGTATTATAGTGCTACTAATCGTCATTTAAATCCCAGAGGTATTACAACACCTTATAGTTATGTTTATTACAATTATTTTCACGAAGGTTCATCAATAGGTCATTATTGTTTAATCAATAAATTCCATAAAGCAGAAGCTATTAGAGAAATTGAAAATAATTTCAAACCAATATATAAAACTGTCACTGATGAAAATCTAACAACACTTCCGTATAAGACCATAACAAAGAAACCAATTGACTATGGTTCAACATATATATGGGATCTTGAAACTTATCCAGATCCTCGTTGTCCAACAGCCCATCCTATTCCTTATGCTTTAGGTACTATCAATTTCAATAAATTCATGTGTTGCTTACCGAAGCGGAGATTGACAGAAATAGACGCGCGATTGTTACGCGATATGATTAAAATAAAAAGGAGCAAGGATGAACATGAGATTAAAGAACTTAAGAAACAGATAAGTGAATATAATAACTTAACTGAGCAAGAACTTAACAAACTTCAACGTTGTGTGAAAATCTTTATTAGGAAACATAATGAATGTCCGTCCGGGGGAAACCCAGAGGACGTATGTCCGATACATCAATTTTTCAAAAACCTTGGATCTTTTAATCATTCGAAAGTAACTTTAATAGCACATAATTCATCAGGATTCGATGCATATTTTCCACTCAAATCTAATTTCAAATTAACTAAACCACCGCTTAAAACATCAAGAGGAATACTCACTGCTTCTTTACAAAATCCTTATACAACTGAAAGTGTTAGTAAGTATATCCAACGTTCCTCTAGATCTAAGCAACTAGGTGACTCTACAAAACGTAACATAAAACCAAGCAAACTTTTACAAACTATTGTAATGAAATGTAGCTTACAACACGTGAAAACAAGTCTTTCCAAATGGTGTGAGAATTTTAAAACCCCTAGCAATATGTGCAAATTAAATTATGAAATTGGTGAAATTACACATGATAATTATCTAGAAAAAGAACATGAGTGGAAACCGTATTTAATTAACGATGTTCTTTCATTAGCATTTTGTATCTACAAGTATAATAATGTAATGCAAGAATTAATTGGTGAAGATATAACTACTAATTTAACATCCTCCGCTTTAACATTTAACGGTTGGATGAAGAGTGTACAAGAAGACAACATAAATATTCATTCGCATACTGATTTATGGACTAGAAACTATGTTAGAAAATCTGTTAAAGGTGGAAGAGTGTCAGCAAATATAAGACATTACGGATCTCCATTTTGTAACATCTTGATACCAATATTACAACGATATTTTCCTGGTAATAATTTAATAGATTTAATGAAGCAGTATAATCAGTTGCAAGACAAGAATGCTCTCTGTAAAGAAATTAAACATAAACTACTCGAGCAACGAAATGAATTCTTAATGGCTTTTGATGCAACATCTTTATATCCATCAGCTATGTATGACGAACATTCAGAATACCCTAAAGCTGAATCGGCTAGAAAATTTAGGCAAGAAGAAGAACAAGCAGTATTATATCAATTTAACACTCAATCATTTCGCCCTAAAACTGGAATATTCACAGTTGTGTTTCATTATCCTGATGAGATGTTTTTTCAACCAGTTCCTGCGAAAGATAAGGTAAAGAATGAAAACAATTGCAATCAAGAAATAATAAGGTTTAGGAATGGAATGTGTTATGATGTATTAACTTCTGTAGACATACAGGAAATTGTTAGATGCGGCGGGAAAATATTATCTATTACAGATGGTATAATTTATGAAGAAAATTATCACATTTCACCATTTCGCAAATACATTGAAAAGCTCTTCAATTTAAGAAAAAAATATAAAATAGAAGGAAACACTGTAGGCGATGAGTTAATTAAATTATTAATGAATTCACTATATGGAAAAACCGTACAAAAAGACATAACCACTAAATATCATTTATGGAATGAAAGTACATTGAGAAAAAATTTCACTCAAGAAGTAAAAGATTTTGAAAAAGTAAATGATGAACAATTCTTAGTGAAAGTAGAAATGGAAGACGATGAGTTTCTTAAAGCTAATATTGTAAAAGATGGGAAGACATCATTCATGCCATCACACTTAGGTTCTTTCATTCTTTCTCACTCTAGAAGAATCATGAACAACTTTATTTTAGAAATTAATGGTTTTAAAGAAAAACACATACATTACACAGATACTGATTCCATCTACATTTCCAATGAACTCTTCAATAAATTAGATGCGGCTGGATATGTTGGCGGGGAATTATGCCAAGGGAAAAATGATTATGGAAATGGTGGAATTATTTTTGCAATGTTTATCGCCCCCAAAGTAAAATATTGTATTACTGTAGATGAACAAGGGAGACTTAGTGAAAAGAAAACATTTAAGGGTTATACAAAAACTAAAGTAAAAGTAGAAGATTTCATTCAATTATACCATGGGGAAACATTGACAACAATTGTTAATAAACCATGGAAAAGATCTTTAGAAACTGGTATTAGTATTCCTGATAAAAATAATAACACTGAAGAAAAAAGATTCACTGGTAAAATAAATATTCTTAAACGTCAAGCGCCTAATGCAAATGGTATTATGCTCCCCTATAGCGGAGAAGATGTACAAGACGAAATATTTCAACGAATAAAAAAAGAATGTAATATAATTGAATACAATGATAGTGAAGACTGGGAAGAGGAATTATAATACACTAGTCAGTGAACAAATGTTCTATAGACTTTCAGTCGGGGCAAAGCCCCTCGAGGCGAAGCCTAGTCAGAGAACAATTGTTCAATAACTCTATCATGTACTTTTTTATCAATATTGACTGTGATAAAACCATAGTCGTTTGCCCAAGCATTGTTACACGATTGTTTAAATTCATCTTTATCTCTTATACATAAGTCTCTTAACAAATCACTTAGGTTTCTTTGGTTGATTTCGAAAAGCATAAAAATATTAGCATTCTTTCTAATAACACTTCCATCTAATGAATACATACTTTGTGTCAAATAAAAAACACTACAGTTATTGTGTCTACCTCTTGTAAAATAATTTCTCTGCACTGCCTGATTTCTGTCATTAACACAATCATCAAACACCACACAATGTTTTTTCGTTTTATTTAGTTTACTAGGATCTTGCATATTGCCACTATCATCTATTAATTGTATCGTTATGTGTTTATTTTTACTGGGTTCTACTAGTTGTTTATTTTTCGCTGCTTCTTCACACCAGGAACTTATTTCTTCTTCATACTCCGATTTTTCATATTCTTCAAACAGTGAAGCTATAGTTGATTTTGTAAGATTATTTTCAAAACCATGTTTCAAAAATTGATAAATAGGTTGTTCTGCTGTTGTTGTATAAATGATAAGATTGTTATAATCCAAAAATTTGGGTGTCGTGAGAATTTTAAATAATAGATATGTTTTTCCACAACCTGATCTTCCACAAATAACTGATAAAACTTTATTTGACAAGTTATGATGATGATTGAATTTCACTTTCTTGTTTAGTGGATATTTTTCACAACTGCTTTCACTCATTTTTAAGTCAATATTTTTTTTAATTATACCTCCCGAACCAAAAGATCTATCATAATTTCTTCACCTCCAAAATTTATTTCCTTTCCTTTCTCATCTGTTATTCTAATTGTAATTGAATTAATTGTTTTTCTTGTAACAGGGAAATATATTAATGATTTTGGGATTACATTCAAACTGTAACCAATCGGAACTGTAAATGCTGGATAACTGAAGATATTATTTGACAGCTTTCCATTAACATAACCACCTTCTATAATATCACATTGAACGTTGATTGAATTTATTTCAGTTACTTTAGGTATATTTTCACTTATATGAAAACCTTGTGTATAGAGTTTCTTTTTAAATCCTAATAGTCTTGATAAAGATTTGTCAATATTAAAATCAACTTGATGATCTTCATCTAAAGTAAGAGAAAATTTATTTACTGCTGGTTCAACTGCGAAATGTAATTGTTTCTTGTCTTTAAATTGAATGCCTAAATGTCTTTTTATTTCATTGGAAATCGATTCAACTTCATAAGATCCAGGAAGAAAAGTTAATTCTTTCCAAGTTTTACCTTGATCATTAGAATATTTAAATCGGTCATTTACATCTTTGATAATATTTTGTATAGTGTTAAATGTTGAAAAACTAGTTAGTGCTACTTCATAATGTTTGTCTTGTTCTAAGTGAATAATAGGATCTAAATTACAGGTATGGGTTGAAGTAGTTGTTATAAATTTTAATGTCGTACTAAATTTTGATGAGGTTAAAATCTCGGTTAAATTTTCTAAATGCTTATTAATTTTTTCTAGTTCTGCCGAAGACATTTTTTAACTAAATAATTTAGATAAGCTTTTGTAGTCTTTTTCACTAATAATTTTCTTTTCCGTTAGTCTTTTTAAGATTGCATGTATTTCGTTAAAACTAGAGTTATGTCCTTCTTTTGTTGCAGCTAATAAAATCTCTAATCTGTTTATTAATTCTTGCGGATCATCGGACAGGAAAACCGTTGTCTCTTTTAGTCCTGTTCCTGTTTTTGGGTAACTAGTCGGTGTTGAATAACCAGTTCTTGCTGGAGAAGCAGCCATTGGTGTTGAATAACCAGTCGGTGTTGAATAACCAGTTCTTGCTGGCGAAGCAGCTGTTAATATTGGTATCTTTGTTCCTGTTTTACTGGTACTAGGCGTTTTAGATAATAAGTCATTCAAAGTTGTATAACGCTTAAGAGTTTTTACAGTTCCAACCTTATCTAACATAGTTTTGTATTTCAGTAGATCATCAGTATGATAGTTATCTAACTTCGCTCCTCTTAATAAATCCACGAAATTTTTGTCTAAACTGAAAGCTGCGTTGTCTGGTGTAAAAATTAAACTTTCTTTAGTATTTATAGATAATTCTTTTCCACCTAAGTAAAATCTAGTTTCTCCTTTTCCATCTATAAATGAAGTAGAATGTTCAAAGAGCATAGATTTGGGTAATTTCTTTTCTATGTTTGCTTCTAACAAACCATAATCATCCATGATGGTTTTCTGCACTGGATCCGCGATATCAATTCGTTTATCATGAACTGCAAGTTCTTTCTCAAGAGTTTTGAGTGGTGCAATAGTTTTTCTCAAAATCAGTTTTCACTTGGTCAGTTAGGCGTATTTTTTCTAACATATTGGATTGAACACCAGCTTGTAGCATTCGATATTGTCTATGTTTTTTCTTCATAATATTTTTCTGTTTTATTAATTCTTCTAGTTGTTTTATTTTTGCCTCATTTGTCTCATTTGTATTCATTATTTTATAAGATAATATTTGAATTTTGTGGTAGCATAGAGGTACAGCAAAAACACTGCACCAAAGGTGCTGAGACTTGAAGAGACAATTTTACTGATGTTCTAACGTTTTTATTAAAGTTCTTATTTCTTCTAAAAAAGCTTCATTGTTTACTTTGTCTTGAGGTTTAACAGGAATTTTAGTTGCTTCTCTAGCTATTTGGTCAAATTTTTCAATCTCATCTAACGTAATAACATTGTCATCACACACTCTCTGGAAGTAGTAATGTAGTTTATCATATACTTCTTTGACATGTGCATGTTTCTTAGTTAAGGATTTTCGTTTCTTAGTCATTAAAGATTTATCTATCACTGTTGCAAGTGACGTTGTGAAGACACCTGTGCCTGTTAAAGCTGTAGCGACAACAGGAATTGTAAGAACGCCAGACGAAATGACAATAGTGAGAGCGCCTAAAGAAATTGTTAAACATATACCAACGCCTTGTGTCACATTCTTAGCTATGGCCCATCTCTTTCTTAATTTATTATTATGTTCTAGTTTAAGTAATAATTGGGCTTCCTTATCTTTCATGTACCTGACTCTATCTTTGTGTTTTGCTATATCCATTTCATATGATAATGAAGGATATAAGGGGGCTGATGGTTCTTTTGTTTTTTCATCTTCCATTTTTAAATGAATATTTTTGTTCATGGGTCATACTTTAAGGTACTTTCCTATTTTGTATCTATTTTAGCTGTTTTTTTATAAATTTCAGGAGGACCCTATTTTTTTGTATTTTTTCATTTTTTGTATCTATTTTAGCTGTTTTTTTATAAATTTCAGGAGGACCCTATTTTTTTGTATTTTTTCATTTTTTGTATCTACCTAGGTGTGGGATTCGGTGCTGAGCGAAGCGATGCGCCGAATCCTATACCCTATACTACTAATCCAGCCTCTAACACCAATTTGCGTGGAGGGGGCGACTTTCCCCGAGTCAAGTGTCCCTTTATATATGTGCATCATAGGCATCTGATATGCATATTGAATCATTTACTATGAATTTTTCAGGTCCGCATTTATCAAATTTTTCAAATCATTTAGGTAGAAAGCAAATCTATGTGTACCTTTAACGATTAGATTTGCAACTACATGCATTTTTTAGCGGTATGGAACAAAATGATTAAAAAATACACAAGTACTATCAATATCTTTTATAAAAATGAAAAACTTGAAAAGTAGTTACACCTGCATCGAATGAAAATTACATATTAAAGAAACAATGCTTCATTCAACATCAGTTCGCAAGCGCATGCTCAGTCGGTGCAAAGTCGTGAAACCAAAGTTCTGCTGGCTGAACCTGCACCACAGATGATTTCATAAATAGATGACAGAATGGAATCTTCAACCGCAAGTAAAACAATGGATAGAGTTTTTGTTATATGTAGTGCTTCGGTATTCCTTGCGGAAAGGAAGTACACTTCATCATCTCAAGACATCGATGTCATTCTAAAAATAGTGGTTGGAAGACGATGTAAGAATGAGTAGGGCAAAGCAAGACAAATCAACGAGAAGACACATACCGACAAATACTTCCTGCCATAGTGAGTGACTAAGAGTCTCTTATGGCTGAGGAGCATGAGGCGCATCAATATGTATGGAAGAATGGTTCAGCCGGAGTAATAGCCAATGCCATTTGACAGACAGCTCAACATTTGCGAAACCAATGATATGTTGAAACAATAAGCTCATCACTCCCAATGATCAGAGGAAACATTTTCAGGGTAAGAGATTTCTGTAGTCTACATTATTAGTCAGCATCGCTTTCACCTCGGATGACTGGACGGTGTACTTTTGCATTTTGTATCATAGCCGGAGCACATAGCATGTTGTATATCTCAAGATATGGCTACTGTGCTGACGGCTATTAAAGCCATTCTGATTTAATTACATAACTATGTCTCATGTGTTTGAGTGTGTCTATTTACTTGTATTCTTCCATGTTTGTTTGAGCTTGTGAATTTCCTGGAATAAATCTCATCTATGTTTTCGCAATGCTAAAAAGCGTATTCTCCATTAAACGCATGTATCATACTTGTTAGTTATTGCCGGTGGTAAGACCGGCACATTTATGGTGTCAGAATAAAATACCCAGAATATATTAACCTTATTGTCTTGAAGATATTTACACCAAATAATTCTTATTTATCAGTGACTCTTTATACTCTTAGTGAGAATGGCTAAAGTTGTTGGACAGCCGGATTTGCCTACTAATCCCAGTGCGGAGGACTGGCGTTTCTTCAAAAGGTTATTTAGTAATTTCTGCTCTATCAATTCTGTAGACGATAAGGACAAGCCGGCGTTGCTTGAAATGTGTGTGGGGAGAGACGGACTTAGCATCTTAGATGGGTTACCGGAACCCAAGAAGACTTATACTGAAATTGTTGATCGTATGGATAGCTATTTTAAAATTAGCTCCTCGTTGCTCATCCGTAGAAGAGAATTTATCCATGCCTCGCAGAGCGAAGGTGAAAGCGCCGGACAGTTTGCGTGTAGACTCCGGAGAATGGTACAGGACTGTGAATATACTAGTGATAAAGCTAGTTTGCTCAGGGATGTTTTTGTTATTGGGGTGCGGGACTCCAGGTTAGGAGAAAGGCTTTTGGCAGAGGATCATAGCACTTTGGATTTTGAGTTAGCCTTACGTAAGGCGGAAGCCTGGGAAACTGCTCGCGCTGATCGGACAAAGGTCGATTTTCCTGTTAAGGCTGATGTTCATGCCGTCGAGTCCAATAGAAACCCAAAACATAACGCGTCCAAAAGTCACGGTAAATCGAAGGAGACTAAGGCAAATAAGGAAAAAATTAAGGACCAGTCAGGTGCCAATCGGGCCTGTTACCGTTGTGGTTCATCAGAGCATTTAGCTAACAGTCCCAACTGTGCTGCCCGAAGCAGAATGTGTTCAAAATGTAATCGGAAAGGCCACTATGCCAAATGTTGTACCGAACGTTCGGTTTCTCATGTTGAAAGTTATGCCGAGGAGGTCGATATTTTCCATGTATCCAACAGCGGTTACGATATGGTTCGCGAAGTTACAATTGATGGGACTCCAATTCAGGCGTTGGTAGACACAGGTGCTTTCGTTAACGTCATTAGTTCGAAGGATCTCTCACGTGGTTATACTCTTATCCCGGTTTCCAATAGCTTGAAGGCTTACGGCAAAAAGCAGTTGAATTGCTTAGGTACCGTTCATTTGAAGGTCACCTACAAGACTAAGAGCATGTCATCTGAGTTTTATGTTTGTGAAGAGGACGGTCCAGCATTGCTGAGTTTCGCTTTATGCCAGGGTCTGGGTATTATCCGTACTGAAAACGAGGTCATGGTGGTATCTTCCGTTTTCGAGGGTCCAAGTTGTGTTCCTATGTCTAGAGCTTGCCAGGTCCTTCTGAAAGATGACGCTGTGCCACGATCTTTTCCTGCTCGCAGACTTCCTATTGCTCTACGCGAGCTCGTGCAGGCTGAACTGCAGAAGATGGTGCGGGAAGGTGTCATTGAGGAGGTTGGGGAACCAAGTGACTGGTGTTCACCTATTGTAGTAGGCTACAAGAAGTCAGGTGACGTGAGACTTTGCGTCGATTTCAGGTACGTCAACAAACATGTGAAAAGGCCTGAGCTGCAGATGCCTACGGTTGAAGAGTTGATGAGTCGTGTTCAGTAGGCTTCCTTTTTCTCCAAACTTGATTGTCGGAAAGGATTTTGGCAAATACCGGTCGCCAAGAACAGTCGTGAGGTTCTCACATTCTCTACTCCGTTCCGTCGTTTTCGTTTTAACAAACTGCCGTTTGGTCTCTCGTCATCACCCGAAATTTTCCAGAGGTTCATGTCGGACGTTTTGTCAGACATACCGAATGCAGTGTGTTATGCAGCGACCATCTCTAGCTTCGCGCGAAGAGTGGTGGTCGTCACTTCGCTGTCTCTCGCTGTGTTCACGTTTTTCACCTATATCGTCGTCCATTTGTGGAAATTTTTATATCACCATCCTTCGCATCGAGTCGGCTGTCATTTTCTGTGTATCTCATCGTCATCCGTCGCTGTCGTCGCTGTCCAGCGTCCGTTTTGTGGTTTTGTGCATCATTCCAGTGTGACAGCATCTCAGATTCGTCTCTTCTTGCACACTTCAGTGACCTTTGGAGGGCGTGGTGATTCGATCGAAGCGTCATCGAAGTGCACTAGCTTTTCTGTCTCCAGGAATAAGTGATTGTAGTTTCTACCTAACACGTGTGAACGTTGCAGTCAAACGGTTATCGTGCGTGACTTGCGGGTCTGCGGTCGAAGGTTCTGTTCTCTACCTGATCAATAATTTTCCTCGTTTTGCTTCAATGGCTCCGACGAATAGTTCAGACTCAAAGCCATCTCCAAAGGTCAAAACTCGTTCGAAGGCTAGTGGCACTGCTACTCACAATCTAGATGATTTGCATCAACTTATTCTGAATACTAGTTTAGAGATGAAATCCTTCATTAAACATGAGTTGGAGAAGCTCAATACCTCGCTAACTGCTTTAACCACAAAAGTTGTGGAGATCGAAAGCTCAATGCTCTCGTTGAAAGAACGAGTCGACGAACAGGACGCAACGATCGAAGGATTGAAGGAAGAGCTTCAGAGAGCAGGAGCTAGAGGGAAAGACGAGGAATTAGAAGCGATCAAGAATCACATCACACTGATGGAGGAGCAAAAGTTGAAGGAAAAGCGTCATGAATTAGCATGCAATGTGATCATACAAGGTCTGAATGAAGATGAGAATGAGGGTGAAAAAGAGCTTTCAAATGCAGTGCAAAATGTCCTGTCCAGCTTATCGATAAAGTTCCCTTAGTGAAAATAGAACGCTTCGGCAAGAAAATCCCAGAAAAGTCAAGATTGATTCGCGTCAAACTTTTCAGGATCGAAGACAGAAATGCTTTGCTCAAAGAATCGCGAAAGTTACGATGTGGAAGATTCAAGCGAGTTTACATTAATGCAGAGAGAACATATCTTGACAGGAAGGAAGCATCACGTCTGCGGGAGGAAATGATGAGGCTGAGGAAGGAGTATCCAGACCAAGATGTTCGCATTCAACATGTGAAACTTTATCTTGATAAAGTGTTGATTGATGAAGAGTGTCCCCTGAAGAACCTTTTCTCTAATGAATGACTCGAGGCTACGTGCAGTGATTATGAGCAGATGGACTGCAAAGAAAAATCTTGTTCTGTCTTGCGATGTTCGTTAATAAATGCCAGATCACTAAAAAAATAAGCTGTATAATCTTCATCAACTTCTGTTGACAGAGAGAAAGGACGTGATAGTTTTTACGGAAACGTGGTTAAGTGAAGTTCTTCCAGATGGCATGCTGACTTCTAATGCACCCTACAACGTATTGAGATGTGATCGCCCTGACGGCTATGGTGGTGTGTGTATGTTTGTACAAAATCGTTTGGAGGCTTCTGTGCATCTATATGAATCTTCAAACCATCTGAATTTTCTATGTGTTGATATACATTTCACCGCGAAAGTCCTTTATCGTTTTATTGCTGTTTATGCAGCTCCACCAGTGTCTTTTGAGACTACCTGTAAGTTAAAGAGTCTTTTCGATATATGTACGCTTCCGGACGTTCCTGTTATGATTTGTGGTGACCTAAACTTACCCAACATAGATTGGACTGCACCTGTTAACCGTGGAGATGCTGCACACGAGGTCTTTTTAGATTCGATCTTTCAGAACAATTTGACTCAACTTGTACAAAAACCTACACGTTCAGATTCTATTCTAGATCTTGTGCTAACAAATACTCCGAATATCATTCTACAAATTGAAATTTTGCCGCCTTTTCACAATAATTGTGACCATTTGATGGTGGACTATTCTGTAATGGCTCCGGACAATTTGAGAAACAAGAAAGCATCCCGCAAACTTTTTGATTATCGAAATGGGGATTATAGGAATATGGGAAACTTTCTCATGGATGTTAATTGGACTCTTCTTTTCTCAAAATGTGTCAATCTCGATGATGTCTGGAACTGTTTTTAGAGAATTTTGCATCAAGCCATTGATGAATTTATTCCATCTTATTTTACTAATGAAAATCGACCAAATGCTCCAAAGATCATACGGAAGCTTCTTGCCAAAAAGCGTAAATACTATGGAAAGAACAAGGAAATGTACAAGAAAGTTTCGAAAGAATACTGTGAAGCTGTTCGAAATTTGGCTACTATTAAAGAAGAAAATGTGATCCAAAGCGGCGATATTCGAAAGTTCTATAAATATGTTCAGCGCAAATTGAAGACTTCGAGCTCTATACCACCGCTGCGCAATGAGTGTGGTTATTTGGCTACTGAAGCTGATGAAAAGGTCAACATTCTAAATGATTATTTTACTTCGGTCTACACCCATGATGATGGCAATTTACCTTATTTTCCTCATCGTGTTGAACCTGGTGTTTGTTTAGAAAATGTTTGCTTTACGCCGGGTATTGTGAAACAGTCATTACTACGATTGCCTTCAAAAGTCTCCAATACTCCTGACAATATCCCCTCAATAGTGCTACGAAATCTTGCTGAAGCACTGGCCATCCCATTGGGCTCCATCTTCGAGATGTCTTTCGCACAGGGTACTCTTCCAGTCCTATGGAAAAAAGCATTGGTTTCACCTATTTACAAAAAGAAGGGGCTTGCATCGTCACCTAGGAATTAACGCCCAATCTCATTAACGTCTTGCTGTGGTAAGGTGATGGAAAGGATTATTTCTGAGAAGATTATATCACATTTGATTGAGTACAACCTGGCATCCACCGAGCAACACGGTTTCCTTCCAAAGCGATCCACCATAACCCATACTATGAACACTATTTACGATATGTGCTGTGCTCTGAACGACAACCTACAACTGGACTGCATTCATGTAGACTTTGAAAAAGGTTTTGACACAGTTTCCATACCCAAACTACTGCACAAGTTATCTTCATATCTTCATACGGTTTTGGTGGAAACTTGCTGAAATGGATTACATCCTTTTTGACTAACCGAACACAGAGAGTCATGATCAAGGACGCTGCTTCTCTAGAAAGACCGGTAACTAGTGGAGTCCCACAGGGGTCCGTATTAGGCCCTGTGTCATTTCTCCTCTATATAAATGACGTGTTCGATTGCTTAGTGGGATCCACAAGAGCTAGAATTTATGCTGATGACCTGAAGTTCCTACATGAAAGGAATGGCGAAGCATCAGCGGATCTACCACTAACTCTCCAGAATTTTGAGACTTGGACTGACACCTGGCAACTGAAAATCTCATCAACTAAATGTCAGTTTCTTTCAATTGGTCGACAATCTGCGCCCTCAATTTCGTACAGTCTTAAAGGTGTCAATTTGAAAGAAGCAGTTTTGGTGAAAGACGTTGGCTTTTCCATCTCTAAGGACCTTCACTTCCGAGAGCACTGCAGCAAAATATGTGCAACAGCCTATTCCCGTGCTTACTGCATATTGAAAAGCTTTATCAGTTCAGACCCTTCTGTTTTGACTAGTGCGTTTGTGACCTTTGTGAGACCGATACTTGAATACGGCAGCACTGTTTTTCCCCGTATTTAAAGAAAGACATTCTTCGTTTAGAACGAGTTCAAAAGTTTTTCACGCGCAATATTTGTAAAAGAGCCGGTATTACATATCACGATTATTCTCATCGCTTAAGTATTCTGAATTTAAAGTCTCTGGAACATAGACGCATTTTTCTAGATCTGTGTTTTTTGTACAAAGTCTACTATAGACATATCAACGTTTCTTTTAATGATTTTTTCCGGTTTTCTTCTGCTTCTTATCTAACACGATCGTATTGCCGTAACAGTTGTCAGATCAAGCCTCTCTTTGATGTAAAAACAAAAGTTTTACGGAATATGTTTTTCTTTAGAGTGATTGATGTGTGGAATTCACTAAGCGATGATATTGTACAGGCTGAGACTTTCACTGTATTTAAAAGACGCCTGAAGATCGTTGATCTCTCCGATTTTTGCATGTAATGTGTCATTTTACAGTTTGCGCTTTCATGTAAGTGCCCAAGTGGCCATTGCATTGCGGTTTTGAATGTAGCTTCTCATTCAAATAAACAATTTTGACTATTGACTATTATCTAGATGATGTACTTATTTTCGCCGAATCGAAGCATGAATCTGAAGCTATGCTCGACAAAGTTCTCACTAGGATCGATGATATGGGCGTCAAACTAAATCACGCTAAGTGTTCTTTCCACCATTCTTCAGTTGAATTTATCGGATATTCATGGTCTCAGTCGGGGGTTATGGTTTCGAGGAAGCTAATTGATGATCTGCTGGACACGCCTGCCCCTGAGGGTGCTGCTTCGTTGCGTTCCTTTCTAGGCCTAGCAGCCTACGTATGTCACTCAAACGTTCCACATTGTAGTACTCTACTACAGCCGTTATGGCAATCTTTGTCTCAGGAAACATGGAGCTGGCGGGAAACGGATGAAATAGCTTTCGGTAGATTAAAGGCAGCGGTGAAGGATATGCATGTACGTAGATTTTTTCGACCTGATGAGGAGGTTATTGTACAAAGTGACGCATCCGGACATGGTTCGGACAGGAGTCTTGTTGCAGAAAGGGAAGACAGTCATGTTTGCCTCGCGTAGCCTTACAGACACAGAAAAGAGATAATCGCAAGTCGAAAAGGAATGCCTTGGGGTTTTGTTTGCGCTTAACAGGTTTAGGAATTTTCTCATTGGACGTACCTTCAAGGTTCAAAACCGACCACTTGCCACTATTGAGTCTTTTCGAGAAACCTGTCGACTCTCTGTCCATGCGGTTAAGGAGATGGATCATAAACATGCAATCATATGTGTTTTCCTTCGAGCATATTAAAGAAAAGGATAACGTGCTGGCCGACGCCTTGTCTCGAAATCCAGTTAGTTCCACAGAGGCAACGGAAGGCGAGAGAGAAGAAGTAACGCTCTGTTTTATCAGTGATGTCATCCCGATACAGTTTTCAGAGGTCGCTGAGAAGTCAGTGATGGATCCGGAGTTATGTCGGGTAGCTAAGGCTATCTCCAAACAGTGGAGAGGGATCGACTTGAAAGAACTCGGAAACTTTTCAGCACTTCGTGACAGCCTGTCTGTCAAATGGATAGGTGATAGATTTCTTATCTTCAAAGGAGATACTTTGGTCGTGCCTAGTAGTCTTCGTCATAAGCTGCTTGTTGACTATCATCAGGGCCACATTGGCATCAGTAAAATGAAAGCCGCCCTTAGATCCATTATATACTGGCCTGGGCTAGCTCACGACATCAAGGAGTATTGTGATCGATGTGATGCTTGTTCACGAAATGGGTTTCCCGATAAGTTTCGACCGGTCCCTGTAGCTGACGAGGAGGAGTCGTGGAAGGCCGTTGCTATTGATCTGACTGGCCCTAGTAGTCCGGGAGCCAGCGTGAAGTTGTGCAGGGAACGAGGTAGTACATAAAACTTTCACATAGCATAGTACACCTATAACCTACTGCAAAACTTCGCGTCTGCCGGATCAGATCATTTGCTTTTCAGAAATAGAGAGGATAACAAAATCCTATGTATTTTCAATGGTAAAATTGTGACATCTGAGGTGTTGACTCCATTTTTTCGAGTTTTTGCTCATAAAAGTTACACAAATTGGTATTTTGTTGAACTGGTTATTATAGAAATCATCTATAGATCATGATCTTTCAAATGAGCTGTCATTCAGTGACAGAGGATGGAGTAAAGTGTACAAACAGACACTTTTCGTTGGTGTAACTGCAAATTTTAGCATAGAAATTTCAGGAAAATTGTTGATATACTTTCACGAAAAGTGTCTGTTTGTACACTTTACTTCATCCTCTGTCACTGAATGATAACTCATTTGAAAGATCATGATCTATAGATGATTTCTATAATAACCAGTTCAACAAAGTACGAATTTGTGTAACTTTTATGAGCAAAAATTCGAAAAAATGGAGTCAACACCTCAGATGTCACAATTTTACCATTGGAAATACATAGGATTTTGTTATCCTATCTATTTCTGAAAAGCAAATGATCTGATCCGGCAGACGCGAAGTGTTGCAGTAGGTTAGAGGTGTACTGTGCTATGTGAAAGTTTTATGTACTACCTCGTTCCCTGCACAACTTCACGCTGGCTCCCGGACTACAGTGAGTCCACCGAAGGGAATGTGCTTCTGACAGTTATTCATTTGTTTTCGAGGTATCCTTTTGCGGTCCAGATACCGAATGGTAGCTCCCGCCAGGTTGTTATGGAGCTGAGAAGGATCTTTGCGTTGTTCGGAATGCCCGAGAGAGTTATCTCTGATAACGGGGCAACTTTTAGGAGCACGGAATTCGAAGGATTTTTGAGAACTTGCGGAGTTTCTCACCACTTCTCGTCGGTTTATTATCCTCAGGCCAATGGCACTGTTGAAAGGATGCATCGAACCTTGAAGTCTAGACTGGCTAAGATGAAGTTGTCTTGTCCACAGGTTTCGTTTGAGCGTAGGCTACAGAAAGCTTTGTACGATATCCGTAGCACATTTAGTGAGTGTACCGGGAAGACACCAGCTAGTCGATTGCTAGGAAGAGAGATGAGATCGTACTTGTCCACCCGAGGTGAAGTGATAGAGGTGAGGGCGCGGAGTCTTTCCAAGCGTTATGCGGGGAGGAAAGGCATCACTAGAAACTACGATATAGGACAGAAGGTTTACACTCGAAGAGGTAGCCGGGAAGATTACGAGCACCCTGGTGAAGTCACAGAGACTGTAGGAGACACCTCTTATCGTGTCCAGTATCCCGGAGGGCGTACTTCCGTTCTTAACCAATCGAATATGAAGCCGAGATACAAGGAAAGCCGAGATACCGAAGATCGGTATCTTGAAACGGCATACGAGGCGGTTGAGCCGAGTTTCTCGCCTGACGGTTCATCTAACAGTGCGATCGGCGTTGGTAGCTCGTCGCTACCTGTTACTACTACTCCCCGGAGAAGTGGAAGTGCAGCACGCGAACGGAGTGTGCTCCATCCGATGCCCACGAACAATCAAGGAGAAAACCAAGGAGAACGGACGAGGAGAACGCGGAACCGACCGCGGTATCTGAACGATTACGAGACTTAATGTACTCCAAAATGGTGATTCGTTGGGGTAAGACATTTTTGTTCTCCATAATTCTGGTTTACCTCTCGAACCTATCTGGAGATAAGACTATCGAACTTTCGGCCATACCCTCGTTTGAACATTTCCTTTTCCAAACAAGGGGGGTGTGCCGACGGCTATTAAAGCCATTCTGATTTAATTACATAACTATGTCTCATGTGTTTGAGTGTGTCTATTTACTTGTACTCTTCCATGTTTGTTTGAGCTTGTGAATTTCCTGGAATAAATCTCATCTATGTTTTCGCAATGCTAAAAAGCGTATTCTCCATTAAACGCATGTATCATACTTGTTAGTTATTACCGGTGGTAAGACCGGCACAGCTACTACATATCAGCATTTCTCCGTCGTTTGCGTAAATTTACTATGAAATTCATGAGTAGTTAGTGATTATCCAACAAATGCAAGCCTTATTAATTACAAAAATGAAGACAACCAAGGTAGTGCATGAAAAACATATGATCAGAACCACATGATGAAACAATCAAACATTTCTGTCAAATGTTCCGCTGAAACAAATAAACCTTTTATGAATGTATTTAAAATTTGTTCAACATCTGTGACATAATCTCTGATCTATACATATCCATGATATAAAGCATGTATTGATCTGCGACTCATGCCATGGCAGAGAATGAACTCCACTCAGCGCACTTGTTTGCAACACCCACACACCCATAGAAAATGCGTGCAATATGATGTAAAACATGTACTGATATGGCCATTTTGTTAAATTGGCGGAATTTCAGCATGGACTTTCCACAGAGTTGGAAGTAGCATTGTTAGGTCATGTCATCTTTCCTTCGTTCGTTCTGTACTTGCAACTCAAAATGAAGCATTGAACATAAAATTTGAACAACTTTGCTATTGTCCGGTGTCTTGAACTGGGGCGCTTGTTAGGGCACATAGAAAACGTGTGAAAGAGTGTACGATTTCACGTTTTTGCCCTTGCATTGAAGCATAATTCAGTGGAACAAAGGAATTTTCTGTTAGTCGCAATGGTCGCAAGCCTCCTCTCAGTCTGTGCATTTAATTGACTAAATCTTGTTTATCACAATAAAACAAATGTTGACTGAACTCTGTTATACTATTCTCACCATAGTGACAACAATAGACAATTTTTGATTGTTTCTAGTTTAGAGTGTAGAAATTGGATGCTGCTTAAATCCGACCTAAACATGTAAGTCCAACGAAACATTTGCTGTCTAATCTACGACCATATTTCCCAACAAGCCGTTTCGTGGTGCTGTTTTCAGTAAAAAAATCATTGACCGTACGCAACTTAACCTATCCATCCAGACAAATATAATTTATAGCTTGGTCGGCGATGGCCGGGTAGACTGCATCTTTTTGTATGTGTTAAATCGTTGGCGTACAGGTTCTCCTGATGCTGAGGACTATTAAGCTACATTTGAATTTTGTGCAGGAATGTTGTCCCTTGAGTGTTTAGACGGCGTTGATCTGCCTTCACTTTTAATCGCATTTGCTGCAGTCCGCAAAAAAGGACAAATAGATTTTCTGTATATGCTCAGTAGTTTTCATATCCTCAAAGCCAATGATGCATCACAATATTTCACATCACATTTTCTCGCAATATGTGACAAGTGGCAGTCTAACCAGTATCACAGGATCATGCAGACATTTCGAGCATACATCTGCCGTAGAACAATTTCAAATCGAAAATTTGAAATATTTTCCGAAACGCCAAAATTTCTCGGAAAGCATAGATATGCGAATCCAGGTGACGATAATTGATCATAACTTCAATATTGGTCGCACATTGTTGGACCGAAAATGGCCTACCTATAGAGTCATCTAAATGTACTAAAAATCGGCATATATTTGAAAGCAAGTCAATCGAATGGGGAAGCATCTCCATGTGTACATTATTGGAATTACCTGAGTTGTTGAGGGATTTGTTTTTATCAACTCTCATTACAGTTCTTGTTTTCAAATTAATCAGAAATTACGGTTGACCTGAGAATACTTATTGTCGGAAAGAACGAATTACGCCTCATAGCAGTTCGAGAGTATGGGACAGAAGTTCGATCACTGGGTAAAAGCCGCGGAATTATGAGTCTAATTGTAGTCTCGGCATTTTCAATCTGCTCAAATAGTCTTAATGCGGCAAAATTCCGTCTTGTTTCCGAATCAGGTACTCCTCCACAACCTTTGATCTTCAAACAACAACTTTGAATGGCATGTAGTCTGTTATAGTCACTTTTTGATAAGGCTGAAAATAGGATATGCATACTCTATTAAAGAACTGATTAGAACATTATAAATTAAGATAAACTGTTCAGGAGTAGCAAAAGCTCTGATTCGACGCAAAATATATTATCGTTGCGCGCACTTTATATTAATGAAGTCTATGTGATCCTTCCAGCCAAGAAAATCACTCAAGACGACGCCAAGTAACCGTACATTATCTTGAAAATCAAACTGAGATATGTAAGAATGAACATCAAAATTGTCTTTAAAATTGCCAATATGGTGAATAAGGCCTTTGGTTTCGGAATGATTCAATGTTGAATTGAAAGCTTGCGCACACTCTGAAATGTTCCTGATGTCATTAATCACATGATCGATGTCATCTTGAGGTGACTTCTTTTTAATGCCAGTCGCAACACATAAGTTGATTGTCTGAGTGGCTTCAAAGATGACAGCTAGATTACGAAAATGTATGGCCCAATAAAAGAGCCTTGAGGAACTCCACTAGTTGTACGACTGAAATCACTTTTGATATTGTTCGATCGGACTCTCTGACATCGATGTACACATAATCACGCATCAAAGCAAGGAAGCTACTCGGGAAACGAAGTTCTTGAAGCTTGTTCAAGAGAACAGTATGCGATATTCGGTCAAAAGCTTTAGTGAAATCGAAATCAACAAAAACGGTAGCTCCAATGTTTTAATCATTAGCTAAGGAGGCCACATAGTCATGGATTGTGATTATAGCATGAGTTGGAGACGATTGCCTTCGAACTCCATATTAATGCTCACCTAAACATTCGGTTAGGTAAGGCAGTAACTCATTTATGATGAGCTTTTCCGCAATTTTTGCTGGGACAGGGAGAATTAGACTAATTAGGCGAGTATTTGAAAGCAATGGAGATTCTGATGCCTTTAAAGCGCTCCGAACCACATCTGCTATCTTCCAAATTGCTGGAAATCGCCCCAGCAGTGCTTGAAGCACTGCAAAATCAAGGCATGTATGTACGGAATTCTCACATATTGACTCCGCAGTCAGTTCAGGGAGTAGTTAATGTAAGAATCCAAATGTCTAATGGTTCCTTAAGTGCATTAGGCACACGATAATTAACAGACACTCGTACGGAATTTCTCACTCGCTGAGATATCTGTGTCTGCGAAATTCCCTTCGAACCTCCTGAGTTATACGTTGCGCATGCGTTTTCGGCTTACTTCTTCCTTATGTTCAGAACATCCACACCGTGCCTTTACGTTCTCTTCAAAATAATCAAATTAATTGCGCAATGGCAAAACATACTGACAGTGAATCCAATAGAGTGACTGCGTTGTTCAGATCAAGACTACTGCTCTAAAGACCTGTACTGACACTGCTGAAACAGAATGAAAAGTTAAAATCATGGTTAGATTTTTTAAACAAATATTTTTATTCATGTTTTCAGAGTAGTAGTTGAATATTTTTTAGAAGATTGATGTATAATATTAGTCTCATTCCTCTCTGGTATAATCAGAGTTTTGAAAATAATATACCGGCATTGTCATTTGCTTATATGTATAGTTGTAGTACCAGTTCCATCGACACGGGCCCTTAAGGTCGCGGCCTCACTGGCCTCAATTATGGTCCGCCTCTGAGTTGGGTCGAAGTAGAGTGCGGTTGACCACAACGCATGTTTGGGATATGATGTCCTGCTGACTTGTAGCGGGCCAAACAGGGGAAAACAGCGGAATGAAGCGCTTTAAGACAGTCACCGATTTCAGTTCGTGTGTTTTCTTCTCTACGTAGAGCCACCATATTTGCAACTCCTGTTGTCTAAGTTTGACGCTTCTTCAGTGTCCTCACTAGAATGTCGAGGTGCGTGATGAACTTCATCAAACATTCACATCAACTGTCTTTTTTATTAATTTTATCTCAGATTTATGTGCCTTCGATCAATATATGATGCTACAATGTCGGCTATCGCGACTAACTTAAATCCGAGATCGATTATAAGAGAAAAATCAAATTACAAACAGAAATCAGTTGTACTAAACTTCTGGTCAGCGCAGTATATAACTCAAAGCATCTGTCATAGTGATGCACGTTCCATAGTCAATGCCATTTTTCCAATGACTGTGATGTAAGTCATGGGATTATGCAAGATACCTGGGAATGAGACTCGTACAACTTTCGCGGCACATACACGCAGCATCGCTGGATGGAATTTCTTCAAAATGTATTTATTGTAAGGAACATGAGAGCAGTGACATGGAGTGCATGTTTTTCTCATTTTATAATAAATTAAATCGAGACTTCACAATACGTGCCCGTAGATGGGCCCAATACAAACATTGTTAGAGTATCAACAAAATAGAGTCCGGTGAACAGTGCTAGCAATGTATTTCTCATATAGATGTTTAGATCAGCATCCTGTATTATTTTGACTGTCAAGTTGCAGGCGGTCAGATGCTTGTCATCTGAAATGATTTCATTTACACACTTCAAACATATTATTTCATAAAATCGGTAGGTATTGCTTTCCAGTTGCTAATTGGTAGTATGTTTGACTGCATTTTGTGATAGAGGTAATATTAATTCTCTCAATATTGCGCAATTCACATAATGCGATTACCGGTATCGGAATAGCATGTCGGTCAAATTCATGCACATACGTTTCTCCTAAGCGTCGCATTCACGTTTCGATTCCTACAAACCTGCTTCTGAAAGGAAATTTAGTGAACTCCTTTCGGATGATGACGATTCTTCCTTGACTGTTTATGCTGATGGTCTGCGCGTGTATGCCCTGTTGCTCTGAAGAATCTTGCGCATTTTGTCTCTATCCGTAGTCAGAAACTAAACAGACGTTGGCGCACTCAAGCTTAAGTCTTTTGCGCTCCGCACACTAGTTTTGCCTATCCAAGTGCACTCCGCTGAAATATTATATTAGGCTACACTCATCAATGTAACGAGAAACTGTTTTTTTTAATTGAAGCAATTATTTGTTATATGATATTGATCGAATAGCTCGTCGCATGGAGTACTCGGATCACTCCCCAGCACGGAATCAAAAATTATGTGAATTGTAATTAAATAAATATGCAGCATTTATAATATAGCATTACATAACACATAATTTTATATAAAATATTAGGCATAGGCTATAATGTGTGTATAATGTAAGTATATCAACACTCGTCCGAACTGTTTGCATACTCGTCTCGAAGGTCGCGTCTGAGACGACTCACCAGAGAACATTTTTGCATAAGTTGAGAAGAGTTTTTGCGACGAGTTCAGTCGTGATAAGTCATCTTATTGCAGCAGGGAGCTAGTCGAATGGCAAGAAAAACAAAATTGAATTTCTTCAATTCCCTTTCATTTCTACTGCCTCTCCGAGTTGCCCACGTGCTTCTTCCATTTCCTGTCTGTCTTCGCATCAGAACCTCGTGGTTTACGAATGCCGTTTCTCCTGTGGTGAATTTATCCCTTTTCACCCGTTTCATTCATAATTCTCAGTCTTTTTACCTCATTATAGAACTCGTCAAGTCACCACACAATGCTCTCAATTTCCTTCACCTCTATATATAAAGGCTGATAAACACAACAGAAACTATAGCGTTTGAATCATTCGAATCAGCTTTTGATTAAAGCTAACCCGGACTGAAAATATATAGTATTGCGACAGTGCGCGGACTAGCTAATACCTCTACTAGCAAACCATTATTTTTTTAGGACAAATTGAATCGAGGATTCAGTTTCATTTATAGTCGCTTGATCAACTTTGACTCCGACTTTCGGTTTTTGATAGGACTCCGACTTCGAGTGGCGAGCATACAAGCCTAGTTTTTTTAAAAAAACGTACATCACAGATAATTATAGTCTTACCTGAACCTATTTTTAGTGATCATTGCCGGATCAATTATCAATCATTTTTAATGAAAGTTTATCAACTATACTCAATTTTGAATTAATTCTTGGGATTTGACTAAGTTCGAAAAGCAACGAAGAATATCTTGTATTCATAAGTCCCCACTACATTACATTGTTCGCTCGTAAGAACATGATAGCGTCGACAACATCAGCTTTTAGTCGAGATCGTAGGTCAAGAAGCTTTATGCCCGACAACAGGCGCTCCACGGAAACTTGTGTTGTAGTCATCGTAGAGAGGAACTCATACAGATTTCAAAATATCGGAACAGTCTGTGGTTTGGTGACAAGGGATGTTTCCTCTCCGCCGCTGGGATCTCATCATTGTCTGTATTGCTTGTTTGATTTCGATTTTGTCTTCAGAAGTCGTAGATTTTGATAGCTTTTGCAGTCGTTACATTCGGGTCTACTTACAGGCAGGAGTCCTATCATTTGATAGGGCTCCGATTCCGCTTCCCTGGTTTATCGTTATTATCAGCTTTACTGACACTCATTGCATATCATTAGGCAGATGCGTCAGAGAGGCCTATTGCCTTATTGAAGCTGGGTTACGCTTACCTGTAATTTTGCGTAGTTCTGACAGATGCTATATTGAGTGATGCTATTAATGCACAATTTAACTAACAATTAATTTATGTCTCCATCACTTGGTATTCACTTGCCAATTCCTATACATATACGAGCAGCTGAATAAAGTATGATCAATGCGTCACTGAGCTCTGGAATAGTCCCTGAGCAATGGAAATCATCAAATATCGTCCCAATACCAAAACCAAGACATCAACAACCACCAGGAGACTTCCGTCCTATATCAATCACCCCCGTTCTGTCAAGAATGGTAGAGAGAATGATCAAATTCAAATATCTGAATCCAATAATAAGCCAATTTGCGCAACCTTTCAAAGATCAGTATGCCTTCCGACCATCAGGAGGAACAACAGGAGCCTTGGTTGCGTTTATCCACACTATCACGAACTTTCCCGAGATCAACAGCGTTGCGAGAGGCTGCCCATAATGCCATGCACTTCTCCAAGGCATTCGATACGGTGAGACATAGCAATCTATTCCGAAAAATGTGCAATCTTAATATATCCAACGAACTGTACAACTGGCTAATTGACTTCTTCACTGAACGCCGCCAAACCACAAGTTATGGAGGCATCATCTCTGGAGAATCAAAAATTAACGCTTGTGTCATTCAAGGCTAGTTCCTTTTGCATTCTCCGTCGCAATTTCAGATCTAATGCCCATTAAAGATGGGAATATCATTATAAAATACGCTGACGATGACCACTTTGTCATCCCGCCGCATAACGTCAACTCCACAGAGATTGAATTGTCCTCAACATATAACTGGGCAGAAGAAAGTAACCTGAAAATCGATGCATCAAAGTCTAAAGAAATTATCTTCAAAAACTGATAGCTCAACAAGAGCATAAACTATTACCTCAGATAGAGCGATATCAAGAACTAACAATTTTAGGAGTCACATTCACCGATCGCCTAAAAATGGACACTCATATCAACAATCAAATCAAGAAATGCAACCGAAGTCTGTACACCATCAAAATCAGTAGTAAGAACCGCGGTGCGAAGCCTCAGTCTGTCCACCAAGTCTACAACGCTCATGTCCTCAATCGCCTCCTTTACGCGATACCAAGTTGGTGGGGCTTCGCAAACCAAAATGACGAGAGACTCCTTATGAGTTACGTAAATAGAAACATCAAATTCAAGTATTGCAAGGCGATCAACATTCAAGACACTATTGCGAAAATTGAAAACCGCTTGTTCAAGGTCACTACCAAGGAAACGCATCCACTATACCAGTTCCTTCCCCCTAAGATAAACCACGGCCGGAATCTACGAAGAAGACCGCATTCGTTACAAAGAACAGTAAACAACAACATCGGAAGGAACTTTGTCAGCCGAATACTTCACGCTGACTTCACCATTTGACATTTCCGCCTTCAGTCTACCACTCCTTTAATCTAACTGACTTACTAAGTAACTTACATAATTGTTCTTCTGCATCAATTGTAATCCGTCATGCGTTTTTCATATCGGAATAAAGCTTTTTATTATTACTGTTCTTTCGACTAAATAAAAATACAGAACAGGTGAAACAGACAGCGATATCCCGTGATTGAATCTCTTCTTGTTGATCTCAAGGTTATGGCAAGATTGTTACAATACTCTATCACAGGGGTGCGCAACTTACGGCCGTACGGCCGTAGCAGAGGCAAAGTGTGGCCATGACAATTAGATGAAAAAGAATATTGTACAATGTATGCTGTAAATATTTCTGGAGTTCAAGGCAATCGAAAAACAATCGTAACTATAGTAGCATGTCACCCTGTAACTGCCGAACACCTTTATGCCCATGCTGCTTGGAAAAATGCTCGCCCGCAGGCGCGATGATGGCGTTCAAGTAGTTCGATGGCTCATGAATGGAACATGCGCTCAACCAAGAATTTAGCGCGCGGTTCGACGACTTCAACGCACTGCTCCTAAAATAAAGCTTGTTGCCTCGACTCACCTGAACCAGATAGAAGAGGTTCCATCGAACTTCAAATGGAAGTGATCGAATCGAAGGCGAATGATTGATTGTCTTGTGAAACAGTTCGAAAATGGTGGTATTTTGCGTGAAATATGGAAATCAGTTGTGCAATATCCAAGATTGCGAGAGTTGGCGCAAAATGTTTTAGTTCTATTTGGAAGCACATACGCTTGCGGGGCAGCGTTCTCTAAACTGAAGTTCACAAAGAACAAGTACCGGACGCGCTTAGCAAAAAACAATCTCGCGAATAGTTTGCGTTTAATGACATCCTCTCAAATGCCTGATTTTCAAAGTTTGGTCAACGACAGACAACACCAAGTTAGTCACTGAGCAGGGCTGTGGAGCCGGAGCCGAGCCGGAGCCCATGGGTTTCGTCGGAGCCGGAGCCGATTTATCACAAAGGCTCCGGCTCCGGCTCCGATAGTTTGAGCTTTGATATAAATCTATAATTTTGAAAGGTATTAATTGGCATCATAAAAAAATTAAATCATTTGAAATCTAAAGATATGTCTTTTAAGTATACCAATGATCTGTCCTCCACGATATCTTTCTTTGCAGTTGCCGCCTTCTTTTGTATTATATGTATTATATTTACACACATGTGTAATATTTTTTTATTACATAAGTTTCGTAAGACTAATTTCCATAGCTTTTAGTGACAACGTATTCTCCAAAATCCATTAATTTGAAGACTTGTTATACGCATGCTAACTAGATGATTGTAGATTCCTAGAGACAAGTCGCCAGCCATTTATGTACACATTTCCAGTTCAGTCAGCAAAGATAATATAGCTTATGCGCAATGTCTTAAATCTAATACGGTTACTATGTAAGTTACCATCTATCGGTATGGCTACTGGCAGAAGCTACTGGCATCTGTGACAATGCCAATTTCCTTAGATTGTATTGTAGGCTCTTGTGCAGTCCCCCCACCTACATTTTTCAAAACAATCGATTATTCAATTTGATCAATTTTGATTGGAGGGATAACTCTTCACACTCACACGAATGACCTGACTACAAGTCCTAGCATGGCTATAGCAATAAGCGACCCAGCCACTTCTAGTAGCGCCTTATTATTCTAAAGGTATCTCATTCACAATGAATTTCCTTTGACTTCAAAATTCAAAGGGTATATTTCAATGCGAAAAAACCAGAAGACAAATTACAATTAGGGTAGGTTCGTTTGAGGAAACTTATTAAGTAGCTGCAGAGAAAGCACTATAATTTATGAGCCTGCGGGATATAGCCTTGAGACTTTTATTGTCACGTGTTCAGTGATATATTGAGAGCCCGTTTTGTGATTATTGGTTACCGGCCGGTTATATGGGTTGTACTTGATAAGTACGGATATTTTGGGCTCGGCCTCAGTTGGGTACTGAGTGGTTTGAGTTTGAAATTGATTATTGGCGCGCAGGTTTTCCCGTGTGAGGGACGTTGAGGGCAGTGAGAAAAGCTACCGGCAGTATTGAATTTGTTGATATTGCTCTGCCCGTGTTGTATTTCAGGACGTGTTGAGTTCTCGTTTTAGTACTAGGTCGAAATCTCCTCGATCCTCATATAAGTGGGTGCGTAGGTGGTTCAACCCCTACACCAGTACTTTCATATATTTTTCCTCAGACACATAGGCATTGTAGGTGTTCAGTAAGTACTGTGTAAGCATATTTAATATCGGAAGTCCTTGTATTTTCTTAAGTATACGTTTACCACTTGTCTCGCACGTAAATTACCGTCGATCGTTTTCGACATACTATACTCTTACTAATTTCGTCTATTCGTTTCTATCCGAATACTCGATCAGTCGGTCGTATCCGACCTTATTAAATAGTTGTCGGTCGTATCCGATCTTTGCTCCAGACTAATAGAACTATTATTCTATTATTATTTTGTATTTGCGATTCGTGCGAGGTAGAGTTTAACAGTAACTTTGTCGTATTTTGTTAAATTTCTTTCAGTTGGTGACGTTTACCTTTGTGATACTTATTGGGTTTCGGGGCAATATATATGCGTACATATTGGGGTATACTCGTATCATTGTGGTATCATTGTTATTGTTGCTCTCATTTCTATATTGCATTTGTGGTATATATTTTGCATTGATTTTGTACCCATCAGTCCCCATCTCCCCATCGCAATTGCAAATACGTGATTAGTTTCCCACAGCATTGCCCTAACCTAATTAGCCATTAAAAATCTTGATAATATTTGGAAACGTTACACAATTTACGTCTTCTTTTAGTGTCGTATTTGCTTTCTCTTGCTTAAGTATTCTATTTTCGTTCTCATAAAACGTACAATAGCATTTCTAGTCGATTACAATTTACAATATCTGTTATATTGTGGTAAAAGTTTTTGTTTAACTACCTAATATCGAGTTCATCAAACGCCTACTTCTAGATAATAGGCCCACTGTAGTCCCGATATTTTGTAAAAATCCATCTTAGTAGCGGCGACAGCCGTCATCACTGGTAGGTTAGTTTTACATTGCTGGGCGCACCAGATTATTAACGGTTCGTTTAAACGTATATGAGCGTATCGTCTTAAATTCATCCCTCTCTATTTCGGCACCCAATATCAGGGTACAGTCTATCAATCCCCTTACTGCGTTTTAACTATACGTGTTTTTACCTTCTTATTCCTATCGCTGTCGATTTGAAGTTAGTATAACTATTTTTCGTAGTTCTACTGCTCCCACTGTTCCACCTGAAAGATATCCGTACAATTACTACTCAGTAGTTTTACGGAGCTTTGCAATACTATCTGCACAGTTACTATCCTGCAGTATTCTCAATTGTCACAGACCACAATATCTTACTTTCCATCCACATACATCCCGGCAGTTTTGCGTAGTTGTCACTCTTTCTTCTTTCCAAATAGTTGGCAACCCCTACACGCATTTAGCACTCAGGATGGCAAAACGCACCCGCTCCAGTAAGGAAACTATGGAAGTTGACCTTGATCAAACTGTTCTTCCCAACACTTCTTTGACTTCAGGCCAATCAGGAGGTACTCTTACACCAAATACTACCCGCCGGCCAGCTTCAATACGTAGAACTTCTCAGCCTGCTGATTTGAACACTGGTCCACGTTGTCTACCACCCAATGCCAACATGGCTTTAGCTATCACACCCTTCACAGGTGATTGTGCACATACTGAGGCGAATTTTATAGAATTTATTGATCACTTCGAATTGGTTGGACGGGCTTTGGGTTGGACAGATTTGCAGAAAGCACATCTTCTCCCAACTTACCTGAAGTCGTACGCAATGGAAATGTATCGACAAGTCCCTCCCGAAGCGCAAAATAATTATTCATTGCTGATTCGTACAATGAAAAATTTATTGAAGACCCCAGAATCGGATAAATTTGCAAGTGTCGAATTGCACACTCGCAAGCAGAGAACAGGGAAATCCGTAGCTGCCTTCGCCACGGATATTCAACGTCTCGTCCGCACAGCCTACGCTAATCTTGATCAGAAGGCGAAAGACATGTTAGCTCGCGAAGCTTTCGTTTTTGGCCTACTACCACCACTACGACGATCAGTACTTCAAAAGGATCCTGATACCTTAGATGAAGCTATATCATATGCCCGCAAAGTACAGGCTCAGGGCCATCTGCTGGCCGATGACGATAATTATCGTGCTGCTGTTGCCGTGCAAGCCGTACAAGACCGGATGGATTCACTAGTTTCCGCTATACAAGACATGAGTATGTATCCTAAAGCCACGTATCCTGCCACCGAACCGTCACAACAATGGAAAGCCGCTCCAATGCCGCGGTACGAAACAGACAATGGAGTGATATGCTACAAATGTGGAAAACCAGGGCATATTCAACGACAATGCGGACGGCGGGTAACGTTCGCTCCATCCTCACCCCGACGATATTCCAATGGTTATTATCCAAGACAAAACTACCGCTCTTCACCAATAAGTAGTGGCGAACGAACTGGTGATAGACCAGCCATGTCACCAGCGGTCCCCAATGCCACGTCCCAATCATTTAACCACCAACGATTTCCAGCCACGAATATCAGACTACCCTCATATCAACACTCTCCTGACGCGCCACCTGTCGGTCGACCACACCACTTCTCTCCACCACCGGATATGCCAGGTACATCGCATAGTCGGTCTAGACATACTTCGGGAGATTCTGTTTCTGGTATCGGGATGGATATCGGAAGATATGCATCATCGGAAAACCTTAACAATGCGGTGTTCGCTGACAGCATGGAAGAAAGAGTGCACACCAGAGACCCGTCTATCCTAGTTGCAGGCATCACAGTCTCAACCGGTCAAACTGACCCGCTCTACGCTATGCCTAACAAACAGGATCACGAAAATGAAGACCCTTCGTTAGAGACGATGGATTTCCTCCAAACTACACCAGCATCGAGCGATACCTACTTGACAGCTTCTTCGCCACCACTCTGTGAATTAATAAAAAAAACAACCAGCAGTCACAGTCATCACTAACAGGCGTCAACGTCGCGACAGACATGGTACAGCCACACCAAAACGGAGAAACCCAAACTGAGGGCTCAATTAATTCAACGTACCGTGGGTGGCCTGTTCTCAACAACATTCTCATTCCAGTGAAGTCGATTTCAACCAGCCGACCAATCAAAGCAATAACCACTAGTATTCTCCTGATACTGCTGACACTGCTTTGGCTAAGTAAAGTCGACGCTACTCGCAGCCCCAGTCACCCGAACCCAATGATCTGTCAAACGAAAACATGGGCCTCGACATGGGAAGTACCTGATCCACCTCCTTGTGAGTCCGGTATCAAAAGGAATACGCCCCCCATCAACCGAACGCATGAACTATATGTCATGGCGTGCATTTACATGCGTCCAGCCTGTCTAGACTGTTAGTCATTGTTCTTCTGTGACATGACGTCACACCCCTTGTTGGCCGGATTTTCTTAGTACATGTGCACTGACTTGGAACTGGCTCTTGTTGTAAACCCAGTCAAACCAGTTCTAAGTGGTCGCGGTGAGCGATGTGAAATGCATTCAACTGCTCTGTATAAAACGATTGTTTTCGTAAATACACTCTACTCGTATTGCCTGTCTTGTTCTTATTAACGAGCTACAGCGCTGACTAGTTGCACTAACTTGGCACATGTTATAACCAAGCGGCCTCGGCACGCCAAGTTAGCTGTGATAGGTCTGCGCTGTGGCGACCTGGTTTGTGAGTGGACATTCTCTACACTCTGGCACATGATATACCCAAGCTGCTTCCCGAAGCACGCCAGAGTGAATTGACTTGCTACTCTCATCTCATCGGTCATACCTTAAGATCGTAGGCCTTACGACCCGAGTCCTGAGTAAGCACACTCTACCTCCTGGCACACGTTATAACCAAGCTGCTTCCCGAAGCACGCCAGAAGGTATTGCATTGCTGCTCACTTCTCACAAGTCGTGCCATAGGGAACTAAGTCACTGCACTTGACTCGAGTCGTGTTCAACACGCTACTTAGGCCCTAAATAACTTTAAATAAAGTTAGAATAGCTAAGGACCTAAGGACCTAGGCTTAAGGACCCTAAGGCCATAAGGACATAAGTTAAGGCCTAAGGTATCAACACGTATCATGGCGTCGCAGCTCTTCGAACCTATGCAATTTGACAATCCCCGGGATTGGTTCACAAGAATGGAGGCAGCGCATCAACTCGTCGAAGCTTCGTCTGGTAACAAGATTGACAAGAAAACTTATCTTCTCGCCACAATCGGATCAAAGGGATCGTCACTGCTTGCAGATTTGTTAGCACCCTCAACCTTGGACGACGCATCGATCGACTGCGCAACGTTGAAGACTACGTTACTGAAGCATCTCAAGTGTCAACGTCTGGAGATAGCTGAGAGAGCCCACTTCTACTCTGCATGCCAAGGACAGCATGAAACTGCAGCGGATTTCTACAGCAGATTGAAGAAGCTATCAGAATACTGCAACTTCGATACTTCTCTCAACTTAATGCTACGTGATCGCATGGTGCTAGGATGCAGAAGCTTGGAAGCGCGTAAGAGATTACTGCAACAGGATCCACTGACGTTGGATATCGTTCAAAGCACTCTATCAATGTTCGAAGCTATTGAATCAGAAAAGACTGTACATGGAGCTCTTGATAGTGCGAATGAAATCAACTTCACGAAGAAACCGAAGCCTAAGAAGCCACAAAGGAACAATGGTTCGTCTTCACAATCTACAAGGACTCGTAACTGCAACAGATGCGGTAAACAAAACTGCAATCCTTCGAGTTGTCCAGCCATAGGAAAGACTTGCTTGAATTGTGGAAAGAAGAATCACTTCAGTTCTGTATGTCGTTCAGCGAAGGCTACTTCTACTGCAGCAGATAAGGACAAAGGAAAGCCTGTCAATGCTATCAATCAGTCTACTGTGCTTCATGTTGAGACTCTACCAACAGACAATGTCGACTCTAGAATCACAATGCAAATCAATGGTCACAACTGCGTAATGGAACTTGATACAGGAGCCACGGTAACCCTTATTTCTACGAGAATGTGGAGATCCATGGGTAGACCAACACTGACTGTCACTAACCGCCTGTTCACATCCTACGATGGACACAAGATGAAACCGATTGGTGATCTGCAAAGTCAAATTTTCTCGGGTGGAGTTAGCATCGAGTCAAAGATAACCGTCGTTGAATCTCAAAAGCCTTATGGATTGCTTGGAAGAGATATCATCTACAACTTCATTCAGAGACCAAAAGCGCAACCTGTACACAACGTTGACAGTTCATATCTTCCTACAATGAAAGTTGAACCAGTTTCCATTGATGTCGAAGACTATTCAAAGCTACGATTTTGCAAAGCACGACCAGTACCTATTCCAATGAAGGAGAAAGTCGAAAATGAACTTCAGAGACTTCAAGAAAGAGGTATCATCAAGCCTGTGACGAACAGCAAGTATGCTTCTCCCATTGTTTGGATAAGAAAACGTGACGGCTCACTGAGAATGTGTGCAGACTTCAAGGTACATGTCAATGAATGTTTGCAAACTGATTCGTATCCAATCCCCGCAATTGAGACGATATTCGCAGGATTGCAGAATTCAAAAGCATTTGCGAAGATTGACTTGCGCGAAGCGTACTGGCAGATACCGTTAGATTCGAAATCACGTGAAATCTGTACAATCAATTCGTCAAAAGGTCTCTTCGAATTAACTCGACTCCCGAAAGGAATGAAGAATTCAGCATCAATCTTCCAGCGAGTTATTGAATCCGTCCTGAAAGACATTCAGAAGGTCATAGTCTATCAAGATGATATACTGATTCACGATTCATCCTCAGACGCACTAGCGAAACGAGTCACCGCAGTAATTCAAAGATTGGAACAGAAAGGAGTAACCATCAACCGAGCAAAGTCTGTATTCAACTGTGATGAGGTTAAGTTCCTTGGACATCTTATATCCGGCTCAGGAATTCGTCCCGACCCAGATATCGCTAACAAAATACTGTCATTCCAACCACCGAAAGATCGCGCACAACTGGAATCGTTCCTCGGTCTTACGAATTTCTTCGCTAGAATGATTCCGAATTATTCAGAGTTGGTACAGCCACTTCATCGTTTACGAAGAAAGGACATAGAATTCAAATGGACTCAAGAACATCAAACAGCATTCCAAAATGTACTGAAAGCCATGTCTTCTTCTCCAGTCCTACAGTCTTATGATTTGAATCAGCCCATGACTCTCACGACAGACGCGTCAGAAAAGTCAATAGGTGGTGTACTCACACAGAATGAAAAGCCAGTGATCTTCGTTTCAAGAGTTCTGACACCAGCTGAGCAGCGATATAGCAACATCGAAAGAGAGGCTCTCGCCGTAGTCTGGTCAATTATGCGTTTGAAGCAATTTCTACTTGGGAAACATTTCTACTTGATCACTGATCACAAGCCCTTGATTAGAATCTATGGAGGAAAAGGTTTGCCCAAAGTCGCATCCAATCGACTGACTAGATGGTCAACTCTACTACAGCGCTATAACTTCACGATTCAACACAAACCTGGTGCCGACATCACACATGCAGATGCCTTAACCCGTTTGAACTTGAACAGCGATTTGTCTGAAGCTGAGGATCTGGTTATCAACAACGTAGCCGACGATATCTCGGATGAGTGGAGACTGTCCATACAGCAAGCCACGCAAAATGACAATCTAGCAGCGTCAGTTATGAGAAGGGTCACTTCCAACACTTGGACTAACCTCACAAAGGATGAGAAATACTTCTTCAGGATCCGTGATCAACTGAAAGTTCAAGATCAGCTACTTATGCTCAATAGCAAGTGCTACATTCCGCCAACACTACGCAAGGATGTATTCAACTCATGTCATCAGTTACACACAGGTGTGCACTCCACTGTAAGTCGAATCAAGTTGACATCATGGTGGCCTGCACTACTTTCCGATGTACGACAATGGATTAGTAACTGCGAAACGTGTTGCAAATTACGACCCTCGACGACAAAATCACTGCACTCATGGCCAAAGCAAGAAGTTTTTGAGCGCCTACACGCAGATTGGTGTCATATCTCTAGCATAGGAGATATTCTCATCGTCGTTGATTCTACCTCTGGATGGATAGAAACTAGCTTACCTCAGGCACGCACTACTGACAATGTTATCAAAACGTTAACGAACGTTTTCTGTCGTTTCGGTGTACCAAAAGTTCTAGTCACGGACAATGCAGCAGAATTTACTTCTCAGGAACTAAACGAATTTTGTCGGATCAACGGAGTATGCAAAATGGAAAGTCCGCCGTATCATCCGCAGTCAAACGGACCCGCAGAACGTGGTGTTCAGACCGTGAAAAATGCCTTGAAAGCCTGGAAACTAGATGTTAGTCACTTAACATTTAACGATTACTTACACAGACTCTTACTGCACCATAGAGCTTGTTTTAGGCGACAAGACGGCAAGACTCCAGGAGAGATTGTTTTCGGTAGACAGCTACGGGTTCCGCTCACGCGCAATTTCTTGTTTTCACAACCCGTGAGCTACCGAAGTCGAGACGGGATTCTGCGAGACGCAACCTTTCTGCTGGAGAGAGGGTCGAATACCTCATGGATACTCGACAGCGCAAGCAATCGTCTACGCTTGGCGCATGATGATCAAGTCTCGCGCAGACCTGAGCGATTTACGACAACCGAGTCATCTGGAGCAGCTCCCAGTCCAGATCCCGAATCTCAACCGATTGCAACCCCAGCTCCTATCCCTGAAGCAGCATCTCCGAGAGCATCTACAGCAACTCCTGTAGCATCTCCACTACGAAGGTCCCCGTACCCAGTCCGTGCAAGAAGACGGAGAATTATCCCAGATTACAATGACTTGTAGGGGGATGTCATGGAGTGCATTTACATGCGTCCAGCCTGTCTAGACTGTTAGTCATTGTTCTTCTGTGACATGACGTCACACCCCTTGTTGGCCGGATTTTCTTAGTACATGTGCACTGACTTGGAACTGGCTCTTGTTGTAAACCCAGTCAAACCAGTTCTAAGTGGTCGCGGTGAGCGATGTGAAATGCATTCAACTGCTCTGTATAAAACGATTGTTTTCGTAAATACACTCTACTCGTATTGCCTGTCTTGTTCTTATTAACGAGCTACAGCGCTGACTAGTTGCACTAACTTGGCACATGTTATAACCAAGCGGCCTCGGCACGCCAAGTTAGCTGTGATAGGTCTGCGCTGTGGCGACCTGGTTTGTGAGTGGACATTCTCTACACTCTGGCACATGATATACCCAAGCTGCTTCCCGAAGCACGCCAGAGTGAATTGACTTGCTACTCTCATCTCATCGGTCATACCTTAAGATCGTAGGCCTTACGACCCGAGTCCTGAGTAAGCACACTCTACCTCCTGGCACACGTTATAACCAAGCTGCTTCCCGAAGCACGCCAGAAGGTATTGCATTGCTGCTCACTTCTCACAAGTCGTGCCATAGGGAACTAAGTCACTGCACTTGACTCGAGTCGTGTTCAACACGCTACTTAGGCCCTAAATAACTTTAAATAAAGTTAGAATAGCTAAGGACCTAAGGACCTAGGCTTAAGGACCCTAAGGCCATAAGGACATAAGTTAAGGCCTAAGGTATCAACACGTATCACTATACAAAGTCAATATGCTACAATATGAAAGTGCAGGCTTCCATTGTATTAAAATAAAGCATATATTCAAAACCCTAATCTACTTTTTTGGAGACGAGAGACTTCTAAAGAACATCGTACATATCCCGGTATCGAATCTAGAATGTCAGCAAATGATAAAGGAAAAACAGTGCTCAGTCGGAAAATTGAAAAGCATCCAGGGAGGATGGTCAACGGACATACCTGCTGTCCCCGTCTTTGGAGCAGCGCCTTTTGAATGCTGTAAATGGAGAACTCAAGTAATCATCAATTGTTTTGTCGTCCCAATATCAGTGTACAATCCACTCGTCAAAATCAATGGAAAGTTCTGCTGGCATGGTCAAGCATTGTCACTATCAGGCTGGCCACTGCCACCTTAATGATTTTTCTCACATTATTTGGAAACCTTCTAAGGAAGAAAAGTGCAAATTTCTCAAGTGGAAGATGGTCGCCGGTGAACAATGGGGCGACACATGGGTGTCCAGCGATGGCAACCTTGCGCTCACGTTTCCTAAAGTAAAGTCAACTTACAGGGACTGTAATAACACAACTCTCCTTCGGACTCAACAAAGGATATATGTGAAGGAATGTCATTGGAACCAACAGAAAGTTCGGGGCAAGAGAGGAGTTACTACATCGGAAGTTGCCGCGGCCCAGCTACAAGCCTTACAATTCAAACTTACTAATTATGTCCGCTTGGCATTTAACATGGCAATTCAAGCGTCGTGCAAGAGCATGATGTCGCTGGTCGGCCTTTTCAAGGTTGCAGTTATGTCTCATCCGACTTTGGCAGCTCGGTCATTGCTTCAACGCCATTACCTTCACGCGAAAGCTGTGGGCAGAATACTTGAAATATTTCATTGTACAGAAGTCAATAACTTCACGATCCTCTCAATGAAGACACGTTGCCTGAGCCGAATCCCAATCCTTCATGTTCTGATTCAAAATCAACCTATTTTAGGTTACTTGGATCCAATAACAAATATCGTACATACTACCGCAGCTAGGCGCCCATGTCATGAAATGACCAACGTTCCCTTCTGTTACAAGCAAACATGTTGCAATTACCATTACAAGCACGGATGTCACCCTCTACCTCCGGCGCAGAAACTACCAATTTATCCATCCAATTTCACCACGGGCCCCTTACCTCCTCACACTATTTTTCATGACCTCGTGGTCTACAATTGGAGCGCTACACAATCTCGAGAAACGATCAGCGACCTTATGGGAACTCTCACCATGCATAAGGAAATACTACAACGGCTTGGGATTACACCCAATGAATCTGTTTCCGACAACACTCAGTCCTTGATCAATAACATCGCTCATAAAGTGTTGGTTTTCTTCTTGGCTTCGCGGCTACTGCGAAACAGATATGGACATTCCTTGTGTGTTTATATGTTACTATTTCGGTCTTCATTCGGATTTGTACACACTGTGGACGTCAAGTCACAAGACCAACATGGATATCCACTCTGCCATCCCTACCATGGTACCGCGCCAACAGAGGACCGAAACATCACGATAACCAGGCTACGGAAGTGCCAGCTATTGAAGAATGCGTCGCTATGACAGCCCTCCCATCAGACAGCTCCTCATGTGAAGAGAATAGCTGTGAACTTTCCCTGACAACAGACATGAACCCGCCGTCATACTCTACTGAACTTGAACCAACCGCACCAATGTACCAAAGTCCCCTGCCGGACAGACTCACGCCCGCCACATCTAGCGCACAATCACACAGCGACACCGATCTCGAAACAGGAAACTATCTGCCGCAGTCGCCCACATGGCCAAGATCATATAGCACAGAGGACATCGTTGCCGCGTGTGGGCAACAGGAAAAGTCTGTGATACGCATACGCATTGACAACAAGTCTGCCGAAGCACTTTTGGACACGGGGGCGGGAATAACCCTCATTTCGGAGGATTTTACACGACAATGGAATATCGAATCCAGAGCCACGTCAATGTCCGCTAAGAATGTTAGCGGGGGAGATTTGAAACTTGTTGGTTCTGCAACAGTGGTCTTCAGTTTGGCGAAACGTGAAATCCACCATGATGTGGCTATCATGAGAGGTTTACAGTTTGATGCTATTCTCGGAGTGGATTTTCTTACCAAACTTGATTATTTCACCATCAGTTATAAAAGTGAAAAAATTGAATTCCCACCTCCAACCAACCTCACAGTAGGCTCCGTCAAGCTCGATCAAAGCGTTACTATACCACCACGAGCAGAAATGAAAGTCGCGACACGTCTTACTCACCCACTTCCTGCAGAAACAGTCTTGTTTCAACCCAAGAACAGCAACCGACTGTCACAAGTGCTAATCGCCAACGTGGTGGCTTCACCACGGGAACAGCACATTCCAATCTGTATTACTAACATGTCGCAGGCACCCGCCAAGTTTCATCGTGGACAACTCCTCGGGAAGGCAGAAGCCTTAACTACACAAGACCTCATCATCGATGAAAACCAAATGCAATCGAATTCTGTTACTTGCAAAGAGGAATTCTTGAGTCTATTTTCGAAATCCACAACGTTGACCGTTGAACAACAAGCACAACTAAATGATCTCCTTTGGCAACACAAAGAAGTTTTTGCTCAACACGAATTTGACCTGGGCAAAATGGAAGGCGTTGAACATAACATACACATTGGAAACAACCCTCCTGTTCGCCAACGACCTTATCGTATCCCTGAATCTCAAAAGGCAACGATCAAAGAACATATTAGCAAAATGTGCCACCACGGTATCATCCAGCCTACAGCAAGCCCTTTTGCTTCACCATTTATTCTCGTAAAAAAGAAGGATGGTACTGACAGATTTTGTGTCGACTTTCGACGATTGAATGCTATCACCAGTAAATATTATTTTCCTCTACCAAGAATCGATGAAACGGCCAATTGTTTATCACACGCGGCTTACTTCTCAACTCTGGATTTGGCATCAGGGTACTGGCAAATACCCATTGCTCCCGAGTCCCGACCAAAAACCGCGTTCACTACGTTCGTCGGAAATTTCGAATTCTGCCGACTTCCATTTGGACTATGTAACGCGCCAGCCACATTCCAGCGCGCAATGGAAGTCATTCTGGCTGGTCTACAAAATGAGACTTGCATTGTTTATATCGACGACGTTATCTGCTATTCTCCTGATTTTCTCACTCACTTGCGGCACTTGGGACAAATCTTGTCAAGGATACTAAAACATGGTGTTAAGTTAAAACCCAAAAAGTGTGATTTTGCGAAGTCCACAGTCAAGTTCCTTGGTCACGTCATCACACGTGAGGGTATGAAGCCTGACCCGGATAACACGAAAAAGATACACGGGTATCCTACACCAAAATCTACGAAAGAAGTTCGCCAATTTTTGGGTCTTGCTTCTTACTACCGGCGCTTCATCCCCAATTTTGCAAAAGTAGCAAGTCCTCTCCATCAGTTAATAAAAAAGGACACCCCCTATGTATGGGAAGCCGACCAGCAGACATCCTTCGCTGAATTGAAAGCGCGCTTGTGTCAAGAGCCCATACTCGCCTATCCCGATTTTACTAAGACGCTCATCTTACATACCGACGCAAGTGGAACAGCTCTAGGGGCTGTACTCAGCCAAGGTTCGGGGCGTGAAGAACGAGCAATTGCATACGCCAGCAGGACATTGAACAAGCACGAACGGAATTACGCGATTGTAGAATTGGAGGCCCTGGCTATTATCTGGGCTTGCGATCACTTTCGCTCATACTTGTACGGTAGGCCGTTTACAGTGATAACAGATCACAGCCCTCTTCAGTGGTTATTTACACACCAAAATCCGTCATCTCGCCTCATTCGATGGGCGCTAAAGTTACAAGAACTTGACATGGTGATCAAGTACCGACCGGGGAAGTGCAATAACGCCGACGCTTTATCACGAATCACCGACACGACTGTTGTATCTGCAGTCACTCGCAACGACAGCACGGAACTTCGTATAGCATCTGACATTGCAAATTTACGCACAGCCCAACAAACCGATCCACTTCTTCAATGTGTAATCCGGAAATTGCTGGGAAGGTCGGTCGACTTTCGAAACGTCTCTAAGTTGGATCAGTCATATGTCCTTACGAAGTTCGGTAACTTCCGCTTACGACATGGAACACTGTACCGTCTGACCGAGAAAGGCACTCTTACGTTGGTTCTACCTACCTCCTATCGAATGCAAATCTTTCTCGAATTTCACCATGGACAATTTGGAGGACATTTATCGGCGGAAAAGACATTATCACGCTTGCGTAAGTTTTATTATTGGCCAAAAATGAACAAACAAGTCCGTCAATGGATAAAGGAGTGTGTCTCATGCAACGCTCGGAATGCACCCAATCGTAAAGTCAAGGTTTCATTGAAATCTATCCCAATCCCGCCTCCATTCTATCGATGGGCCGTCGATGTCACGGGACCGTATCCCAAGACCCACGTTGGTAACAAATATATCGTTATCTTTGTGGAATACGCCACTAAGTGGGTGGAAGCTTTTCCTATCCCCGACCAAACCGCTCAGACAATAGCAAAGCTTTTTACGAACGAAATTTTGTGTCGGTTTGGGTGCCCCGAGACATTACTCTCGGATAGAGGCGCTAACTTCATGTCCACACTAATGAAAGAGGTCTGTCGGATTACCAATACCAATAAGGTGTTTACTACGGCGTACAACCCCAAGTGTGATGGTCTTGTGGAAAAAATGTGCGCGCGTTCGGATGATTTCACATTATGTCAGTTCCGACCAGAAAGATTGGGATGATTTCATACCTGCCATGCTCTTTGCATATCGTTGTTCGGCTCATGCGTCTACAAAAGAAAGTCCTTTCTTCCTTGTATTCGGAAGAGACCCTCATCTACCGTGCGACTTGGTACTCCATGAACCAAAGGGTGACGATACCCAGACTACTGTGACTGACTATAGACACCTGTTATCTCGCCGATTATCAACTGCCTGGGAGTTGGCACGTAAGAACAATGATGAGGCCCAGAAACGCCAGAAAGCGCAGTACGACAAGTCGTCGACGGATTTCTTAGACCATGTTACGGTTGGAGATCGTGTGTATGTTTTTACGCCTCAACCAAAAAAGGGCCTGTCTAAGAAGTTACAAAAACTATGGCGCGGCCCTTACCGCATTCTGGAAGTTACCGACACAAATGCCCTTGTCGCCCCTATCAATGACCCTCGCGGTAAAAGACAATGGATAAATTTAAATCGTTGCAAACTGGCCACTGAGCCACACACCCCTCAACTGCCAGACTCAGATGCACAACTACTCGATCAGTTCTTTGAGCCCATCCCATCTGCCGACGCAAGTGACCATCTTCGAAATAGTCCACCATCCCCGACTGTTCATCGGTCGGAAGCGGGAGAGCTATCCACTGCGGCTAGAAAGCCTGAACGCACCAAGCCCACTTGCCCGGACGCTACCGGAAGAAACACACTTGGTGTATTGCCATCTTGTAAATACCCTTTACGCAATCGACAGCGACACTCTTCATCCTAATCGCTTACAGAACTACCCTTGTCTTTCGTGTATTTCGTCTTAGAGTATGATTAAGGCTATATTCTATGTGTGCCCGGTTCTTCCTTACCTACGTTAAGCCATTATTATTTTTGCTTGTTGTATTTGTCTCTTTGTCCTGCACCTCCTCTACAAAGTGCCATTATCTATGTCTATCTCATCCTCGATTCATTATTGTTCATGTATGTGCCCTATTATTTCGTATTGATGTTCACTCGGCTGTCGGCTCCACATCCAAACAGACTTTTCTTTGCCCCCTTTGCAGGCGGTCGCTATATTCTCTCTGCAGGGCTCAACTTTAGGGTCCGGCGAAGTCCTTACCGACCGGCAGTCCGGTCCCGTAGAGGTGGCCATATTAGTTGCAAGACGGAACAACATGGGGCGGCTTACCCCCCGTCCGTCTAATTGCATCCCTAATTCGGCCTGTGGGCCCAATTTCGTGGCCGGAGCCAACAATGACCCATGGCATCGCCCCTGAGGCTCTAAGTGATGCCCCAACTTGGCAAAATTTTGTACAAAAGGCTACACGCCGCCTAAGGGACGTGGATATCACCCACGTACTGGTAAAAAGTATGGCCGCCCTAGTCTGGGCACGGACAATTCCGTGCCTCAAGGCTGTGGCGGCATCGAAGGTCAGCATCCCTCCGTGGGATATAAGACTCCGATGCCCCGCCATCTTGCAGGTCCTAGCAAGATGGAAAGAGCAGGCATACCTGCTACCCTGCGCGGACGTCCACCGCCATTTTCAAAGTAGGAGACAAAGCCAAGAAAAGCGCCCATATGGCGTTTTTTGTGCCGTAAAAGATGCGGCTGTAATTATGGCCGCCTCAAACGAGGAAACGGTCCCGTTGACCGCAATGCCCGACTTCGCCCCCCTGCCCGAAGAGGATAACCGTCAAACCTCCCCGGTGGAAATGGACATGGGACCGTTTGTCGTCCCCGCCATCTCATGGGCGGAAATGGACGACGATCAGGGCACACCTGACTCAAAGCGGCAGGCCATCGCGGGGATACGGCGCTTCGTGCTACGAGGGGCCGGGGACGTCCCGACCCTCTCAACATGGGAGCCACACGAGGTGGAAGAAATAATAACAGCCGCCGCCTTCATGGCCTACCGATCAAGGGGTGGACGCAAGAGACAATGGCCGGTCATTACAGACCGTGTAGCGGACGTCATCCGCCACAACAACAATCGAATCGGCCCATGCCGATATTGGCCGCGGGCTGAGATGCGCCCGTCGAAGGTGCTGCTGGGGGGGGTACCATCGTCTTTCAGCCCCGTCACAAGCCATTGCCTTCGAACTGCCCCACCGCCGGTCCCGAGCATGTGAGGGGCTCCGGGACTATATAATAGCTGCTCTCCCAGTAGGAGCAAACTGCTTCAACTGTGTGGGGGCAGCTATAGTCTTGCCGGTTGCATTCCGGCCGTCAAGTGACTGGCTCGTGCCCATAGCCGAGACTCTTCTGGAACTCTTTCCCCGGGTCCCTTGGGTCATCATTGGACCAAGGGCTGTCCCTTTCCGGGTGTCCGCCCGATTCCCGTCTTGTGTCGTCTTCTCCCAGCGGCACTTCCGTGTCCCTGCGAGACTCGGAGACATCTGTAATTATGTTATAAATAAATACGAAGTTTAGTAAATTCTACACCGTATTTCATTTCTCCGTTTCATGTATAAAGTATCGTGTGACGTCACCAACTGGTTTTAGCCTACATGTACTTGTCTTTATAGTATTTCGTTTTCTCGACTACGCACATCGCATTTACGTTTTAGTAAGCATATGCCCTAACCACGGTTCGCTGTGCTCGCGTTTCTGTATTCCTTTCAGACACAAGTCGACGTGGACGTCGCTTTTCGAAGAGGATGGATATTGTGATGTGCTACTTGGCCTCATGTCGGGAACATCTAACTGAGTACAATAACATTGTGGACATTACAAAAAAATTGGAACATTGGTGGAAGGAATATCCGTTAATTAAAGTTGCAAGAGTACAAGAGGAAAGGTCATCGGTCATCTAAATGTTTTCCAACTTAGTGTGTACCATTAAGTGATGTAATCATGAACAAGTCAAATTGCCACTATAACACACTATTTGTGGAACGTGAGAGAGCTGATATCAGAATGGCGACAGTACCACCCAAAAAGTGACCATGGTCATGGCAGTGGAAATAAGCAAAGACAGTTCAAACATTTTTCTCTCCAGAGATGGCGTCTTACACTTGTGTGGTCAAGAAGAACCAATACTGATATGTTAACAGAATTGCTTACAAAGTACTGACGTGTTAATGGAAATAGTGATAATCACCAATTAGCTATCTTATGGACCCGACTAAGAATCCCAGAGTTGTGAGTGGATGGCCAATGGTTCGAGAAGAAATTACTTTATAAAGCGATACAGATGCTTGGACGGGACCTTCGATTCCGGCTAATATACTTACTTGTACTTTGATTCAGGCTTCGGTCAGACGTGACTTAGACTTTGGTCGAAGTGACTGGTTTTAGTTAGTCAGTCTTGCCTGGCTAACGGGAGAGAAACTTTTTGGAGTGACACATCAAACGGAGAGACAAAACGGTGGTAACATATACGATCAATTCCATACTCTAACATTGACAAGGACTTCCTCGTAATCCGTAGTAGCAACTTCCTTGATAATCTCTGGCTATCTAGTTCTGTTTTAGTCGCCAGCATTTTTTTCTTGTCATAATTATATACATATTATCTTTCCGTTGAATAACGAGTGCTATATTTATATTCTATTTAACTTGTTTTTGATCTTATTGTCAGAGCACTAGCAGGCAGCCCGGGAGTCAGAAAAGGGACTTGCAAGAAATCGGTAGTAGGATACACTCAATTACATTACCCTTTTACCGACACCCGGCCCGAACCGGATCTTGAAATCAAGTCTGGTCGTGCACGTTTCACAGGACCATCGTTATCAGCAAGAGTTAGTGCGTGAACTTAATTTCCCTACTTCAAAATAATATTCGTAGCGGAGTCGCCTGTCCTTTCGCCTCAGACTGATAGCGCTTAAAGTCGAGAGCGATAGTAAGAGGAGTTCAGTTTACTTGAATTATTTAGGAAGTTTGGGCTCACCATGCGCACTTATAACACTGATCAAGAATTAGGAATAGTGTATACAGTTAACGAATCTCAAGTAGACCTGTACCTACAGTCAGACTGAAATAAAGAACTCCGTAAATTGACTTCCGAAGGCACTCCATATTGTCGTCTCACTATATCTTCCAAGTAACGTTGATCAAATAACTTAGATCATCATTCAAAAACGTTATCAATATCATCACTTAAAAACATTACAGTTTTAAAAATATTATAGCTATATATATTAACGACATTACAATTATATTAGGCATTACATTTTTATTATTAACTTAAGTCGTTGCTTTTTGATGAAAACTAATTTGATGATTGTAGCAAGCCTCTAAAGGCCACACCATTATCCAAATGACCCGTTCAACGGATCCAGGATAACCAGCATAGATAGAACCTGAATTTGAAGTCGGAGCCGGAGCCTTTCACATCAGTGTTGTGGAGCCGGAGCCGATGAGATAACGCATCGGCTCCACAGCCCTGTCACTGAGTCTTACACTGATATTGTAATTTCTTTACGATATTGCATTTCTACCTATCTAAATTTTGTGTATTTTCATAAATAAAATATGTTAAAATTTCAGTTGTGTTTTCCTTCACACTTATCATTATATTTAAAACTCACGTTTTGGGCTGCGAAAGAACTGTATGATTAGTAAGAATAAGATACTTTATAACTTCAATAATAACGCAAGGTAGGCAGGCTTATATACGAGTGAATGCCTAGAATAGACCGGCTATGTGATGAATGAATTGTGTGGCTCGTGATTCCTTTATGAATTATGGACTGAAGCTGATAATTTCTTGCAAGAAGAATGGCGTCATATGGAGTCCTGGTCCCACTCAGTTGGTTTGTATTTGAACTGCAGTAAAAGCAAAATTATGGACTGCATCACTAAGAAGTCTCTTGTTCTGCAACCTGTTGTCAGTAGTGATGGTTCTTCCTTGTCAACGGTCTCGACTCTGAAACTTTTCGGTGTTACCTTTTCATCCGATCTTACGTGGAATGCCCATGTGAATGATATTGTTCAGAAATGCTATCGTCGATTTTATATATTACGTAACTTAAAACGCGCCAATTGTTCGGCTAAGATTATACATACGTGTATGTGTTACGTTGTTTTTATTAGATCGGTACTTTTATATTGTTATCCGTGTATATGTAATATGCCCTCCTATTTACATAAGCAACTTCTTCGAGTTGAGTCAAGGGCAGCAACTTTCACATATAATGATATTATATCTGTTGCTGACAAGGCTTGTATCCAACTATTTCAGATTGTTGCTAATCATAGCGACCACCCTTTACGTGTTATGTTTCAAGACAGGCTACCAACTCCAAGAAATTCATGTGTCATAAAAGCGCCTTTTGCAAGATCGTCTCGTTTTGCAAAGAGCTTTGTTAGATTTTGTAACTGCTGATTATGTGAACAGTTCATCTTTAACTTTTATTATTTCTTAACTTTGTATTTGACTTCTGTAATGCATTCACCGCATCACTGTGAGGCAATAAAGACATTCTAATTCTAATACAGTAGCTTTTAAGGCGTAGTGTTTTCTCCTTCGGTTGCCCTTACAAAAACATGCTTTCAACTTTTTAAGTGCAATAACACCTTAAGCTTAAAATCTTTTCGGGTCAAAAATGACCGTCGGTCGTATGTAGTTTCAACTTGCCAACTCATTTTTTACGAAGTAGGCCTTTATGCGATTTTCACTGCGTCATTCATCAGGGAAAGCTAATTTGAGTGGTGGAATATAAAAAGGATTGCCTATTGACCTAGTTGTTTGCACACATATTAAGTGCGGCCGTGATTCTTTCGGCCTTCGAAATGGCGGCCAAAAAATGTAAAAGGTTGCGCACCCCTGCTCTATCATGTTGGGGTTAAGGCTGCATAAAGTAAAAAAATGAACAAGACATCAGAAAATTCACTTTATTTGAAGTCATAAGCCATACATTCTGGCGACGAAACGCTAATTGCGGACAATCTTCATTTTCATTAAAAACACTTATTTCAAAGTAGAGTCCCTGTCAATTGGGAGAACCAACATTCTAATATCTCTAAATCCCCGTGCGAGGGACGAAGGCCACGGGACGAGATGTTACAGGCACAGCTTCGGCGACTGAAACCACACAACACAGACAGGGCAACACTTGGCTAGAAGACCAATTAAATGCAATCGGAAAAGCGTTGAGAGTTCAATACAAAAGTATAAATTTTCAGATTCTTAATAATTCACGAATGAGATTTCGGAAGCGTGGATGAGATTGAGAACCGTATATACAGATCCATGTGATTGTTGCTGCAATATTGTGGAATTGTGTGCGCGCACCATTCGCGGTCGAAAATCCTTGACGAAAGCCGGGAAGACGGAAAAGATGGTTCACAGCGGAGTTTCACGCGGAACACTATCAGAACTGCGAAAAATGGTCGCTTGTGACGTGTAGGCCGGAGGTGGCTCATTGTCATTGCAGGTGAAAACGTAACGATAAACCGGAGTAAATGTCTGTGAAGCATGAATAGATCGATTTTCAAAATCCGAGAACTCAACTTCATCGTCACTCAATTGTCCGCCGCCTTGACAGCTCTCCATGTAAGTGGGTGGCTCTGTAAAAAAAATGTAAAACTTAAGAACCGTGAAAGGCAGACAGGTGGATATCTTATGAGCACGGAGACATAAATTCAATCTTTTGCTCCTATATATGCTTCTGTTTATTTTCCCTTCACTTTTCTGCTCCAACACCAACAATTTCCGGCTGTCCTATCTAAGATTAATTCATGTACTTTAGGACTCAACACTGATCAACAAGACATTAAAAGCAATTTAATTTCTCAAATCTAAGCACGGGTAATCACCACGAGATATGTTTTGGCCGATTACGCTTCATCAGTCGTGGTCAGGTTCAAACTGGGGAAATTGGGAGCTACAGGACAGGCAAGAATACTCCCTAACCAGAAGGCCACCGGACCATCTGCTCTCTCATTTGAACAGCTAGAAGCAAAAATAGATGATGATTTGAAATGAGTTTGTGTCAGAGATCAATATAGTTTTTTGGAGTGAGATTCAGCCTTTTACAACAATTTATCTGACACTGAAACTAAATAGCACTTGATACTCGTGTCTGGAATACAGTGTCACGTCTTTATTCAAAATTCATCGAATACACAATGGGTAAGAAGGATGTAGATACAAAACAAAAAGAATTTTCTAATAAAAAACTGAAGGAAAAACTGGCACTTTCTTGGATAATTCCTTTCTTTGAGCCTTGTTTGCAATCGTTTATGACATTGAACAATTCAACTTTTGACACAACTTGCCACTGGTTTCGAGATCTATCGAAGCTCTGCCTGCGACGCTTGCTTAAAAGAAATATTTTTGCTCGATTAGATAGACCACATGCTTTGATCTGACAGGCTATCTCGATGCTATAAGTGGCTGTGTCGGAATCAGTGACGAGTCCCGCCAAAGGTTCATAAACAAATACAATCAAGGCTCAAAGATAGGAGCTATCCATGTAACTGAAAATTATTCCCGCTAGTTTCCTCCTTTTCACACAGAGAATTCTATTTGTTTTGACTATACTGATTCAGAAAATCATTTTTGAATAAAACCATTTGCTTTTCTCGAGCATTTTTCGAGAGCCTCTATTAGAGAGATACAGACAGCGAATATGAAGGAATTACGAGTATTTAGATATTTATTCATATGTCAATAAGTATTTCAAACTTCAGAATTCATGCACATCTCCGATGAAAACCGACATTATGTAGAATTCATTGCTTCCGGCGAATTGACAGTAATTACATAATTGATGCAGATAAACCCAAGTTCTCCACAATCGTCTGCAAACACTGATTTCGAAGTTCTTTCACATTGGATCGATTACGTAACTATTGAATGACCCAAATCGGATGTTAACCTAACAAGATGTCCAATTGCTTTCATGTTTATCATTTCGGCGATTCATATCTAATGGAATTCTGATTTATTTATCCATTTCAAAAACATTGAAATGTTACACGTAAGTACCAAGAAGGGGAAATCTGGAAAATTGGTACATACAAAAGAGCCGATTAAATGGAAATTCGACGAGAAATAAAATGTTAGTTACGCAACATTATTTTTGTTTCTATGACCATAATATCATCACTCATCATCATGGTGTCGTCTCATTTCACATAATCTCATTTCGCATAGTCTCATTTCGCATAATCTCATTTCGCATAGTCTCATTTCGCATATCTTCCGTTGCATCATTACTTGTAGTTTCATTTCGCATAAATATAATAAAGGCCTGTATATTATAATAAAGGCCTATTAAATATAGATAATCGATAATTGTGTTATGAGCCCAGTTATTATGAATCAAAACCGCAAGATGAAACATTTGAAATATTGTATTCATGAAAATCACCCTCTTATCACACCTTGTTTCAACGCACCAGCAACTGCACCAGCATAGTCGTACACAGCAATTTCTCTGTTCTGCAAACGTGTTTTCAGTCTCACGAGTCGGTCAGTTACATCCCTGTATTTCTGCTTTTGAGGTGGATTTAACCCTCCAGATTGCAGCAGACGAAGTTTGTGCTCCACTTCTTGTTGCTTTGTTTGTAGCAACTCTATTAGTTTATATATGTTAGGATGTGGGCGGCCTAACTCTCTATTGAGAACACCATGCCAAGCCTCCAAGTGGTTATTGGTACGGAATCCGTCGATATTGTCAAAATGATTCCACATTTCCTTGGGAAATATTGCGGCAGAGGTATCCACCCATGTCGTAGTTACATAGTCCATGAATGGGATCACATCCTCATCAGTCAATTCGTTCAGTGCCTCCATCCATACTTCATCAACAGACTCTAAGGGAATCAGAGGGAGAGCCGAAGATCGACGAACAAGACGATTGAATGACTGATTTTCGGTGTATTTGTTTGTCAATCCGAGTGCCTGTACCTTACGCCAAATTGCCTGAGTAAAGTGAAACAGGCATCCACGAATCCTCGAAGAAGGGAATAGTTGATTTACGCACTCAATCATGGCTTTCTCAAAGTCAATACACACAGTTTGAGGTTGAAGTCGATGGCCAAAGCGTTCGGCAGCTTGTTGCAGAAGCTGAAACATTCTTCTGTAAGTCTGTGTGTCTCTCTTTGGTAATAAGGCCACCACAACAGGAACCATACACTCCATCACTTTAACATGTATAGAATACACTTGAGTAAACATTTCTGGTGCGGATTTAAATGTTCCATCCATAAATATTTCAGTAGCTAAACACAAATAACGAAGATTTTGCGCCGTGCCGAAAATCAAAATACGGTCCTCTGCTCCATCGTTTGCTAGGAGGAAAGGGCGGCCATCCTTTGTTTGGGTCCACTGTCCTTGTAAGTCAATTTCGCTTCTGGAATGTGGTATATTTGGCAAACGCTTTGATCTTGCCCTGTACAAAGTACATCTGTACTTGTTGAAAGATGGCAAGCTATCCATTGTGGTTTCGTCAGGGTTTGCCAATGCGTCTCCAAAGGCGTCCGAGAACAGCCGCTTAATAGGTTTGAATGGCTGTTTTATCGCCTCTTCTTTCACATTATTCAAAGTCTTTTTGATTTCAATGTTCTTATAGTCTGGCGCATGATTGTGTAGGCCCGGAGTCTTGATTACTAGATCCTCATCGGTGACTGCCGTTACGCCGCAATTCTGTACGCGGCAACGCCAGTGTTGACGTTTCTCCATTCTTCGGTTGATAGATAATAGATATCCGTCGAATTCTAAAAGCTTGCCACCACGTTGTGAGGTTACAAACTTCGCAATATTTTTCCCAGTCTTCATCATAAAATCACAGCAATGAAAAATATATGCCTTCCGTTATGAACGGAATTTATTTATTTATACATTATGAACGGTTATCCCGTGGTCATTCGCAAGCCAATTGTCAGAAATTGGTATTTGATACTTCAGCTATCACTCCAATTTCCATTTCTATTCAATTCTCACTCCTAAACAGATTAGGTGTTAACAATGGCTTAATTAAACAGATAAAGGTGTTGACAATAGCTTACAATAGTTACAAAGAACAAGTTACAAGTTTTTCGAAGATGATGAAATTATGCGAAATGATATATCTGTGTTATGCCATTTGATACACATCGACGGATTAGATGATTACATAAGATTAAATTGCACAACAAAGAGTTATGCGAAATGAGAATATGTGAAATGATACGGAGCCATCATCATAGTACATGCAAGTCTGGATTCTTCTGTGAATACCACAATTTCAGTTGCGTGATTCACGTTGTGCCGAAGGAAATCGACATTCCCATAGTCAACAATGTGCAGTAGGCCTTGTCTTTTAATAATTGGGGTTTCGTCATAAAATTATGTTCACTGAATGCACCTGTCTCAGTAACTTTTCAACATCAGTTTCCCCGAAAAACATTGGCCTTTTTTGAAGTGTGCGTTTAATAGAGAATTCTGTGATTTGTTATATATACAGTGCTTTTTACACCACCTTTGACTAATTATTTGGTTTTTGTAAATAAATTTTGAATTGCTTTCGTACGTTTGCATGATTTGATGAATAATATATACAGGGTTGGTCAAAAACCCACATTTGAGTAAAAAACCCACTGGGAAAAAGGGGTCTTGCGATTTTTCGGGGGTTTGTATAGGTTTTGGTCAAGGAGATTACTGCACTTCTACATGTAGATTCCACAATTTTTCATATTACATTTTCTTAATCAATGCACCCTGACATTTCTGTTTAATAAGTTTGATGGAAGTATTAATAAATACTAAGTGACTTGTTGTTTGATAAAAAATAAATTCCACAATTACCTACTTAAACAAAAGGACCCAATCCATTTTACTTGACATAGTTTTGCAAGTCAGGATTTTAGGCTTCAGTGTCAGATATGGAAGCGTCATAAACTCTTGACTTATTATGTTATTAATATTCTATAACTATAAGTTCTTCATTTGGAATTTGGATTATTTTTTTTGCCTTAAAAACAAGAAATTTCTAATTCCGTGGCCGATGGTGTATATGAATGATTTTTAGTAATGACATGGTTATTATAAATAACTCGTGTCTCGTTTCCTGTCTTGACATCTGTCTTCTCCTTTCTGACTTTTACCATGAGGCTTCATACGTGTTGAAAGAGGTCAGACCATTGATAGTTTCTATGCCGAGAACGATTTGTTTGGCGCACAACCTCCATAGAGTTGCTGACATGATGATTGGATGCTATCCAAAAGTCAGTGACTAAAAACCAAATGATATCATTAACCAAAAAGGTGCATATAAAATCACCTTCACGTTGTCGCAAGTTAGAAGAGGCTCACATGCCACTGCCACTCTGCCCGGTAATAACCCGTTGGGACACATGGATAGAATCAGAGCTACTTTACTAATTATCACGCCATAAGAAAAGAATTGTTGACTTGGAATGTGATTGTACAGCAATCGTTGCCTGAAGGAGCTAATCGTAAAATCGGAAACCGAGATTGCAAGAGGCATTGTAGATGTTTGCTCGAAATATGGCTCTATTCCAAGCTGTCTGAAGCAATTTAAAGACCGCAAATGTATCCATCTGAAGCCAAACAACTGATTGATGACATCAGTGATGATTTTGATGCGAAAAAACGAAGTTGGAACATGTTCTTCAAAGTACACCGGATTCAAGAAGCTGGTTGAGAGGGACTTTGAAGGATAATCATTGGAAGAGCAATTGTTGTTGTCACGATCTCCAGTTACCTCTGACGTTGAGAAAGTTTTTTCCGGACAAAAGGCATTTATAAGGAGCAATCGCACTGATATGATTAAGGAAAACATCCATGTACATTGTGTGCTAGGAATGAGCTCCAAGTACTGACAGATTATTTGTCATTTATGCATGCATGCATTTCTTACTGTATATTATTCATTTCTATGATCATAATGATGTTGCGTAAGTGCAGTTTTAATTGTACAAAATTACATTTTTAAGATGCGCTTAAAACGATCATTTGTTAATACATATTTGGTCGGACCTGATTATTACACAAGACAGGCATTTGAGAATGGATGCATTGAATACTAGACTCATCAAATTCTTATCTGTCCGTAGACAGTCACTATTCCGAACATATTCGAATACGCAATTATATATAATTTAATTAATTGTCTGTCCAATCAATGACTAACGCACGAAGTATGTTGTGCTTTAATTTTTTGATTGCGCTTCCACTATCGATATCGATTATCGGTATCACACGATAAAAGGTCCGTTTCACACTTGTTGACAAGTCATTTTGTATTTTTTTATGTATAAAATGTGAAAATATAGGGCATGTTAATTTAACTTCTTTATTCTATCACTAGTGGTGATTAGATTTACATATGACTAAGGTTTTTCTCATACGATGATGAAAATCATCCCAGCAGCCATTTATAATACCTATAATGCTAGATATAATATAGATGGCAGAATATAATGCTTGCTGATTCAAATTATTAATTGAAGTAGTCCTAATGAGGACTGATGGCGTTCTCCAATCCGCAAGTGTACAGATGCAACGCTACTGTAGCCATTGGATTAATCAGTTCTTAAAAGAACTCAATGGAGCTTTCTCGTGGCAACGAATTAAAATTGATCAGCTTTGGCCCAATATCTGGTAAAAATGGAAATCTTAAGACTTGTAACACTACTCATCCTTTGTTAATATACTGATACCATAGATTCCAAACACTGCCGCATACATGTTCAAAACAGACGTCTAATATATCTTACCGACTACAGATGCTGGTAGTGGAAATGCAGTAGGACAATGGTCACCATAGGTTTAAGGAAATTAAAAAAAGTCGAAGTTTCATGCTTATGTCTGTATCCGTGAAATTGAAATGATTCACAAATTCACGTTGCACGTTCCACTACGAATGCGCGCAGAAATTCTATCTTTAGCTATCGTTATAGACCCATACTACACAAACAGCCGAAACAAATAAACAAGAGAAGTCTACTTTTCTTCGCATTTCAATGATTTATCCATGAAGTTGCGATACATTATGCAAGTTTGAGTGTATCGCATCGCTGAATAAATATTCAAACGGAAACTCCTCTTTTTGCAAAACTTCAGATATTGATAATATAATCAAGGAATAATTTGATTCCTTGTTTACGTATATTTGGCAGTCGAATAGAACTCTAGTAAAAAGTTGAAGTTCCCTTTCCTTGGCGTGAGCGTTTCGTCCCTGTCACCAGCGTGGAATTGACTATCGAAATAAAATACCGATAGCAGATCGAAAGGAGTCTACACCTAAATGCCATGTGTGCACGTTTATTTACACAACAAAGAGTGGTTTAACTCTAACATGCACACTGTCTAAGACGAAATACTGTGACGTCTGTTTAATTAGGGATAAATTATGGAGTCAACTACGTCAAACCAAGAAATAAATGCTTTCTTCGTAAATATGATGAAGAAAATGGAAGGTCTTCCAATTCATGAAATCTTAAGAGGAAAAATTCACTTTTGGATGCTTGGCCAGAAACTGTTAGTGGTTCAAGGTTGCGAGGTCGAGGTCATCATGTCATTTAGCGTCGATAAAGGAATCCTGAAGAAATTAATTCCGACGTGAACGAAGAAATGAATGAAAACAGTGATGAAGGTTGTTAACAAGTCAAGATAGAAAGGATTCCAATCAAATACGGCCAACAAATGCAAAACATCATCAATTTCTGCGACCATTCAACTTCAATATTGAATATGAAGAAAGTAAACGGAGAGGAAAGTGCAGATGATGATCATATCAGATCAGAGTAACTTGCTAAACAGAACAATGAAAGGAAAAAAAGAATCTAGTCCAAAAATTTGATTCCAAATGTGAAAATTGCTACGGAATGACATCAGTGAAAACATGAAACCTCATTATAGTGATTGATGATGAAGATAGATTATCATCAACAGCGAACTTAAGAAACTTATGTCGACATCTGAAAGGAGAGTGGTCTCCCTGGCACAGTGGTCAAGTGCTTGGCCTAGCGATCTTTCGGTTCGGGGTCGAGCCCCGAAAGTGTCATTGGAAGTCGTCAGGAAGGGCATCCGGACTAAAAGATCACAACGCTCCAGATTAAAGTCTGACTATGTCAGCATCTTCCAAGCCTCCAGGAAGGGGAGCAGTGACGCTAAACCACCATAATGTCTTTATCAGACTAAAATGAACGACATCAAGACGTCAATGCTTGAGACTTCGCGGTCCACGTTGTTAAAGGAATGTAAAGACGGAAGCACCCGCGATTCAAAATTCATTACAGAAGAAGCAAGAAAATCAAGAAAAGAGAGAAATTGGACAATGTTGACACCATCGGATTTACATTCAATGTCGGTCATTTTGCTCCGAAGATATATTTTCATTATCATGAGTTTCGCAATCACAAATAACAAGTTTTCACAGGTAGGAAATCTGCGACAGGTTCTTTAAGCGATTGTGGTGTGACATTTCTGGACATATACGATCATATTACTGTGGACTGGAGGCGACAAGCATTGATCAATATAACTGAAATTTAGATGTGTCAAACACAGGGAGAAACATTGACGATTGCGTCCAAAAATACAGAAATTGACAACATGCTAAAATATTCAAGTCAGACATGAATATTCGTGCTTGTTCATCAAGGTTAGACTATTTACTTGCTTCAAAATGGCTTTCAATAGAGTGTAAGTTCGAAACGGAATTTGCTCAAGTGTTAATGTTTGAATGACTGTATTTGTTCAACTCTTCGATCGATTGGGAACAACCTTTAATGTATTGGCTCATATATTACTTTTTTTCAATTTTATATGTGTATTTGCAGTCATATGCAACCATTAGATAAGATATGACTCAAAGTGATTACATTGTAAAGAATGATTACTAACAAAGCATGGCCAAGAGATTAATTCAAAATAGGGCCTATGCAATTGAAATTTGTTTTTCCTTTCCGTGTTCTTGATGTTTTTCTTCGTGCCCATGAAAATGATTATGAAGTAACAGATGAAAAAGAGACCATTGCAGAAGTAATGAATTATCTGCTGAATAAACAACAGACAGTTAAAATGTCAATGACGCAGACATGCAACCAACATTACACAAACTAGGATGTTTCTGTTGTTGCTAAGGGTAGTGAGAGACGACATTTATTCCTTAATGGTGCTTATAGGTTAAGTGAGCAAAATGAGAGAAAGAAACACCTATACTGTTATCATTAGGGACAACTAGGATCGTACTGAGAATGTTCAAAATGTTCAATATACATGTATACGAAATGACAGCTCTTTACATATCGCCTTCCGAAGGAAATCGAAAATATTACAACATACGCGCTCTAACTTCCAAAGAAACTTCATCGTTTATGCTTGTGTGTTCTCCTTAAAGAGCATTGAGCAGATGTCAATCAAGATATCAAATTTTGCATCTGAATTAAAGGGAAACCTATCATACAAGATATGCATCTCCTTACTATAAATGCTTTTGTTGTGATATAGTAAACAGAGGTCAAAACATCGAACTATTTCATTGCTTCTTCCTACGTTCTTAAATGTCAAAATTAATGATTCCGGAAGAGCACATCGAATTTCAGCCATTCTAAAAGCGGTTGAATGCTTCTTCCTTACTCCTCCTACACCGAACTGATGGGAAGTGACCGATAGTACAGTGTCCCCGCTCTTTCAATCAATGGAGATATTCTTGTGAGAGTCAGTGGATATTCAGTGGAGATTTTTGGTGATGAAAAAAAGCATAGGGGCTGCGAATTCGTGCAATTATTTAAAAAAGCAAATGAGATGACAAAGTGAAACTTTTGGAAAGATAGCGATGCCTCTGATTTGCAGACATTGCCTTCACATTGACATCTTTAATTCATTTACTATATATTCCAATTACACGAAATTTTGCATGTAGCTACCCCAAGTTGTGTGATAAAAGCAGGTTTACGTTTGGATACGTAACTCAAGATATACAGTGTACACAGTGGTGTCGTGCAATGGACACCCTGCAACACAGTCCAATTTTCGGGAAATCAATCCCTCAAATTATTCATCTCTATAGCCACGTATCTAGAATCCTCTTCTTTGTAGGATGACGAATTTCGAATGCCTTAGTAACTTCAGTAATTGTTTAAAAAAGGGCTCTCATTGCCACTAATTCAATGTCTCCATTTGCTATAAATTTGTCTGCCGATATTTTTTGATATGAGGAAGTCGAGTAGCATCTCTTATTGTCCTTTAGATAGCGTTGATTCTGATTCTGAATTGAAGAGGTGTCCATCCTCTTAAGATTTTTCTCCAAGGTCAGTTATGATAAAGAAAGAGTTCCATGATTATGTTTTCTTCCACTATCAGTTCTGAAGTGACGAGAACACATTCTTCGTTCATGAGAGACGGCACTAGATTCGCCAAGCTATCAAAGCTTGGACAAGGACGACTACCACCTTCGCTGCCTCAGAAACAATGAAAAATTGTCCGGAAGGATCGAATTACTGTCAATTTTTTAGTGATTGCTGCACACAAATAGCCAACTATATAAATGTAATTATAATAATGTTATAATCATAATAATAACTATATAATAATGTAGTTTAGATGTTTTTTATCCAGCTTAAGATTTCGCGGTACTTCTATTCCCCACCCGCGCATTTTCCAATTTCTCCAAATTCATCAAATTTTGTCAAGCTTAGTCACATTGGATTTAGAATAGATTTGATCTGTCAGTCTACAACACCAGTGAGAAGTTTTACTTGAACCTTGTGATGAAAAATTGGTACCTTGGATACTCAGTTAGAATGCAAGATGCAGCTGTGCTCATGAACTTCGTGGGATTGTTGTCTATCGTGAACGACAAACAAGGGCTGTAAATTTTCAACAAACCAGAGGAATTTTACACACTCAACGCTTTTGCAACGGTAGTTGAGACTTCGCTTACGAGCAAGAGAAAATCGTTGGCGATGCAACACTCGCGAGTGTCAACAACAAAATGTGTGGAAGGGAAACAAAAAAAAAGTACCGATTTCGATCTTCCTCAGATTGAAAAAATCTAGGAAGCGTCAACGCATATGGGTCCGCCCACACACAGTTTTCAAAAGGGCGAGCGCCACATCCCCCATCAACGTTTATGCCCACAGGTAAGTGTATCTCTAGTTTGTGATGTGAGCATAATGATTGGTCAACTTTTCATAGGCTTCATTCTTGAAAACGTAGGAGGGCAAATCAACTAATTCCTTTATTTTCTTGCTTCCCACTTACTGCCGTGGCCACTGCCACAAGTGTTTCAACTTTTGCAATACGAATATTTCATGTTTGATGCTGAAGTTTAAGAATACTATTACTCTTGCCTGTTTTTATGACATTTTTGGGTTGAGAGATTTTATCGGCAAACAGGAAATCAACGGCGTTGATAATGAGATATCAATGACGCTCTCTTGAAGCATCCTAATCGTTTTTCAACAAGAGAACAAATGGATAAAGAGCGGGTTTCAGGTACTGTGTCGACGATCTGGCTGCGACTGGTTCCGGATGCATGTTAACGTCACGAGAGTATTTGAGAAGGAATCCGGAGTGAACCAGTTATCACGGTGATGCTGAAGTTTGTGTGACGTAGAGCGATGGGAAAATTGATGAGGAAAGAAACGAGGCAATCTTGACTTCCTCAGCGTTGCAGCAGCGATAGTACTCCGCAAGAGGAATTCCGATGAAATTTGCCGGCAACGGAAAGAAATTGCTGTCACAAATACGATAACTAAATGTCAACCATTGGCAGGACAACTGTATGATCGGAAGATTGGATGAATCCCAACTGCTTTCATTACACTGAATCAATCATTGAGAGCCCAGAAATGAAATAATGACTGTCCTCTTTGCAATCAGTGGTGCAGCTTTCTCCTGAGTTGTGACAGTTCAAAGCATCATGTCAACTTTTCTGAGACATCTAATAATCCAACTTTCATGCTTTAACGGCAATACCCACCGACTGGGGGCTTGGACGGTGCTGAGATGCTCAGATTTCTTCTGGAGGCACTTTTAGTTCAGATGTCCTTCCTGCCGACTTCCGACACTTTCGGATCAAAAGATTGCTAGGCCAAGCAAGTAACTGCTGTGCCACGGAGATCAAGTCTTCAAGCCAAGGATTACAAGAGAAACTTGCAGCTAAATTGGGCATAGCAATCAATTTATTTTAATTGTGACAAGAAGCGATAGATTTTTTGCAATTTTTCTATGTAACGAAATTCTGAACATAAATTGAATGACCATTTGATCAATGAACAATTGTTTATCTTGTGTATTTTTTAACTTTTGTATTGTACAATTCAATGACCGAGGCTGCATACCTTCATGCAACCAAACAAGGAGTGCCTTCAATACATGTAGCTATTCCATTTCCTTGCCAAAAATTGTGGCTCTGGACGGAGAAAACGCAGTCAAAGTCAATTCACCAAAAACTGCAGCCTGCTCCCCATTGGATTTTCAAGTGCTTTTTTTATGTTGTCTGACAAGAGGAGGAACAGGGTAGAACTCATCAGATGAGCACATTCGTGGTAGCCATAGGATGTACAGTTGTACATCATTTTGTGAAGGTCTCATTTTCGGCCTCGTTCCCTGCAGAAACTCGAGCTGGCGGTCGGATTATTTGCTTCAGCTGTTATTTTAGGCACATATGTCAATGCTGCGAGGTATAAAAAAGAATCAAATGCTGGATGCATACAGTAGTTGCACGTTCTTCACATAAAGCGGTATATTGTCAGATATTTCAGCAAAATGATATATGTTTGAATAGAAATTATATGAGTACTTTGACGCATTGAAAGTGCAGGTAGGCCTACTACCATTTTTCAACCACTGAAGGCCGCCATTCGTGTCCGCGGCGTAATATTGCTTTCTATGTCTGCGTCCGGTTTAATCATTAAATATCCAGGGTGTCTACTACATCAGGAATTTTCAAATCCAGGAGATATCCAGGATATCCAGGAGATATTATTGCACAAATCAAGGAGCCTATCGAAACTTTTATGATGGTCATAAAATGACCATCTCGTGTTATCGCCATTTTAACAGTGCCGTTACCTACTAGGTATTTCGTATTTCTCTTTTTTCTGTTTCTTTTGTGTCTAATAGAACGCCTAATTCCAAAGCATTAATAATAGCCGCAACATCGTTTTGTCTCATTAAGGCCTAAAAATAACTGCTGCTATATGTTTCTACACTACATTGCTATCTTTTTCAAACACTCAGTTATAAAACGAATTACGCTTTTATCTGGTTTTCAAGTGGTCACAAACTAGTCTTCAAGTTTTTGAGCACCGTAGCTCGATCGTAAAGTTCACACTGTTTCTCTCTAGTGATCGAATTTTGAGTTTCAATATTGTTCAATTCACAATCCAGTTCAGCAACACGTTTGCCTTTAACTTGCTGATCTTCATTCCTTTTTAGTTCGAGTGCCATTACACGTTGCCGGCATAAATACTTAAGCGATTCAATCAAAGAAGCAGTTAGCGAAACATGCAGAACCCCTCCATAATACTGAATGGCGTTATGGACCACACGTTTCGCCAAGATAGAACTCTCATGAAGATTCTCTATTATCATATCCTTGATTATGTTGAAAACACCTTCTACTGCCGCTTGACCATGGAATAAGACCAAAACCTTCTTCACTACTGCCCACAGGTGTTAAGAACTTTCTTTGTTTCGCAGAAGACTGCAGTAGAGGTCGTCCAATCGAAGTTTGTCGATGTCAGATTTCTAAAGAAAACATTAAGCAGTTAAATTTTGGTATTGATGCATGCAGTACCAGTGAAATTTACCCGCAGTTCTTTTTTCGTTAGATCTGATTGAATGAAGTCGGAATATTCCTGCTTTGCCAAATCAGCCAGAGATGCATACATGGAGTTGGAATCGATCATTCTGTTCAATAAAATGTCAAAACGCATTTCGCAAAGCGTTGAAGACTTGGTTAAAATGACAAGCGGAGAGTGATGCAGCGTCTTTAACAAGATCGTGTTTCAGCGGACTCCTCTCAAGTATTTTATAAGGCGATAAGGCAATAACGAGGGGCTTGACCGAACTCCAACATTCTGCGTGGATGAGAATTCTTTGGGATGCTGCGTTTGGCTCCGTATTCCAGGTCCACTTGCGATATTTCCTTCAGATTTGCATCGTTATTCAGATCACGTATCAGAATTTTGGAAGCGTCTGTCCCCACCTCCGGCATGACCGATGCCTTAACGAATCTTTTCAATGTACATTATCTGTGACAAGGTCCATGAAAACCGTATAAAAATGGAATCATAGGCTTGTCGTGTTGAAACCGCCGCAGAAATGGCTCAAACTGAGACGCGACGGAGCTGAAAAAATGCAGCATCGCTGCAGGAAATGGGTCATTGATTGCGTCAACGACTGTTGAGAATGATGCTACATGGGGTTGAGGTTTCACATCGACGCAATATTTCTCAATGTTCGGTAGAATCTCTATTGCTCTGTTACATACATACCTGTTTTGTACCTAACCGCATTTGCAAAAAGACTTAGGAAATGTAGTTGAACCTGTAATATGTGTGGCCAATAATCAGCCCTGCGTGCAGGAGAATCTTTGAAAAGGTAGTACATGCTTTGCAGTACAGTTGACAAATCCCAAATACTTTTTCAATCCATACTGCAATGCTCCACTCACGAATGACATGTAACGAGCATGTACCTGTTTGGAGCAATTCCTTCCCATACTTGTGCTGAAATTTTTCAGAAAATCTCCGGTGAAATGATTGACTGCCATGCTGATTTGCAACAATCTATTGAAGGCATCAACAAATGAGCCACTAATTTTATCCAATGCTGTTTTGACACTTTCAAATATGTTTTCAGCTTTCGAGTGAGTGAGAAATACTGACGTTACATAATCACTAACTACAGCACCAGTGCTCGTTGAAATATCTAATCCACAGATGTTGACGTCCCCTTTGAACAATTTTGTTTAATGCCTCATCGAAAGGTATGCTAAACTCCTTGGACGTATGTACTCTGGCTAGTATCTCTTTCTGAAAATGTGGAGACAGTCCGAAAGTCACAACGCAGTCTAACTTATCTATGGCCATTTCGATGTTGTCAACAACAGGGTGGTTCTTGAACATCGCTTGAAATGTAGATTGTTGATCATCACATGATCGTTGTGAACGGTGTTTCTTTACCATATCCAAGGCCCAGATTATTTCTGCTTTGATATACTTCATTTTTTCATAGCTGCCGTAATAGGAGCCGTTCACGTTTCCGGGTTAATTGTAGAAATTTTACTTGTGTGCATCGATGAAGATGCATCAGCATTCATTGAAGATGATGTAGTTGAATTCAAGGATGTGGGAACGTCGACACTACGACGAAGAAGATTCACTAACTGATAGTCATTGAATGCAGCTACAAAATAGGAGTTACGAATCTGTTTTCGAAGGCTGAGACACCCACCGAGTTCGAAAATTCATGTATACGAAAAAACCTTAAATTAACACATGTAGCCTGAAACAGAAAGAAAACACACACGAACATTATTTTACGCTATCAAATGAAATCGAAAAGCACAAACGAAGATGAAGTCACCGAAAAGCATAATTACATTTTGTTTACATTATTGTAAACGTTAAAAATGTAGCTCAGGACGTTTTTCAAAACTTTTAATTTCGACGAAATCAGGATTTATCCAGGATATCAAGGCCAAATTTTCAAAATCAGGATTTATCCAGGATATCCAGGCCTTGTAGACACCCTGATATCATGGAGTGTCGGGTTTTTATGGTTAGGACTTGCATTCCATCATATATATTTCGTCGTAGAAGCAATGAGGAAGTATGGCATTATAAAAAACTACATCAAAGTTACTTCTTGATAACTACGTAAACGGGAAAATGTAAGCATTATGATCTGAACGTGATACTATGAAGCAAAAGCAGCTGAATTGGCTTTCACTGGAAAGTGGGAAACAAAGTTCAGTTAAAGAAGATCCGAATCCCATTTGTTGGTGATCGTCATTAAAGCTTGCTCAAGCAACGGTTGAATTTTCTAACGTGTAGCAGCTTTCTTGATGCTAAACCTAAACAACCTTGTCCAGTTAGAGAGATGCAATGACACAGACAAGGAACTTAACCTCAGGAATGCTTTTATTCAATAAAAGCAGTAGAATTTCTCAATCTTTTGTTCAAGTTGGCTTTAAATGAGGTTAAATGGGAATCGCCAGGCCCTCATTATGATTCTCAATTCAATATGTATGTAACGCTATCAGCGAGAGGCTGCTTCACTTGCTTGAATGGCGCATGATTCATATGAAACAAAACACGTCTAAAAAATGTGTACAATGTATCTTGCACGCAAACATTTACTATCTTTCTACTGAGCCAGAACTATTTGTATCTATTTGTATGTGCACATTGCGCTCCATGTAAACAATTACAATCTAGATGGAACAGGACGTGTTGTTTCTCATTTTATTTCATATTTTCACATCAGTATTCACAGTCATTAACGATAAAGTCAGAATTTTCTATGAATATTTACCGACATCGAACTGATAACAACTTGGAATGTTGGTTAACATGTTAAACAACAGCTACTAGTCATATCTGAACTTGCCGACGCTTGAAAGCGATTACTACATGCCAGAGGGAACATTTCTTCCTTACGCAAATTGTGATGCAGTTGATGTCTAGTTTACATCTTGTTTTCCATACTTACAAAACTGAATATTCTGTATCACACTATTTAATACTTCGAAGCTGCTTGTTCATGACGGCGATTTACTTGATGATGTTTCGTATTGAATTTTCATACATGCGTGCATTTGTCAAATGTTTGCTCGCTCTCTTGACAGTTTCAATCTTTTACTCAAGTTTTCTTCACGTCATTACCATGTGAATGATTAACCAGAGTTTCAGCCAATCTATAAACCCAATTCGAATTTGTAAATGTATGCATGGATTTTGTCAAGAAAGCGCAGTTGACATGATGATTTAAGATATCGATTTGCAATACAGAAACGAAACGAAATTAGTCTGAAAAGTTCGAAAACTTAAGTTGAAGAAAAACTTTAGCTTAAATCACAGAACCTATCAGCTGGTGATGCTAAGATAGACTGTCATTTACCCAACATTTTTATACAACGAACATTATTGGAAGGCAAAACGTCAGATATCTTGGCAAAGAAGTCGAACTTTATAGGTTGCTGGAAAAAGCGAGAGACATTGAGAAATGGTCAGTCTACTTGCTTAGAATTTAACTTGTTTCTTAAAAGTTCTCGTCTATGTTCGTGTAGTCTTCCTGCTCTACATACACTTCAAACAGAGACCACAACAGTACGATTTTCGTAGTCTGAACTTCATTTTAACTCTCGTACTTAGCCAACTTGACTTGGCTTAGTTGTAGGAAACAGACCACGAGACACCTGTTTTACCCCCTTCTACGTAGGAATGACAAGAACCGAAGAGAGGAGGAAGACAGGCGATCGATCAGAATGAAGAAGAGTGATCCAAAATCTGACTCTCTGACATTGTCTGCAAGCCTCTAGTTTGTCTGTCATTAACTCAACGCTTGACAATGAAAACTCCCCTCCTAAAGACTAAATCAAATCCCACCTCACTTGTGTATCACGCTTATCCTTTTGTGAAGCTCATTTTATGACGCCCTGTGTATGTCAGCAACGTCCAAGCCCCAAATATGGGGAGAAGTGACGTAAAAGCTTTATTTAATTTCATTTTGTATAACTGTTCATTGGTGCTATGAGTCAAATAATAAAGCAATAAAACTTAGTCAAAAGAATTAGAAATATAATCAAGTGGAAAATGGACACTATCTGGCTGAAATGTGATTTTGTACATATTTTGAGATATTTTGTACATAACTGCTCGCTGCACTTTACAACTGTGCACGTACCATCAACATACTGGATCATATACCTTGATAAACACTGGAATAGTCTATCAAAAAGTAGTCGTTGTGTTAGTGATATCAAAACCTAGTCAAGAGATATTCTGATCAAGTACCCAATCAAAACCATTCTAAACCTTCGAGTCAGATCAAGTGTCCGAGACTCCAACAGCTTGTCATCACTTAGTGTAGCTGTTGTGATACTGTCGAGTACGGATGCACTTCAGCCGACTTTCACGCGACGCCTTCTTTGAAACTCTTCCAAGATAACGTAAGGTCAAACCCCAAGGCAATTGTGATCAAGGAGATAATATCCATTACAATAAGGTTCGATTCCCTATCTGCAACCATGATATCTACTTTTCTAAGGACACGCACTAACCTATGCAACAAACGCGTCATTAATGTCCTTTTAGTTTGGAGAAAATCTCAGAAGGAATTGACAACAGGTGAGCAAACTGCTCCTTGATAAACTAAATAGTTCCCTCAAATCGACCACGCTCTCCTGCGATGACTCAAGCCGGCTAGGAGGAGATCAGAGATGAGTTGCCAATCGACCGATTCATGGACGGAACTTTCCATCACTGTACAACATGGAATGTGAATATAATGAGACAGTTACGGTGTGCTTTAATTATAAAAATTGGTTTCTCCTTTTAATCATGCGAAGTTTGCAGGAATCTGCGTCACAGCCTGCAGCGGAGATTGGATTGAAAGAGCATCTGAATAAAGTGAATAGACATTAGCAGATAGAAAGTCCTATTATTATCATTATTATTATTATTAATTATGCTATTATCATAGCATATTTCAATCCAGTTAATGTACAGCATCGCCAATGACCAACAGTCACTCAGCTGTGATTAGATTTTGTAAGTTAACATCATAAAAATTCGACTAAAGCTTTGGTTTACTGAGTAGAAATCGGTAAGCATAACAGCTTCAATTCTAAAATTTCATTACATTTACAGTAATCTGAATTTCCTGACATTTTCTTGACTTTACGAATTTTGTTGTATTTTCGCTTGAAGTGCGTACACATTTCATTTCGGAGCTCCGATCTAGAGAATAAGGTCGAAAGATCAACACTAAGATTTGATCGCGGCAAAGGTCATAAAATAAAAATTATCCAAGAATTTCAGCGCAAACTTTAAATTCTGTCTAAATTCACTTTCTAGTGGGATATTTGACCGAAATGAGGAACCTCAAACACTTAAAATGGGAATCGTGTGTCAGCTTAGAACAGAATTTACTCGCAAACAACTTTTTTAACCATTTAACGCAGTCAACTTTGAAAGATGTAGATGGGTCCACATCACTATTAAGATTCATGAAATGAAACATGAATCTTATGAATCATAAAATCATGCTGGTGAAAATTGAAATAAAGCTTGAAATTTCAGCCAAGAAAGCAAAATAAGATCTCGACTTTTTCATGAAGACTTCCATTATAATGCGGCTCATGAAATTCTCTTGCAAATTAGCTTGATTTCCGCTTAGTTAGGATGCATATTAGCAAATATTCATTCCTTTAATATCCAACTTTTTTTATGCTACTTACAAAGGGGCTTCCATGTCGGTAGTATATAAATTTTGCAAAATTTTGACTTTTCTAAAACTGCTCAAATATTTTTTTGGACCACAGGAACGCATTCTCCGCAAAAAACTGAATCTTTTGATGTAAACATTTTCACTGCATACAGATACTTTTAGAGTCGACACTCTACCTATGTATCCCTACTCTATGGTAGAAGTGGCTCTGATTAGGTGTCATTGTTCAGTAGCTGATTATTGTTGGTAAAAGATTTGATGTACAGCGATTCAGCAATTTTCGCATATGGCCTTTTGTCATTACTTTGATATTTTCTTCCTTCGGTAAGAGTTCATGCATTGAAATCTCGGATGTTGGTCTTTCTTTTAGGTGTTCGTTGATTCGTTTGTGTAAAAGTCGATGAGTAGCTTTTACTGCATAGCTCACTAGCATATTTGTATTCGGATTTAATGCGGATTAAATCTTTAAATTTTGTATTTATTCGCATTTAATGAGAGGATGGCTCGAAATTGCAATCACTGTTTGGTCTAATATATACAAACCGTTTCATAAATCGTTGCCCAACGGAAAACTCAGAATTTTTATTCGTTATTTTCATCGAATGCAGTTGCCAAATCGACTAACAGCTGCAACTTGCAAGGTACGTTAATTATCTTGGACCGCTTGGATGATTGCTCAAAATAGGCAAGGATCCCATCATCCGACCGATATGACACACATAATTAATCAATAAATGTTGTTTACAATACTAAGAATTTTGCTCAAGATTTTCGTATCAAATAAGTTGCCAGCTGTTTAATAGAATTGGGTCCTCCTGTTAATCGCAGAATTTGTTGGGTATTCGATGACGCCGCATACGGAGTAACACAATAGAATCTTGTCGGGAAGCCGGCTGGAGACATCGTCCGGCGTGACGTGTGTGTGTGCACAATTGAATATATTATAGTAGCAGTGAATGTTTATATTGTCAAATAAATGGAAATGTTCAAGTTCAAGAAATCTTTACATACATCAAAGAATAACATGTAAAGTGAGAATTTTGTGATTGAAGTCGTGATTGGTAAAATGTAAAAAAAGTTGTGAGCGGTGCATATAACAAGTCACTAACCAGTGTCATCGCTGAAGCATTATTCGTGATTGCATTTTTATTCGGATATAATGCGAGGATGGTTCGGAATTCCACTCCCTGTTAGGCCCAATACACAGACCGTTTCATAAATCGTTGCACAACGGAGAACTTAGAATTATGACTCTACATCAATAAAATTATTGCTTTGTTGTCTCTCGTGACCGAGCACCGATACCCACCTAAAGCACATTAAAAGCAATTTAAGAATCATTTTTACGGAAAAGGACTTTTAGAAGACGATCGACAACTTGACAATTGTCTTCTCAGGGAAACCAATGGAGCACTCGCACATTAATCTTCATTATTTCTGTTTCGTCAAAATGTTCATGATCCCTATTATGGCAAGAAAATGTTACCAGTGGAAACAGTGAACAATGCAGACGCCTGAACTAATGAAGAACAATCATCATCTGATGATCCGAGACATCAATTATTACTATACTCTCCTAACCCAGATTTCAGACATTGCAAAGTCTACTCAATCACTATGCCAAAGAATACGGTCAATTTTGTAGCATTTCCACCGATCATAGACACATACGATCAGAATTTATCAACATTATCACGTCGTATAATTTCCTACAACAATTTTATCAAAGTTCGTTGTCAAAGACAACAGGAAGGAAACCATGGATTAACAATCCACCATTAATTTAAGCCAAAATCCATCAACAAAGGACGTAGACGACCAGAACGAAACCAGATATTATTACCAAATGGACGGCGGTGATGATTGCCGTGTCACGCAACAGTCGATATTGCAGACAACTATTTTAGTCTAATACAGGACAGGGACATACGAGGATTTCAACTCTTCATTTTGGCAAACAATTAATAAAAATCGATGGTAGCAGTAGTCATGATCGAAAACTGAAACTATGATTCAATTAATGTGAACGAATGAACCATGGAGAAAAGGGAAGTGAAGACCGAATCTGAGGCCTGATCAAGGGAGTCATATGAAGCGTCCAAAGAGCAACAGTCTCACATATCATACATAGCTTAAACCAAGGTATGCGATTCGTTCCAGCTGGATTTACGTAACTAAAAATAGAAGAGACAAAGCAGAACATTCTGCTGTACTTTATGCAGTCATGTAGTACGTGATTGTTTTATTGGAGGTGTTTGATTTTTTAAATCTGCAGAGCAAAGGTCTGCAGTTGTCGGAAACGGCTTTCAACACGACACGAAGTCCAACCGCCTATGTCTAACACGAAAGTAATATTTTTAACAAAATGGATTTTATACATTAGTTAGTATTAAGTAAAATAAACAAAATTTGTTAAAAAGATTTTTTCCGAATAATTCATTTTAAGCATGCAAATAAATACAAAACAGCAGTTCACAGGAGGAGTCTCGACAGATTACAGAAGTTACAAAGTAATTAGAATTGGATCATAAGTCCAGTGATCACTGTCAAAAGGCTGACCTGTAACCGATCTAATATAAGCCTGCTCTGGAATAACCCCGATTCTGAAAATGCACGTTGAAGTGGAGGTGGCCGAGAATGGCGGCACTCTAAAATTGGAATGGAATATACTCTGAAATTTTGACAACTCATTCCTTTTCCATTTTATTACATTTTGAATTGCGGGGCAAAATGAAATTCTTAATAAAGTTATGGAAAACATGCATAGGTAATCTACATCCTGTTGTATCTATATCACAATTATCTCATCAAGTGTTACTTGGGGAACCTATAGGCGATAGATGCTCATTTACAAAATTGGCTCTTCACAAAGCAAATATGTAGGGCTACAATAATGCACATGTTATACAGTATTCATAATCAAAGGATCTTGATTTCGTCTTGGTTTACGAAGCATCCTCATTCAATAAATGGTACTATTATGGTAACACGTAAACTCCACCCAACGTTTTCCGATATGCATATCACCTCTTGAAACTAACGTTTCATCAGAGAACTTCAAAAACTAGACTGTAATTTTCTCTCGTGTGAAACTCAATGCAAATAGGATTAGTACGTAATGAATTATAAGCGATAGGCGCAAGCTTCGTCAGTAGATTGTGCAGGTTGAGTAAGGTGAACGTTCTACTTTCTTATTTCCCCTACCTATTAAAAGTGATACCGACACTGAAAGTCTGAAGAACCCTTAGCGATAAAAGTGTAGGTAGGAACATAAGAAAAGTGTGGGCATATTTTAAATGGCATCTGATTTTAGATCAGACTGATAAAATATTTAATGCATGCATTCTTAATAACCCGCCAGTCACCTATCTGATCAACATCTCACACTGCCGTCTCTAAAGTGCTAATCTAATTTGCATGATTTTTTTGTATGAATTGATGAAATGCATGAATTACGTAGGCCTATAGGCTAACAAATGCGACTAGCAAGGAGGACGTATGCTATATTTCCAGTAACTGGGGGAAAAGCATACGATTAATGCCCTGATTGATCCATTGGTTAAGTTCCACAAGTTCCCCAATATGTGGCTGGAGGACACTCAAAGAACATTGTTTATATTCAAGATACTGTGGGTTGCACTCATCTTTGTCAAAGCAATCACTATCAAATTTAAAAGCCAGAAACATATGCTTCTAACCAGACAAATGGTTGGAAATTGTACCTGCTTTCGAACAGAACATGAATTGCACATTTTCGTGAACACCTGTGGTCAGGATCCAAACTCATGCATTTTGGAGATCTTGGTCCAACAACCCCAATAACTCCTTTGACTGTGCTTGGATTTAAACCCTTTACCTCAGGACCATTTCTCAACAACATCAACCCCTGAGCCGCAGGGTCACGAGTTGTAAGTCAGACAATTGATGCCTGTTTTGTTGTAATTTATCAATGTCAACAGGCTTTAGAGAAAATAGAAAATGCAAGGATGACCTATAAAAGTTCGTGTATTGAATGTTGATGTATTTTCATGAGAATTATTGGATCGGAGGGACGAACACGCATGAATTGAGAATGGTAGATTCGATGTCTATCCATGGATTCCTTAATAGTAGTGGCCGGGATGGGAAACTTGAAATTAGGGAAATACGGAAGAAGGGTCACTACCGCTCGCTCGCTAAAGGTGTGGATGGTAGCACGCAGTCAATATTTGACATGCATAAGTACCTGATCGCCTTTGTTTTTAGTAATCTACTATAAAGGAATCCATGGTCTATCCTATCAGTCAAGTAACAATTTCGCAACTTATGGCCTGATTTGCACTATCTAATCCTTATTAGCCGGTTCATACTGGATATGCAGACGCAACATCGTCGATGCAGCTGAGATAAAATGTCGTTGACAGGTTCACTTCCGTCTTTCGACCGTCATTTGACAGGCATTGTTGTCTTGCTAATCTTAATCTTCAAAAGTCTCCTAAACTATAATCTCAAGTTTGATATGCATCACTTCTCTCGATGCTGCTTTCTGACCAGTCAGATCCAGTTTTGTCCATTATAACTCAACAGCGTTTCATTCTCTTCAGTGACGATTCCCCCATCAATCGTGCTATTCTCTATCACGTAATCAGTGTTACAGCATAAATGTGATGGTATAACCAGCACCAGAGATGGCCTGCATTTCAATGATCATTGCACTTGGGTTGATAATGAAGTAATTATGTATTAGGACATGAAATTACCATACGTGCAATTGAATCATTAAACTTGTTGCAGGTCGGGAATGAATGTTTGTCAATTTGGAATGTCAATCACAAAAACGCATTGGGCAAATTATTCAGTGCTCAGTGAAATTAAATGATTGCATAGCATTTTAAATATTATTCGCATTGTAGAGATAAGGAAGATGAAATGATAAATTTTCTCTTAGACTATCAGCAATTGACTGCAATAATTTCAATTGATTTTCCAATCAACTAACTGATATTGGAATCACGTGTAATCGATTAATTGCCTCCAATCTGTTGTCAACAATAGAAAAAAACAACTAATTCGTCATAACTCATAATCCCTGTAAATGCGATCAACGCACGGTTAGCACATTCAAAGAGCCCATTTGAAAACGGGTAAGATCTTGGATTTTTTAAAATGTCATTAATCGGTCGGCTTGCTTTTGACAAGTCATCTGTTTTACAATTGTTATGAAACTTAGATAATTAAGAAGCTACAAACAATATCAATTTAGGATTGTATGCACAATCTAATCAAGAGGTGCGTACGAAGACAACACAATGTCAAGCTTCAGTTGATGAATACAATAATGATTCTGAAGTCGTAATATACCGCCTATCGTGCGAGTTGGACGCTCACACTACTATTATTAAACGCCACTTGACCTCAGGATAAAGGAGCATAAAGACAAAATGTCAGACTTCAGATCACAGATTAAATTGCAGGTTTCAAAATCCTTACTCAAGCCTCCAAAAGTTTCGATCTTAACATAATTAAACTCCGTAAATAAAAAGCTTAATCCCAACCTTAATAAACAAGAATTGAACCACAATGGTGACCTATTCAGTTGCAATCTTGTCAAATCATGGTTATGATCTGCTGAAGTCTGACTGTTCCTCTGTGTAGTCCTACCTATCATATTATTTTTTAAGATAGTAAATAGCAGCATCAGTCATTATAGGCTTTGTTCGACATAAAACACGACTTAGCATGTATTTAGTTTGACACAGTAAATATGCCTGTCAGTGGTACCACGAAACGATCATCCACGAATGCCCACTGCTCAGTTATTCTTCAATTGCCATTGATTGCAACTTTGATCTCAGTGTTCATCATTCATTAGCGAATATTGACAGTGAGGGAGCTAACATCATCAGCATTGCCATAACTTCTAAGAATAAAGATCAAAATGGAAGGCGTCGAATAGTACATTATTTGCTTTCGAAATTTTGCATTTTGAAAGGATTATCTTTAAACTGAATATGCGAGAGCGGGCGTGATATAGGGAAAGAAATATAGTACTTTACACAGCAGGACCTCGGAGGAACCAAGCGGAAATAATGACTAAGATAAACCATTAAAATCAGCACAGTGAGTAGGACGTTGAAGATCCGCATACATCATATTCAGTCAGAATCAATTTAGATTCAGAGATAGCGCGTGAATAACCTGAATCAAGTATTTTATATTATCATTATATCTGTCATGATTGGAAAGTTTAGCTGTCATAGGAGATAGATCAGAAATGCCGATACCGGCATGCGAACCGACAAAGAATTTTCGAGAACTCCTAACCTATCAGTGTGAGTCGGCTAGAGAACAAATAATGCAGAGGTCTGGATGTGTTATCAGTGCTTGTTTCTATCGAATAATCGACTGACTTAGCTTTTAATGCTACATGAGCCCGATTGATGCATGCTTCAGTTTGAAATACACGCTGGAAGAATATTTAAACTTCTGTTGGCTGTTACAATTGATTAACAAAGTATTCTTACTTTATTACAGGGCATATTCTCTCTTCCGTTACCACACTGCGTCCTCCTAGTCGTTCCCGGCTATCCTGGAATGAGCAAGTCCAAATCACGCGACCGATTGCAAGCCTCATCAACGCCCCACAAGATCGCCCTACTTATCATGATCAGGTCGCTGCGGTCACCTAAATGCCATAGAGACCGGAAGTACTGTACAGCTACATTACCAGACCAGAAGAAATCAGTCGTAGAAGGTCGCAAGTAGACATCGTTGCGAGTAAGTAATTCCGAAGTCAATAGATAATGATAACGAAGTCTTTTGATGATAATTAAGGTTGGACATAGATTGGATCGAATATTTTCTGACATCTGCAGAAACAGATCGGATCGTTAGGCACCGGATTTCGGTTGAGTTCAGTAGAGGAATATATTGGAGTGATGCAAGTATCACATGCTACCAATGCTTGTTTCACAGGTGCCTGAAACATATCAGAAATAACTGATGACATGAGCTTGTCCGCCGCTCAAATGACAGTTTCTTTATCAATTACGGTAGCGCATAGACTTCTACTGCGAGAATGAAGAGTAGATAGACCGTTAGCCCGACGAGTGTTTGCCGCTCTTCGGTAAATTCATCCCTCGATGATTTCAACACTGAAACTTTGAAGTTAATTCTACATCTATTCAACCGTTTCATTCTTAAACGCGGAATTGTAAAGATACCGATTAGTGCTGAGTACGTTCCAACATATTACATAATTTCCTCAATTATGCATGGAAAGATTTTCAACGCCCGTTTTTACTGACGCACAATGACAACGTTATTCCATTTCAATTTTAGAGACACTGTTACACCTGCACAAAATTTTGCGTAATTCGTTCGATGCACGAATTCTGACATTTCTTTATATACACAGCATTTTTATATATAAAGATAATCGCTGCATGAAATCAATTGTGCATCATTTTAGTTACTTTTGGGAATGTGATCACTCAAAGGCAGACTATTAGCCTATTTCATCTATCTGATGAGCGTAGAGGATAACAGCGAGATAATCAAGCCTCGCTTTCAAATTGACCAGAAAAGCGTAACTCGTTCTATACATATTTTCTCAAAGAATGAAAGTTGCCATGGCAATGCTACTGTATGGTTGAATAGAACTATGTATAGTTAGGTAAAATGCAGCATGATAGATGTACGTTGAACGAGTCTATTACTACTACCACAGTAACTTAGACGAAATATCAGTAATGTGCTGAAAAAGTAGCATTGCATGAATATCTGAGGAATTGTCTTAATGTGGCATAAGATAGATGAGAAATAAACTAATATCGGGATAAAGACATCTCACACATCATGGAAATCTCAGGTAGGATAAACGGAACATTTTACAAGAAAGATTTACATAATACAAAACGCTTATAAAACAGTAAAATCATCTTCTGTAATATTGTATTAGTTGATCAACCAAAAAAACAATTTCATGCTAAGCTATTGAAATGGAATCAGTTACCTGTATAAGGCGGAAAGAATTATTCATCATTGCATAACCTTCGCCAGCACATGATTGTTTATTCAATGTCAACATGATCGAGAATTCGCTGTTATGGAGGCGTTAACTGGGTCGTCTCAAAGTGTCATATCCACTCAACCACATGCGGTTAAGACAACAAGTTCACGAATTAACCTGAGAAGGTGGATGTTATAACATGTCTGCTTTGAACAGCGATAACAAGGTCGTAAATGGATTCATTTTTTCTGGTGTGCAAGGTGTGTAATTAAAGCATAATAGATCAAACTTATTACCAAGTGAAGTATATTTGAAGAACAGATAACTTTAACGGCTGTTTTTATGAAAGCCAGTGTTGATATTGTGGATAATTGTCATTGTGTAGATAGATTGTAGAATCTTACCAAGCACACTTAGAATCAGAAGAGTTGGTAGCGAAATAGGGCGGGGTAGTTGACACGCCCGATTTCTAATTCCAATATTTCTTCTCATTTTCATCCGATTTTAAGGAAATCCTAATTAAATGTAGCCTTGAGTAGAAGATTTAAGTTAACGCTTTGAAATGAAAAAAAGTGAGATGTGCATAAAGTCACTTGACACAACAATAATAGGAAACGAAATTACTTTGACCTACATGGTTTAAGATGCTTTGGTGGACAATCGATCCCCGCTACTTGCCTTAATGTCTGCGGTCACAATTGTGAAGTTATTTATTCACGGATTATAATTGCTATGACAGCTGATGTGTGGTGGTGAGGGTTTGATCCTGCCACTTGACACAGTCGCATAAGTGGCTCGTAGCTCAGTTGGTAGAGCACAGGGCTAGTTAACCTGGGGTCGTAGGTTCAAATCCTACCAGACGCACATCTTTTGCATGGCAATTTGATCCATCGTTTTCTCAATTTAATTCTGTTGTTGATTGGAATATTAAGTAATTGACATTTTCAGAGTGTTCACACTATTTTGGTTGATAAGTTGAATATTCTAGAATCTAATTACATCGGAAAAGAATTTCAGGTGTAACATTGTTTTTAGAACGATCTTTCACTTTTTTAATGTCTTTCCTCACACTGAAACCAATAGTAAAAGACTCATTTTGTGAATCAGTTATCACACGTTCAGGCAAAAAACATTACATAGGCCCTTACAAAACACGGAAGTGAAATGATAACTATTTTAGTAGTAGAGAAAATGTTCACTGTTCGTTACAATCGTGAGTCAGTCTCCATGTACTGCTTCGTCAGCCATTTCAATACATGTAGTTGCATGATTCTTCAATGCGATACTTCCACAACGAAGTGGCTCGTCGTTAAACTTCTTCGCTTGTTTTTCTGCTGTTTGTTGCAGTTGTTCAAGCACATATTATACTATCAGCAACATATTCTTCTTGCTTGTGATAGATACGCACCTTGATATGAAAATCGATCATACACAGAACATTTCGAGTGCATTCGGGTGTTGGTTTTAAATTCGAGTATATGTTGACACCTGCATTTTTGACTGTTAAACCAACTGTCCGTGGCAAGAAATGAAAATATCGAAGTTTGAAATCGGACAACTTAAGTGTGCCACTCTCCGGCAGTGAGAAAGTCTTCAATTTGAGCCTCCAAGAGACCAGATATCAATTCTGAGACTTGAATGAACTGAATTGGATAAGTGTTGCACGTCAGAACAGATGCCTATGAAGTCTACTTAGGGCCAGATTGAACCGGGCAAGAATCGGAAATTAAACATGTCTGGTTTTGGTGAGTAAACTTTCAACTGACTAATTTCCGATTCATCATTTACTCAATTATATTCCTTAAGAAACTTGACATTTGCTTATGGTTTATATCAAACAAGAAAAAAACAGCCAAGGTTGAGCACTTCAATCGACTCCGGTTTAGTTTATAATTGAAACAAGGCTTCATGAGAACTGAGTCAAAGCGATAATAGCTTTTGGAAACTGTTGACAGACACAGCTACTGGTGACGCCTAGAAAACAGTTATCAATTAAAGATGCACTGATCTAAAAATACGTGGATGAAATACAAGAGGCGAAGTGGCATATTGACAGAATTAAAATAATTCTAATAATAATTCTATAACAACCATCAGTAAAGATCGTTGATAAGATGATTGCATTGCTTGATTTCTTAAACTCCACGTGACTTTTCATGTTTGACATTTAATGGATATTATTTATGCCTGAACATGACATTTCAGGTCACAGATTCGACGGATACCACGCTGACACTCAACGATAAAAAATACATGTAGTTAGCAAACACCGTTCATGCTTGAATAGTAGCTGCGGCAACTATTAAAAACTTTTGTTCTACGCAACGACGCAGAGATAGATTCAACTGCGTATGGGTTAGTCTAGAGCAGACATTTTATGCAATCGTAGCAAGCGTTAGAAATTGACTTAGATATTCGTCTCTCTTTAGCTTGTGTGATTGGCCAAGCGCGCGCACATTGCAGAGGCAGCTCTTGTCAGAGAACCCACGAACTTCAACGGTCCGATTGCAGGCAGGCCTGTGAAGTGATAGTACTACAGAATTAGATTGTTTAAGCGTATCACTTTGCTAGAAGTGCGAACTGATACAAAATGATGGCACATGCAGGAACTTACTAAGTGGGCAAAAAGAAATTTTTAATATCTTACGGAGATAGGAAAATAGTCGTGCGTCGCTTGCGGATTGCTCTGAATTCCTTTAAAATGCTCCGATCACCACGATTCCTTCAGATTCGAAGAATTCAGATCATTGCGCAAAAGTTTTCTCGATAATGTTAGGTCCTCCGATCATTTTAAAAAAAGTTGGCAGGCGCATGAAAAAACGTTCACAAACTTCTCTGTAGAACTTGACATCGTCTGTGTCTCTTTGTTGTGTGATCCGGTTGATAACAGTCACTGAAACTTCACACAATTTGGCGTGCTTAATGTTGAACTGGCTGCACATTGTTCTATTGCTATGGTATTATGTCAGCAGATTGTGCCATTTCATTAACGTTACATGTTCCAATGCTTCCCTTTCTAGTCAAACAGAGGAAGAGTAGACCTGTCTAATTCTGTGGATAGTACATTTCTTTAACTCGATTTTTCTTGGTGATAAATTCGTAAAAGGAAATATTACACCCACCGCTCGACTCCTCACGATCTAAATTTACTCACTGTGCACGTTTAATGTGGTGACAATCTTCTGGTTCGTCAGAATTTAACGTCACTACTTCCCTATCCTGAGGGCTTGGATGGTGCTGACATAGTCAGAATTTTCTGGAGCATTGTGGTACTGTAAGTCCGGATGCCCTACCTGCCGACTTCCACTGACACTTTAGGGGCTCGACCTCTGGACCAGTAGATCGCTCGGCCAATCACTAAACCACTGTGTCACAAAGACCACTAATGCTGTGAAGACATATGCAGCATATTGTAAAACTCGGAACATTATTAACCTAAATAGATCAATTTGACATTGTAAAACTGTTTTTATACACGGCCTTGAATAGTAGCAGGGGCAGTAGCTATCATTCAAAGAAATAGGCCTATATTATTCTAATAGGCCTAATAGCCTCACTTTTCCTTTTTTAATCAAATGTTCTTTAAATTGAGTTCCTTTGAAAATGAGCGAAACTATGCGAAGAATCACTAGGAATGACTTTTTCATATTCCGTCAAAATGACACGATTCAACTCCTCTCCACCTTCATCAAGAGCAATTACAATTTGTGAACGACCTTCAGGCTGAATAATTGATTTCCGATTGCAATAACAAAATCAGAATCAACTGGATTGTGATGCCGTGGACTGGATCGCAGACCACGTTCAGCTCCACGTGCCAAGTCTGCACATTCAATGACTTACACGTTTCACTTTTTGACTTGACCAATTTCAATAGATGTATCAATAAGCGACAAGTCGGATTACGCAAGTTGCCTTTTGCAAATTTATTTACTTATTTACAAAATGAACAGCTCTTGATAGGCGTAAGTTCATGTAAATTCTAAGTCATCTCGTTATACCAACAATAAACGATAATATTTCACTAACGATGACTCTCCAGTGTGTGATCTTCTCCGTACAAAGCGACAAAAGTGAGCGATAAAGCATGAAACATTCTCTTTTATCTTCCGCTCGAGCAATGAATCGTCGGATGATCGTCTGAGATTATATCTGCCTACGTGATGCGTGTCTTGAGCTGTCTATTAATGTAAACATCTCGTTTGAACTTGAAACACGAAGTTATCGCAGATAAACATCCTCGCAATTTTATATATACAATTTTCACTGTTCGGTTTCACAACAGTGACCTCACAGACCTGATAATCAATATATTGCGGTGCAACCTAAGAGGAATTTAATATCGGAATTCCTCCATGATCAATATACAGAATCGATTTGCTCAATGCCGAAACTAGCAATAACTTCAACATGACATCGATCTAAGAAGACAATATCATTCAAATGAACTTTTAACATCATGTACCGTCATTCGAATTAAAGAAACGGCAAAGTTTGAAACCAAAAGATAGCGGAGATCAAAATTTGTTCTTGAAAATAGCTTGCGCGAAAATGAATGAATAGAAATCTTTCATGTATACCAAGAGCTAAGATGTCTAGATAGAAAAAATAGATGGAGGGAGGAAGAGAGAGATAGCGAGTACATATGTGCATGCGTGTGTGTGTGTCTTAATAGAGGGAGCACGGAAAGCCAACAGACAAGTGTTTCATCGTCTCTATCTGTATATTTTTTAATCAATATAAAGACATCATGCAATTTTATCAGCTTCGTGATCTCTTTCACACATCGCCTTAACATTGTCTTGCGATATTTTGGTTGTGTGGTGAATCCCAAAGAAGATGGCATTGCTAGTAGGAAGAAAGGAATGTGGACTTAAACGTGAAGAGGTTTCGCAACGCTCCATTAAAGTCTTGACAAGTAAGCATCGTCTAAGCCTCCAATAGGGAGCAGTTTCTAGTTAACAACTACATCCACTCCAGCTTTCAGTATGGATCAAATAACAGAACTTCGCTTCGTGTGATGACTATTACCCGCACTTCGGTTGAACAAGTGCTCACGATTGTGATCATTTCAAGAAATAGCGAACTACCGCTCCCAATAGCAGGGGGTGGGTTGAAACCACCATTTAAGAAGACGTGGCAAACCAGTATCCAAGATGTCCTGGAGAGACTATAGAGATGTGTAAAGGCATTGCTCTAAATCGTTTGAAATGGAAGTGGGTCATTGCAACTTCGTCCAGCCCCGGAACCGGGACGAAGAGACGCAAAACGAGGAAGTAAGAAGTAAAGTTTCACAACACTGAGACAGTTAACTTCGAGAAATTCTCAGATTTACAGTAAGTAGATCCCCGTTGGTTTGCACTTCGACAAAGCACATGCTAAATATTACACAAGTTTTTTGTAAACACACCGTGCTGACTAATTATTTAAATACAAAATGGCGTCAATCTTGGAGATCAACACTGTTTCTGGAAGCATCATACTCTACTGTGTTTCATACACAGTAGCCAACATGCAATCTCAATTTAATTATTGGATCACCGAAAAATTTCAATTTTAAGGTCAAAAGTAAGCCCAAGGAATGATTCAAAATAAGACATTTATTTATAGTGCTCATCCGGTCATATCCTTTTATGTATGTCTTTATAGCACAGACTGATCTATCCATAAAGTAGGATTGCATGTAGGCCAACATGCACAGAAGATAAAAGGTTTAGCCAACATCCTTACACTGTAGTGACACGTCAACTTAACAGTGCATAACACTGAACATTTATTACAGCACGAAGTGCTATAAGCAATAGATTCGTGCAAACAAGCAGCTTTTTTGGCTCTTTATCAAATTCAAGTTAAGAAATAAAATGCTGCTCAATCGGAACCTTGCACTCTTTGAAAATTCGTCATACAACCATAATCCAGTTTGTCTTTAATTCAGATATTACTAAACATTCTGAGAATATCTCCCATGTAGGAGATGACTTTATAGCGAGCATAATTGACTTTTAAGCAACCATTTCCTTTTTCAGAAAATTCTAGCAACTGTTTGAAATTTTAGCACTCATTATCCAGCCATAATTACAATAGTGTCCACGAATCATTCAATTTTCCTAAAAGCAATTCCGGATTCTTTTCATGACAGACGGAGGATATCTGATTATTTATTTCCTATCTGCTATCTGAATAACGTTTTAAATAATTACGTCTAATTCCGTTTGTAAATTTGAAACAGACAATCACACATAAAAGCATAACGCCCATTTTTATATTTTCTTGTACTTAGCGTAGTGAACGGGCAGCTGACTGCATTGAAGGTCAGTTTCAACTGTCAGCTGACTTTTATGTAGATCGGAGAATGTGTACTGAACTGAAATAGTTAGAATACCATAAAGACGATGCGATGGTGACTTGAGCGACCTGAAATGCATGTTTATGCTAAAGTCTTACAAACTCACCTCCAAAAGGCGGCGGAGGCGTCATCGCTTCACGATAAGGAGGGGGCACCATCAGTGTAAGGTTCGAAGCGGCCCCGACGAGTAGATCGGTGACAGAGCGCGGCTGTGAGAGCGGCCTGGAGGAGTACCGGAACGGAACAGTACCCACAACTACAGGGAGACGCAAAGAAAGCGACGCGGAGAGAGGAATGTGAAGAGACAGTTTGACGTAGTAATGTACTCGGATGACAGAGCAATTATAGACAGATGGGGAAACGGCAGGCACTTTGAGTGGCTGATGCTCCCACTGAGCGCGTGCACCGGGCGGAATAGGAAGGCCTGTCAATGTAGTCAGTTTGGTATCTCGTTGACGAGAACTGCCGCGGGCGAAGCAGGTCTCCACTTGATGTAAAGTGGCGTAGGGAACCATTCGTCGAGTAGAAAAATTCTCGAATTCCGCGCTGATGGAGACGGACTCCCCCGGGCAGAAACCACGCCGATCTGTACGAGCCAGGATAGTGACTGGGCCAGAGCGCAGAGCGAAACAGCAAACCGACTTCGACACTTGAGCTTCCGATGGTGCCTGAAATTCGACAGGAAACATTTTCAAGTATAATTGGTGCAATAGAATATACGGGTACTTCGATAATTCATTTTGGTAACTACAGAGTTGGCTGCCTATGGTTTGTCTCCCCTCCACGTTTTCAAGCTTGTAAAAAATCCGTAGAAATGAATCAATCGTCCCAAAACTTTCAGTGCATGTAAGTGAGGATATTTTCAACCCACATGCCAAAATTTGTGCAAATCGGATACTGTAAGCACTGAATACAAAGTACGTCATGGATTAGGGGCGATAACTTGAAGTGCAGCGATGTCCACAACTTGATCTGACATCTTCTGACTTCATCGCCTAAGCAGAAAGCACTTGAGGTCAACAAAGTCATTTCCCGACAACTCGTGAAGGGATCATGACCAAGTCACATACCCTACATCAGCATTTTTAACTTAAAGGTGTGGCAAGGTAGTGGTCGTGTGAAGATTTGAAATAGCAGTGGATGAGAAGGGGGACAGAGAACAATGCACACACGACTAACAATAATGCGTCGAACAGACGAAGTCAAATCAAGCTGTTGACAGCGCTAGACTTCACATTATCTTCACTAATGAAAAAAGTACTTATACGATCTGCATAAATTTTTGCATGTTGGTAGAAAATAAGCTTAAGAACGTCTACCTGAAATTTGGAGACGATTGATTGATTTAAACAGATTTTTAGACAAATTTGAAAACCTGGGGAGGGGAACCCTAAAGTAACCACAGTTGATCATTAAAAACGGATCACCTAAATTACGCCGAAATTCAATCGATTTCAATGTCTTCAAATCGTGTCGCACTTCTACGTGTCATCCATCATTCGAGAGGACAGTGGTCAAAATTTGAAAATCGTAATTTTTCAATAAGAATGTTAGTATGATCTGATAATGAAACAGGTGCGAGGCCAACGAGCATTTTCTGAGGCTGTGATATAATGCTCATTGAAATCGGTGGCCTTGAAAAAAAATAATGACATCTTAAAGTTATCACAAAATCGTGACTCTAATGACTGAAGAGGTAATTTTCTCAACTTTTCATCTAAGAGGTTATGTCAGAGGTTATTGATTTTCAAGTTAAAACATCAACAGGAACATAAGTTTTAGACGTTGCTGAAACCATTGTTGTTCACATTCTGTTGAGGCTTTCCCCAGGACCATTATGTAAGAAGAGCATTTTGATCAGGAGCCATCCAAGAATCGAATTCCTACGATTGCGATTAGTGACTTACTGATTAGACCCCTGTTCAAATCTACCGATAACGCATATTCAGGTTTTATAAAAAGTTGATAGCGCGGTTGACCTCCTTCTCTGTCTGATATCATTCTGGGGCGACCGCACAGAAACAGTGTTAGTGAGTTTTTAGTGACAAGGCAATTTCAATGGGTGAATCTTACTGTTAGAGATTTGTTAGTCTAATAGTGCTTCTGTGCGGTCGCCCTTGAATGGCCAGGAATAAAATAACTTGGAAACAATACACAGAATGTGTTGATTTGAAAAGACAATTTAAGGCCAATTGCAGCGAAGTCATTTATTGACGGAAAGTGCACTAAAGTTATTAGCCACACATTAAGTGGTTAATATGCCATGCAAATCCAAGTAAAGCAAATTTGAATAAATGTAGAGAACTCAATCATTGAAAAAAGGAGTATATACCAAACGCCCTCATTAGAATTTCGATAATCCCGATTTTTATTTTCAACTAGTTCCAAAAAAAAGGAAAAAGTCGCAGTGTTCAATACGCATCCTAACACAATACATTACCACTTCCTCCATATCCTTATTGAGCCATAGACCTCAAATGACAGCCTAGGACCGCTTCACTAGGAAGTATTTTAGGAATGTCTAATTGGAGAGTACTTGGTATGTTTCACTCCTATTCCGCTACTAGTGCCGTAGCGCCCTTATCATTATAATCATATCTATCATTCAAATGAATCCCGTTCCGAAATCATGTAAATGAAAAGTACCAAAAAGTCATAAAACAATTATCTATGAACTTTTTAAGAGATTGCTTACTATACTTTGTTAGCGGTAATTCTAGGTTAACAATTTTCATAGTTCATGTATTGAACATATGCATTTAACACTTTAACAAGCATTTGTACATCTCATTGTTTTCAGATAATTCTGCTCAAAATGGACGGAATTGAGAGTGATCGGAAAGCCTCGTGTGCTTATAGATAATTCGTTATGAATTTCATGAAACTTTTTCTACACAAGCTTATTATATGTTCGAAATGCTATCACACAAATTAATTTTTTGTAGCTAGGAAGATTAGCAAAGTTAACGTCAGAGAGATGATGTCTACAAAAAACAGTTGAACGTGGAATCGCTTTGTATGATTAATTTTTATGGCTAGAGATAATTTTCAAACATGGCGAAATCGTTGATGTCAATTAAGAACCCAACATGATAATAAAATTTGTTTCCCAGGTTTAACTCCGATTTTTATGACTTATATATTTCACTAATGCGTCGACCTGTTGGTGTATGGAATGTATACTAATGGTTGAAAATGTCGTTGATCAAAATAACCAGACATATGAGTGTTTGGATTTCGGTGACGTGACTGCAAATTAATTGTTTATTAAAGGACACAAGAGCTCTCTTCTAGATGAAAGGAAAAGTCTGCGGTGGATGACTCCGAAAGGATATACTCATGTAGAGAGCATGTACAGGATGGAAACCTGGAACTTGATTATGCGGATGTGTTGATGGATGCAACCGTATAACGGCGAAACATAAGGAAGTCCATGAACGAAGATGCGGCCACGTGGATCTGGCGTCGCATGCTTTGGATGAGATGGATGGAGCACTGGATTATGTCCAATACCCTTTGCCTTCATATAAAATTTCAGTGTGTAAAAAGACGGTTTGAAAGCAATTCATGGAAGTCCTCATCCGACATCAAACTAGTGTACGGGTATTCGCCTCTTGGGTTGGAGCGACAATTAATAGATTGAAGCTAGTGCAGATATAATTTTAGCATTTATCACACAATCCCAAGTTAAAATGTCGGTCTCCGTTTGAAATAAAATTTAATGCTAACACAAGAATAAATTCTTCATATATACGCACGTATGCACACTTTCACAAAAACATAGTTTTGTTTGTGCATCGTATTGAATTGCATTTCTCTTTAAGTTGCTAAACGATTACGGCAACAAATCACGATAAATAATTTAATAACAATGCAAGAAAATGTACTTTAGGCGAGAATTCATTTCTTCTTTGAAATTTTCAACAAACTGTTTCAACTTCTGCCACTTGGATAAAACTGAATTAACATAAACATTTCTCAGAATCATGTCCAAACATACATCAAAATAAGATCAGTAGATGGAAGAAGAATAGGGTATAATAAGATAGTTATCGAAAATGCCACGGACATGCTATGCATTTTCCACTGAACTTTCCATTTTTCACACCAATTTGATCCCTGTGTTTTGTCGCATCGGACCACCTATGTTGTCTAAATATTGACAACATTTGAAGTAAGTTTGGTAGAGAAAATGACGATTCATGAATAAAATAACGAAAAGTCGAATTGCGCTAAGTGAATTGAAAATCGTCTCCAACGGATCTAGCGATTACTTTCTGAAAAGGTTTGCAGAATGTGCACATCAAGGAATAAATATCCTCAAGTTCATAAAGGAAATTCCACATTCAATAATAATGACCTTATCCGCATGAACTTTCAGCTGATCTTCCAAGAATTTACAGATACTTGACAATGACTAACGACTTCTGCGGAAACAGCTTGTTCTCGTAGATATGATGTTTCGTCCACCGAGTAGATAAATTAGGTACCCTACATCTTCTCACTTTGACGTTGAAATGCATCTATCAAACTTTCAATACCAGAAGGAATTCCTAACTCTCATTTCATGTTTTGCTTAATTTAACGGTTTTGACAAGAATCATTTATTTCTTATTTTCAATTTCATCAGGGATTCTCTGGAAGTCGCAAACCCAAGCAGAGATTACAATTAGATCCCAGCAACAAACAGCAGCTGAGTCTTTGATATCCAGGATAGATAACTGACACTCTGAGGCGGAGGCGTAAAATTCTTGTGAAAAATATTTCCTGCGGAAGGCAAATTACAGAATCATTGATTAGACAGATTCGTAAACTGCGTATTTCTCCTTACTTGTAGTGTATATGAGCATCCCAAGGCGGTAATCACAAGTTACCACTCTTACATAACTAAACCTATTTCCTGCTTTGCCCCATCGAGGCAATCGCACACCGAATAGAAGATATCATTAAAAGAGGCTATCACAAGAGACAATAAATCACACGAATCAATGAGAAGCACTAGTCTCAATACTTAACATTTGCTGTTTAATAGATGCTAGTGCTGATCTTCGACTCAGTTCGCGATAACCGTAATTACTTTTATCGTGCCTTCACTGGACTAGTCCTTTTGAACTGGATGCATTTTTAACTAAATGTGTAGTTCGGTCAAATTTTCAATCTTGTCTCAATTGCTTCTTCTTTGCAGCGAACTTTGAAGCACTTCTGATTCCTCCATTAGCCGCAATCATCAACTAAAGGAGACGAGATGACGTCACACGTGCCAGTGATCTGATACGTCACTGTTAGCATGCCAGGTGACGAATCAGCTAGGCGCAAGAGGATCAACGGGAGAAAATGAACTATAGCAAATGCGAGATCTAAAGTCATTGGCAGGAAATTACTTGCTTATGTTCTTGAACACATACAAAATGTCTAAAATGGCACAATACTGCGCATGCATGTGTACAAACAAAACGGACAATAGTAAGAAACAGGGGTTATCAAAAATTAATTGCATTGCAATTAATTGATTGGTTGTGCCGCTAATTACAATTAATCGATTGCACCAAGATGCAATTAGAATTAATTGATTGCTCAGTCCCAATTAATTGCAATTAATTTTTGATAGACAGTAATCACTCAGACTGACGATATGGATGTTTTGCTGCTCTGTATTGCACTGTATCAGACTATTCACACAATGAACAAGTACTTCATTTCATGATAGTTATTTTGGCGTGCGCATAGCGATTCACATACAGATGCTAGTTAGGGGTTGTCGCGTTGTCATAGTGAGTCAGCCGGAGGATAACTTCGATGCCCTCGAACCAGGGCTGTGGAGCCGATGCGTTATCTCATCGGCTCCAGCTCCGGCTCCACGACACTGATGTGAAAGGCTCCGGCTCGGCTCCGGCTCCGACTTCAAATTCAGGTTCTATCTATGCTGGTTATCCTGGATCCGTTGAACGGGTTTTTGGATAACGGTGTGGCTTTAGAGGCTTGCTACAATCAAATTAGTTTTCATTAACAAGCAACGACTTAAGTTAATAACAAAAATGATAATAGCCTAATATAATGACAAATAACATACTTGTCATATATTTTTGCATGAATTGACTATCTCTGAAAGATAAAATAAAGTTATAGCCAGGATTGGTTAAATTAGATAAAGATCTCCCGCACTGGCTAAATATAAATTGGCCTAGCCTGCAAACAGTCTACTACGAGGCTACATTAAATAAGACCACATGAGTGATGATGATATACCTAATTAGCCGTCACAGGGGCCGAATAGTAGTATAAGTTTTTTTACAAAGCTTGAATATGAAACTGGATAGCGTATGCCTCTAAATAGCTTATAGGGCCTGTATCTACTCGAACATGAAAGGGTATCGGCTATATAGCCAAATATACCTTATCAATAAAGATATCAATTGCTTTATTGAATATTAAAGTGTATATAGGCTAGCTTAGGTTGTTATTGTTATTTGTTATTGCCTTTATTCAATAGTCTGTTAGTCCATGAATAATATGATCGGTGGGTAGCCCACGACTCATCATCTGTAGAAATTGTAATTTAGATAGCCTCATTGCAGTGTAGGCTAGAAATGTACAATTGAAAATTATAGCTACTTAAAAAAATTAAAAATATCTAATTTAGGACAAGTTTTGTAATTCTATGCAGCATCCTCAATAAGTTAAGGCTTAACTTACATTATGTTAATTTCGTATTTTTCATTATGGGGTAAAGTTGCACTAAATAATTCATCAATGATTCATGTATATTATTATATTCAATTTATGTATAACACATTACCACTATTCCTCTGATGATGGTTAGGCTGATGAAACTGAACTCGGAGTATCACACAGCATGTTGCAGGGTGCTATGCATAATAAAAATTTGACTGCGAGCACCGAGCAGAAATCCCATCTACTTTGCTAGCTTTCGAATGCGCGTGCGGTTTAATGTCACAGACAATAGAGAAGGGAGGTCAAAAGGTGCCTTTATTGAGAGCGTCTCAGTCTTTTTTTATTGTTTACATATAAGTCAGCATGATATCAGCATAAGGTGTTGACAGACGGAAAAATAATAATGAAAATTCTTGAAATCCACAGGTCTATGACATTTGGGGAAATATTATTACACGATACGGCTCTTGTGCAGTCCTCCCCCCCATTTTTTCTCTGGTCAAAAGATGCAGCACCATTGGATGTCCGTTTCAGCATCACCGGTTTGAGTGAAGCATTCCGTGCTGTTGTAAAAATCTACGTGGGTAATTGCGATGTCATGCTGGTCGCAAACTTCGTCAGCAAGTCAACATTGTAATTTGCCTTCGGGTTTTTCGCATTGAAATATACCCTTTGAATTTTGAAGTCAAAGGAAATTCATTGTGAATGAGATACCTTTAATTAAAATAATAGGGCGCTACTAGAAGTGGCTGGGGATCGCTTATTGCTATAGCCATGTGAGGACTTGTAGTCAGGTCATTCGTGTGAGTGTGAAGAGTTATCCCTCCAATCAAAATTGATCAAATTGAATGATCGATTGTTTTAAAAAGTGTAGGTGGGGGGACTGCACAAGAGCCTACAATACAATCTAAGGAAATTGGCATTGTCACAGATACCAGTAGCTTCTGCCAGTAGCCATACCGATAGATGATAGCCTACATAGTAACCGTATTAGATTTAAGACATTGCGCAAGAAATGTAGCTATATTATCTTTGCTGACTGAACTGGAAATGTGTACATAAATGACTGGCGACTTGTCTCTAGGAATCTACAATCATCTAGTTAGCATGCATATAACAAGTCTTCAAATTAATGGATTTTGGAGAATACGTTGTCAATATGGAAATTAGTCTTACGAAACATATGCAATAAAAAAATATTACACATGTGTGTAAATATATAATAAATATAGTACAAAAGAAGGCGGCAACTGCAAAGAAAGATATCGTGGAGGACAGATCATTGGTATACTTAAAAGTCATATCTTTAGATTTCAAATGATTTAATTTTTTTATGATGCCAATTAATAACATTCAAAATTCTAGATTTATATCAAAACTCAAACTATCGGAGCCGGAGCCGGAGTCGGAGCCGGAGCCTTTGTGATAAATCGGCTCCGGCTCCGGCTCCGACCAAAACCATCGGCTCCTTAAGGCTCCGGCTCCGGCTCGGCTCCGGCTCCACAGCCCTGCCTCGAACAATAGAATTCGATGCAGTGGCCTCTCTACGAGACAGGGAACGCCGCGTCACAACTAGGGTTTACAATCCCGGGATCTCGGATCGCGGGATCCCGGGATCTCGACCCTATTTCCGAGATTAAAAATCCCGGGATTACGTCTTCGAGATCTCGAGGTATTTCGAGATATTTGAAAGATTGGCCCTGAGTTCCTTCTAAGTGACATAGTTAAGAGAGTCAATGGCTTTTTTGAAAATGCATCTAAATTTTTTGTGTTCCAAGTTTGATAAATTGCCAATGTGCTGTATTTGCCGAGCCAGCTGGTTAAGCCTCGTTCACACGATGACACTAGTGTCGTGACATTAGTGCCGAGGAGCAGCGCGAAATCTGGGCTAAATCAATGCCGTGACACAAACCGTTCAGACGCTTAATAAACAGTGTTGTGACACTGCTACTAGTATTGCTTCTGTAAACTGAAAATACTTCGTAAATTGATAGCTGAAAGACAAATCACAACGATTTAAAACAACGACTAAAGGCCTTTTCAAGGCTCGTTCAGACAGAGCTAGATTTGCGGTTTGCGGTCTTTGAGGGAAAAACCGTCGAAGAAACCGTCATTCAACCCAGTGAGTCTCCCGAATTCGCTCTATTGACAGGTCACCTGACTGCTACTGCAGCTGCGCTGTGTTGGTTTTCACACATCGACAACGAATTGTGTCTCGGTGATTAATTGACGGTGAAAGACAATTTGAAAAAAATCATCAGTTATCGACAAAATGACATTGCAGTTGTATTCATCTTGTTGTTGTGATGAAGACAACGTTTCGTTCATCACAATCGACCCAGTGGTTCAGAAGTTATGTCAAAAAATGCATTTGTTCTCTAAGTGAATGTATGCTCACAAACAAGTGAATGAAACAAGTCCTGGAATCGATACCTCCAACATTGGTAGAATCCGAAAGGGCATTCTCGGCGACCGGTTTGTTCTTAACGAAATTACGGTCGAGAATGAGTGATAACACAATTCAGTGTCTTACCTTACTTTGCCAATATTTTTATGAGTTGACTAGTTTTACCTACTGTAGATGTTTGTTTAGTTCAAGTTGAAAGATATACATTATACAAGCACGTATCGTCTTTTGAAATATTTCTTGAAACTCAATGATTAAAAACATATACAGTATATATAAATCTCGATCGAGATCCCGGGATCCCGGGATTGCGATTAGCCAGTCTCGAAAATCCCGGGATTGAGAAAACGGCTCGAGATTGTAAACCCTAGTCACAACCCACCTATCTATTTGACTGTGACAATCATTGTCTACAAATCAGTGTGCAGGCAGCGTGCTCTGCCTCAAATTACAGAACCGGCGATGACTTCGTGTCCTAGAAACATTGGGATATTTTTTGAAGAAATCGATCCAGGGCAATGGAAGTGTACATGCGGGAAGCTCCTAAAACGAAAGACAGGAACTGGGTGGACTAATCTACGGAACCACCTCAACGCTCAGCATCCTGGCTTGGATATCGCCGACTGTGTACGCCAAACGACTCTAGAATTATTCTCGACGTCAACGGCCTCAACGCCTACTACAACAAAGGCCGCCAACATATATGCATGGATCGATTGGGTTTGTGTTGGAATGAAGCCATTTAATTTTGTATCCGACCCCCTTACACGAAGATACACTAATCTCTCGCCGATTTCGGTAAATATATGGAATATATATATAAGAAATATATGGAGCTGGTTGTGAAGGACGTTGAGAAAAGGATCTCGGAAACATTGCCTCAGGAGTTTGCACTTATAATCGATGGCTGGACAGCAAATTTCACCCACTTCGTTGCTGTATTCGCCAACTTCTCTTCAGACGACTCATTGGGATTTTCATCTGTTCTACTTGATTTCGCACCATTGCTATCCGAGACCTCATTGTCGGCCGAAGAACACAAGAAATTTTTGGAATGGATGCTATCAGCCATCTACAACAAGTCAATGACCAATGTTGTAGCCATCATAGGTGACAATGCTCCTGTGAACAAGACTCGCCGATCTGTGCAATACTCATTTCATTGGATGCGCGTCCCATCGCTTCAACTTGGCTATGAACAAATTGCTAGAGGATTGGAAAGAGACATTAAACAAACTTCATTCTTTGATTGCTGCTCTGAGGAACTTGAAGATGGCTGGAGAACTGCGAAGGAAAAAAATTGCGTCCTGTTCTAAGAAATGTGACCAGATGGAGTTCAACCGCCAACATGGTAAATCGATATTTTGAACTAAAGCCATATTTATCAGAACTGGAGAGTCATCCAGACTTCCTTGACCATGCCTTGTCTCCGAGAGAGTGCAAGAATCTCACTCGGCTACAAAGTATCTTGAAGAACATGGATTCGATTACAAAGGCCTTGCAAAAAGAGGACGTGGACCTTGCCGACGTGAGACTCTTGTTCGATGCAGTCACAAAGCGCCACCCGGACACCGAGATGTACTTGAGTGATCAAGATGCCATAATCCATTGTCCGGACTTTGAATCAGCCGTGAGGAAAATTCTGAATAAAGATGAATCTTCTCTCAGTCGCAGCGAGGCAGAAAGTGCTGAACAGCTCCTTCGACCGGTGATGGCTACCGGTGCCGGCGAACAATCGGAATCGGATTCTTCTACAGATTTCGCCGCTGCAGTTTTTAGCAAAGAAAAATTGACGTAAGTTCATACATCGATTGTAGGTTCTTATGTCCTACCAGCAACGCGGTTGAGAGATTTTTCTCTCTCTCTCTCAGGCTACTGTTTCAACGAATACAGGGGGAGCTTGCTCCCAATGAACCTGGAAATGCAAATGTTTTTTGAAGGTGAATCATGATCTCTGGGACGAAAAAACACTCGTAAATATTACCAGCGTTTTGTCTGACTCAGAATAGCAAATCATTGATTTTTGCTTTGCTCTTCTTTCTATGCTCGTAATAAGGCCGAGCCATGGGCCCATGATTCTTGTTATAGCTGAGTAGTCAATAGAATTGATTCTTTTTATGTTATAGCTCCTAGTCAAAAGGCAATGCCTTCTTGTACTACTAGCTAGTAATTAGTCGCTTTTATCTGATTCATGCTTGACTCTTTTCTAGTATCTGCATATGCTTCATAATGCTTGTACCGGTACCTAATCTGTCACGATCCTTTTGTACTGTTTCTAGTTTTCTACATGTGATCGTGTATGTTTTGTAGGCCTACTAGATTCTGTTATGGTTCTATTTTCTGTTTTGCTCATTTTCTATACTTGTACTAAATCTGTCAGTATTTCGGATTTTCGGATAATCTACTATTATACAGTGTCTTGTTATATACATGCACGTTTACGACACTGATCATGATTCTTATATTTTTGTAGATTTTGAGAGAATTATATGCACTCCATAATTTTTGTTCTGATCCTCAGATTCTGTTTCTACAGCACATGTACCAAGTTTTACATTTTGCCAATTTTCTCATTGTTCTTTTTCTATAAGATGAATATTTTTGCCAAATAGATTTGTGTTTTAAAGCACTTGTGGCTGTTTCTAAAATGTGGTCAATGAATGGGTGAAAATTTCTGTTCGACAGATGTCATTCTTATAATTAAATTGATGGCAGTGTACGGGTGGACGTTTTCCATTTTGTTATGTTTACCAAAACACATTTTTCTTCACCCACTTGTATATTTGCCAGAGACGATTTTAGTAAAAGTAAAAATTTTTACAAGCCCGACGTTTCGAGTGACCACACTCTTCATCTGGGGAACGGCCGGCCAACAAAAGAATGGCTTAAATATGCATCCGCGAACGAACGTTCATGTGACTCGCTCATGTTTGCGATTTGAAGTTTTTAAAAAGACAACTCACTCTGGCATTACGTTAGATAAACGGAGTTGGATCTCTCAGTCTGTGAAAACCAACTTTGTGAATAATACATTCAAATATATAAAGGATAGATGTTCCAATAATAATGCTTTTCGGAAGCATATGAATTCTACCATTCGCAATTTAAAAGATAATAATTACTCCGACTCTGACTTGAAAAACAAAACATTTTTGAACACGAGAATTCGTACTAATACTACAGAACAAAAACAATGTAATTTCCATGTCGACTTTATTAATGACAGTAACCTGCGAAAATTAAGAAAACTTACTAATAAATACCAATTACCAACTAAAATTATTCCTAAGTCTGGAAAACAATTAAAACACAATTTGAATACTTTCAATAAAAACATCAATGATTGTTCTTGCAATATTTGTAAGTCGAATCCCCACATCAACAATTGTTACATTAAACGCGTCGTCTATAAATTCACTTGCATTATCTGCAGTGAATTTTACATTGGCTCTACCAATCGTCCGCTCAATAATCGTTTTAAAGAACATCAATACAGTATTAAGAATAAAGACAACAAAAGTGCCCTATCTGATCATGTTCGCTTTGTCCATTCTGAATATAACAATGCCACCATTGATATGTTTAGAATTAAAATCATTGATCAACAGCTTAATCCTTTGGGAACTAGAGTGTCCGAAGCAGAATACATTAGAAGACTTCAACCAAAAATCAATCGCAAACATGAGCGAGTCACATGAACGTTCGTTCGCGGATGCATATTTAAGCCATTCTTTTGTTGGCCGGCCGTTCCCCAGATGAAGAGTGTGGTCACTCGAAACGTCGGGCTTGTAAAAATTTTTATTTTTACTAAAATCGTCTCTGGCAAATATACAAGTGGGTGAAGAAAAATGTGTTTTGGTAAACATAACAAAATTAAAAAAAATTCCTATAATTCCAAGGAGGATTGCACAAACGCAACAGCAAGCGAGCTAATTAAGTAGTTATAAGCTTATATGGTCACTGATCAGGTAAATCACGTTTTAAGTACATGTAGTTGTACAAAGTACTCTGTAGGAGTGTGGTGGCATTATCTATATGAATGTAGGCCTACACGAATGTTTAGAAGCATTAGACGTAAGCTATAACGAGAAACTCACAGCAGCACGGTGCTCAAGGGGTTAGCTGAGATTATCTGCATTGTAATAATTGCAATCAATTGGTAGCCATTAATTGATTGCGGCATGAAAATAATTGCAATTAATTGATTGATGGCGATGATTAATTCCAATTAATTGATTGGTACCGACCAATAATTGCAATTAATTGATTGGTGACACCTGACAATTGAAATTAATTGATTGCTCCAAGATGCAATTAAAATTAATTGATTGCTCAGTCCCAATTGATTGCAATTAATTTTTGATAACCCCTGGTAAGAAACTTGCCTTCCACAACATTCCGAATGACAGAAAAAAATGAATGTGTAGTAGAATTACACGAGCTCATATTAAACCGATGAGGCACAGTGTTGCATATTCTGAACGTTTCAAATAAAATGATAAAATAAGTTCTAAGATATACGAAGTGTGATGTTGAACGAATATTGCAAAATCAGACAGCCTTCACTCCACTTGAGTAAGGAGGCTATACCACGCTTGAAAATGGGACGCAAATTAGCTAAATTTTTCTCTCGCTAAAAGACGTGCATCTTCTACCAAAATTGAATGAAAGTAGGGCCACATTTGAGATGGTGCAATCAACTAATTGTCGAGACGAGCTTCAGATTTGAATGAAATGGAAATGGATTTCGACAGTTGCCATGTGATGTGCATGACTCTTCAGAAAGTGAAGAGAGGCAAGCTGCTCCAGTTCGTCTAACGTTTGATCTTCCAGATTACTTTTTGTGTTGATTTACAGTACCGGCATATTTCTTGTAGTCATCCTATATTTCTGATACAGCAAATGTACATTTTAGAATCTGACAGCAAATATGCAGCGACCTATTATTTGTCGTATTTTGCCTCTCGTAAGCGTGAGTGTGCTGAATCGTGATCAGCAACATGTCCTTCATTTTGTTATCATTGGATACATCCCATATCATTCAAGAATAATCTAGTTACCTTAGGTCCATTCAGAGATTTGATTACTGGCATACTACAGGGTTCCGCTATCAGCGAACCTCCTGTCTAGTGCACGTCTCTCTGCTTCTCAGTAAGCAGGAATCGGCAGCTGTGACGTCATCATGAATCTTTGACATGAATTTGCAGGCAAACTAATGAGCAGATGAGTGTGACAGTGATAGGAAATCGTTGTAGTGATTGAATACTCCGATATTCAGGAATAAAATTCGCTTCTGAAATTGACCAAACTACACCTTATCAAGCATCAGAAGTCTTGTCTGGTTCTGGGAATTAGTGCTCAACTGAGACAACTTTCTTTGTATCTATGTTCAGTATTTAAATGCATTTTCTTGCAGTTTGAAATGTTGAATTCTGTAACTTGGGCGATTTCCATTCTCATTCAAAAAACACCTACGTCACTTACCGATAGTAAAAGCGAAATTTACATGTAAGTCTAAATGACTATCAGCATGACAGAAAGTAAACATTCGACATGATATAATGATCGAATTACTAGATCAAAATTTCATAACAGATTACATTAAATAAATCAATGAAAGAACGTATTCTCCATTAAAAGCTGTTACACTTCGTCATTAAAGTGCATGAATACAGACGCTAGACAATTGAACAAGCATATGAAGGATATTGCTTCACTGGAAAGTACAAAACGAGTGCAAGAAGTACAAGAAGCGCATTCTAAACACCCTGGTATTCTATACTTCCTATACAACTAACTTTTCAGGTGATGTGATATCACTTATTCAGCATCGCAATATTAATTGATGTTTAGAGCCTACCTAACCTGCCATCTAAGGACATACCGTGTGCAATGGTTAGAGACAGAAGGCGCATCGTCTTTAGCATTATCCGTTCATTTTTATAAGGACAACCTACTTCTACATTTGTTATCTATCCAAATACATCTCCATGCAACACTGCTAGACTCTGCTCTCATACGTAACCTTATCGATAAATTTATCATGTCTATACAGATGCAACTATCATCGCATCTTTCGACTTAATGGGCTGAATCCTGCATAGATAGACCTGTATCAGCAGCATTGGAATGAAAGCACACTCCAACCAATATGCAAACGGGCCGTCTAATTTTCAAACCAACCAACGAATGAGAATCCAATACTTTGCATAAAATCATTACACCTTTCAGCACAAGAAAACAGGATTAACTCGAAGTATTTTCGAGGAGAAATATCTTCCTTCAGCTAATACTGATTCAAAGTTAATTTATATCGAAAATATTTTGATCTCACGATGAAGCATCCAATCCTCTTAGCGATGATCTCATACTTTCTTTGTAGCCTATATATTTTCTGGTAATAAATTTTACGGATAAATCACAGGGAGTACATATGTCGTTGAAGTTCGCACCAACTTCAACACCAACTTTTTGAATAATATGTACAGAATAGAAAACCATATGCACAGGTGCTATTAATGACGCAGAGTTTGTACAAACAATTTTTTTTCCAAAATTCGAACTCCTTCACCTTCAAAATTCAAATTTAAATTCGAAAAATTGGTGGAAGTATTGGTGGACTTGTGGAGCTATCTAGTTAGCGAGTTTGCACAGCATTCCGATGGAAAATTCAGGTACAAGCACAAAAAACTGAGTCTGTATATCAATTTCCAGTACTTTCCCTACACGAACAACCGGTAAAAACCGCCAAAAATCGATTTTTTTCAAAAAATGAGAAGATTTTCCAGAAAAGTGGTTGGTGCTACATGGAAAATGAGTTTGTACAGTGCTCCAACCGGTGGAATAGTGTTCTACTAATCGAGTCTGAGTTTGAACACACACTTCTCCGACACTCTAGCACTCCTACGACCGGTAAATGCCGGTTATTATCCAGTAGCCACAAGAATACTTTCCATTCATGAACAAATCAATTGGTGCTACATGGAAAATGAGTTTGTACAGTGCTCCAACCGGTGGAATAGTGTTCTACTAATCGAGTCTGAGTTTGAACACACACTTCTCCGACACTCCAGCACTCCTACGACCGGTAAATGCCGGTTATTATCCAGTAGCCACAAGAATACTTTCCATTCATGAACAAATCAATTGGTGCTACATGGAAAATGAGTTTGTACAGTGCTCCAACCGGTGGAATAGTGTTCTACTAATCGAGTCTGAGTTTGAACACACACTTCTCCGACACTCCAGCACTCCTACGACCGGTAAATACCGGTAATTACTATTATTCTCAGAATAGAATGATTTCCTGATTCTAGAAATATTATGAAAAGAAAGTTTTAACTTGGCAGCTGAAACACATTGACTACACCTTCAAGGTCGCTTCCATCAATGAATACGCAATAGTACCGAAAGCGATGATTGTAAAATGGCTTACGACTGATGTCGTAACAGATACTCTGAAGAAGCATTATGCAATGGAAATAAAATGGCTTTTCATTCCATCATATGGACATAATTTCAATAAAATTTCAACGTATCAACGCAGGAATCTTCATGTGCACCAGTCATAAGTTCTGTGTACTATCTCACTCAATTAGCATAAAATCGATGTTGTTTCGATTGTCTTATTGATTGAAATACAATCTTTTACGGAACAAAAAGTTAATATTTCATTAAAATCAATTTTATGGGTCAAATATGTAATTGAACGTTAGACAGTACTAGATGGAGAACTCAACCCCTCTTTACCCGGGAGACATTGTGCTTTAAAAATCCGGGGGAAATTCCCTCTGATTTTGATGTTCTAATAATTCAATTGTCCACAAAAGCACTGAACCACACAACTGGCGAATGCCCTTTCCAATAGTAGCATCAGTTTTTACCAACACAGTTATCCTGTTTCCATAAATAGCTACTCAAAATTTGAATTCCATTGTTCAAGAAAATAGATTATTTGAGTATTTGATGGAAATTAATAGAGAATTACTCAGAAAAGCGATATGTTTTGAGCGGTTATCAAATGAAAACATCTTAAGATAATGCTGATAGCATGTCTTATTGCATTGGGAAGCGGCGATGAATACAAAAACAGAATTTTTTGAAATTTTTACATCAATCATTGTCATAATTTTCCAAAAGCAGATGGCCGTTTTTGAGATATATTTATTTCACGAATGAGATATCCACACGAATGTCAGACTTACCTAACGATAATCGTGTAGAACGATCGAAAGATCTCATTTGTAGAATAAAAGTATCTTAAAAACGACCATCTGTTTTACAGATTCCCTAAGAATGAGTCTGTTAGCATCTTAGCTATATATCTTGCAGAAAAATTGCAATAACTGCTCATCCAAGTAAATGAATGCACCAAGCATATTGTGAGACAAGACAACATATCTATTTCTTGACTTGGGATCCACTATTATTGGCATAAACTGATGGTGTTACTTATAAAACTTTTGTGATGCTTCCCTTAAAACATTTTTTCCAACGTTGTTGCTTTTTCATATAATAACTATATAGATGCATTTGTGGATGAACAATCTAATTATAATAATGAAGCTATAGTGATATGTAGCAAAATTGCTCATCCCATCAAATTTGTAAAAAAAGTACGAATATCTTCGTTACACATTTATCAATAATTATTAATACATTAATAAATATTGAACAAACATTTCAGTTTCGTAAAAATGGTCACAAAAATGTAAAAAGAAACAAAGCTAAAAGCGTGTGTAGCCACCTCTAGAGGAAATGCACTCCTTCATGTGTTGTGGCATACTCTGGATTGTTGCTAAACATGCTGCTCTGATTTCGTCGTCTGTTTCCCATAGGGTTTGCGCTGATGCAATCAATGCCTCCCTGCTAATGTGAGCTTTCGCATGCAACTTTTGTTGCAGTTAAAAACCACAATTTTTTTTATACAGCTCAAGTCCAGACTGTACACTGGCCAGCGGAGCACAGGAATGTGTTGGATTTCAAAGAAATTTCGCACGGATGAAATGAGATAGCAGTAGGCGCGTTGTCTTGCTGGTAGACATAACCACCGTCAGGAAACCATGCATCGCAATAAGTGCGCAAATGTTGAGATAAAATGTCAACATACTAGGCAGAATTCAGAGACGATTCTCAGACGATTGTGTCCGCCACAAAATTCACGCTTTGTATTGGTAAAACCAGTTAGCTTGAATAATTTGATAATGCGTTCGCAGCTTCGTCGAGAAACTTTCAATGTACACGAAATTCGGCTGATGTTCATACCAAAAACATGATCAGCAATTATCAAAGCGCGAATATTCTGCGGCAGATCCGTAACAGACTGCCTGACTGATCGATCGAAAAGTAGTGCGCTTTTAAATTAATGAAGTTTGTCCAGTAGCTAAAAATATCAACTGACGACATGCTGAAAATGGAAACTCACGCCACGGACAAAAAATTAAAGATAGTAGAGCAAATTACTGAATTATAATCAATCAAGCAAACAGAAACCCCGTTTTGTTGTAAAGAAACCCAATTTTTGCGAAATCAATAGGAGTGGGCAATTTTGCTGTACAACACTGTACTAGGTATTACGGATCGGAATCTGAATTGGAATAATCATATTGAGCAGATAATGAAAAGAGCATCATCTCGTCTTGGCGAACTCAGACTTTTAAAGCCATTCATACCAATAGAATCGTTGATTCTAATATACAATTGATCAATAAGAAGTGTACTCGAATATTGCGCTCCCCTCTTCACCTCACTTCAAGTCAATCAAGAAAAGCAGCTAGAAGGAGTTCAGAGTAGGGCTCATAAAATAATTTGTGGACCACATTGTCAGTGTGCTAACTTTGTTCCGCTTAATTACCGTCGAACTGTTCAAGGCTTTAAACTTTTCATTGACCTGACACATGCCGAGAGTCATCTCCTGCATCATCTCGCCCCGCGAAAACTACAATACAGTGCTAAGTACTGTCTCCTAAGAGTTACCTCGAGATTGCAAGGCGACTCATTCTTGACTAAAATGAGCAAGTTAGCCATCAATAACTTTTGTCTTTGAGATGACCGACGACATGACATTCATCTTCTCGAACTTCTTTCCTGATATTGTTTTTGATTACCTATTCCTGTTAATTTACTTTGTGTTCAGATGTTGTATGGCCTTATAGTTCTCATTACAAAGGTCAATGTCATGAAATAAACGACATTACAGTATTATTATTATTTGTACTTTGTCAATTGCAAATAAGTAATTTGAATTGATTGGCAAAAATGCATAGAAACTGAAAGTCAAAGAAATTAGTGTCCTACCCATTATAGCTTTCGAGTAGTGCTAACTAATATATGGGGAATCCAAGAGTCCTGTTTATGTCTATATACATGTATTCCTATTTACGAGTGCCAACGCTTTCTACTGATTTCCTGATGAAGAAACACATGTCTTGAAGCTTGTGGTTTAAATGAAATTGCAACTTTCAATCATATATACGGCTTTTGATTTAAGAGGATGATTATTTTGTGAAAAACAAAAAATCAATGACAAGGTTCACTTCACAGAACTTAAACATACCAGATATTCACTCCTGTTGATATCAATGGGACAAATGACTGTGAAGGCTTTCTTACAACGAAGGCTGAATGCAAGAGGCCGCATCAATTCTGCTTTCATCCAGTATCGAATGCTGCCATGTTTTCCTTCAAATGATGTCGCGATGCCTCTGTAATTGTAACAGACTCATAATGAGAGCCAAACCAGGATGTGATAATTCAATTATTCCCTATCAATCAGAATTTACAATAAACTCGATTTATCAAAATACACTTCTTTACTAAATCAAAGAAGGAAGCATTTATATGTTGAATGATCATCATCACCTATTGTATATTGTGACTGATCGGCTAACTACATTCAATAATACGTTGAATGATGATTTGCATCCTACATGTGTAAATCTCGAAATCTCTTCTTGCAAATTACGGCACATTTCTATCCAAATGCTAAAACTCATTTTCTTTAAAAATTAGAGAAAACAGAAAATGGGCTAAATTTGATAAAATTTGAATTGATTATCAGAAATATGTATAAACTTAAAGTCACAAGCAGTCGTAGCCATTATAGTTTTTTAGCAATATTAACAAAAGTAACCAATCAGAATTTGCAATACGTTGGACTGACCACAAAATATTTTACAAAATCAAAAAATGAAGCATTTATGTGTTCAAAGATTATCTTATATTGAATAGCTAGTTAATCACATCAAATCATATTGTTGAATGATGATTTACATCTTACATATATAAATCTCGAACAATCTCCTTGCACATTATATTGGGCCCTGTTATCCTAATGCAAAAACTCATTTTTCTTAAAAAATGGTGAGTACAAACAATAAACTAAGGAGTATGGGATTTGGTTCAATTTCAGAAATAATTTCAAAAGCCAGAATCTGCGATACAATATTCCTATCCAACTTCTTTTTCCTTATGCTGCTCATCCTTTTGCATCCCAGACGCAGGCTGTGAAGCCGAAAGGCAAGCACTGTGTGCCAGGAGAGTCGGTTTCATTAAAAAAATTTCCCATTATATTTCTCGACGGCTTCTGGTGTATTTTTTGCATGAAATTTTAGAAAATCTTAGTTGCAAAAATCGCACGATTAGCACTTTTCGAGAAAATGACAAAAATTCAAAATGGAAGACAGAAAAAACCGAAGCTGCTCTCTGGGCCTCGATTCAAAAAATTTCCCTACTGTTTCGTCAACAGTTTCCTATGTAATTTGACCCGCTATTTTCAAATATAATTGTTAGAAAATCATGTGGTTAGCCCTTGTCAAGAACATTAAAAATGGCGGACATAAAACAGAAACTGCATGCTACGGCTCCATTAATAAAATCTCAACTATTTCGTCAACAGGTTCCTATGCAATCTGATGGAGACCACTGAGTCATAAATTTGCTTTGCATACATGCAGGAATGTTCAGAATGTGACCTTTCCAATACCACTTAAGAACCTGTTATGCCCTCGCAAGACTTCTTGCCAATTCATGATGCATATCAATTGAGTCCCAGAATACAGATTCGTTTGACGTCCGCCATTTTGAATTTTCGTCATTTTCTCGAAAAGTACCAACAGAATAGTTTTAAACAGTGATTTTCGACTATTTCATGCAAAAATACATCAGAAGCCGTCAAGAAATATAATGGGATTTTTTTAAAAAAACGAAATCCCCTCTCCTGACACACCGTGGAGGATGATTCAATACGATGATCATATTGCAGCTTCTGGCTTTTTTATATTAATTACGAAGCTAAAACTGGTTCAATTTCTCATTGCATATCCATGCAAATGTTGTACCCCACCAAAAAGAGAAGAAAGTCCCAAAATAATGTCGATGTCAAGTAGCCAAAAAGGAGGTTCATCAACTTACTGATCTGGCAGGATAAACCGGAACGGATACTGATGACGACCTTCATCCAATACGTTATCCTCTCGTCCTGCATAAATTGAACAAAAATGTTTAGAATTTTCTAACTTCCAAAATTGACATTTTCTCATTAAATGTGAAACTACAAACTAAATGATGTACCAATTACAGTACAACATATAAAACGATTGTCTGATGAGGAACTTTGATATTCCTGCGAGACAATTTACTTTACTTATGATAACGCACCCCGTAGCTACATAAGGCTGATAGGTTGTTGCGATTCGCCTGCGCCAGCCGCCAAATAGCCCGGGTTTCTAGCCTGTTGGAAATGAATAGGATTCAGAAAAGATATAATCAAGCAAATCCGTTAAATAAAATGTAATAATATGAAATTCCGTTTAAGCGGCATGATGTGCAATGGTCAATAAAAAGCTGCAGGGCAGTACCAATAGCTCCCCAATACTTAGATGTTTTAGAGCAAAGGAAAACTTTATGTCCCAAAGAACAAAAGTATAGCTAATATGAAATTAATTCAAAAGTATGATACATAAAAAACATTTGATAAACCTATGAAGCTGAACATTTTTGAGGTGAAACAACGAAATGAAACTGAAAATTACTGTACATGAATATTTAACAAAAATCATAAGCGTGTGGCAGCACTGATTCAGCAGCAGATGTTGGTTATATGATTGAAAGTGCTAGACGATAATGAATGATGCATAAGATGGTATTTAGGTGAGTGATTAACCAAGCTGCACCGGTCACAGAAACTTGGTCCGACAAACGAGGCATCTCCTTTTGAAGCTGATCTTTCACAGCAACAGCGTAAGCAGCTGATTTATCAGGTGATTGCCCAGTGAAAAAAACCGTGTGCTTTAAAACATCATATACAAAAAGTAGGGCTATACGACTATGATAATAATTCATTTAACTACCAGTTACTAAAATACTACATTATATCGTTCGATATGCACAGGTTCAGATAGCAGATTGTGTGATCAGCTTCTTTTGCTCGGTGATGCCAGACTACTGAGGACACAATGAAACTTTCAGAATCCACATTAGATTAGTGGAAAAGCATTTACTAAATAGATTTAATCGAAAGAATGTTTGAAGAGACACGGAGATCCTCATCTCTTGATCTTTTCATCGCCTAATAGAGTTTGACGCAGTGGCGCTAGAATAATTTATACGAGCTTATACTGCTGGAAGAGCCTACTGGTCATTTGGCGTCAAGTGAAAGCCAACATCCATAGCAGATGTTTTCTAAGAATCTTGGCAGTAATTGTCTTTGCTGCCATACATTGACCGGAATAGCAAAATATTGTGTCCTGGCAATCATAGCCTTGATATCTAGACTGTCTTATGTGATTGAAAGACTGAAAGATAACAATATTTCGACTTTTGACAAATTTTGGGACACTAACAACCATAGGCGACAGCCGCGACAATGTACATTGTGCAACAAAAGTGCTACAGGACATCCGAATTTTTGCGAAAAATCCGCGACGGCTTCTTGCCCACGCCACAGGACAATGTGTTGTTGCATATGTGACCGCTGAAGTTGAATTGATTAATTCAGAAAGCTGCACTTGTGCACAACAACAAATGACTATAGCATCTGTTTCATAATGACATCGTTCATTTGAAGCATTGTCTTAAAAAATTATGCTTATCATTCATTAGACATTCTTAAAAGCCATTATTCAAACAGATAGTTAAACGCAAGCAGTTAAGCACTTAGACAGTTCAATGCCTTGAAAAAAGGAAGGAAAAATTTCTATTTCTTCAAATAAACGTTATGTCGCATGTCTATTCATTACAAAACATATTCTAGCACGCCGATCATTTGAGATAAACGAATTTTAGTTGCGCTGTTTTTTCGATGGTGTAAAAACAGTTTGGATATTTAACATAAATCACTTAAAACAGTTTAACACAGTTCTGCTATATCACACATTCGGAATTTTCATTTTGACGATCAGATCATATCAATGAAACTAGTCCGTACTTGCAAGTTCACCCTTCGGCCACGTGTCACATTTTAATGTGGTTCTATCAAATTGAGTGGTTCTGAATTTTAGTATTTGCGCATTTTCAAACTAGTTTATTCCTCATAATTCGTTCGATTTGGCCCACTGAAAGGTCATATTTATTACCTATTGTGAAAAGTACTTTTGTCGAAGTTCATATATACGAGAACATAAATCATATCAGGATCATCAATTATGCATTACGCATCGCATACTTTTACTGAAAATTTAAATACTGTGTAAATGCTACTTTTCTAACAGGTCTGCCTGCTTTACTAGCTTTAAGTAGTTTTATTTTGTCAGTTAAAATCATTTTGAAAACCTTGCGAAGCACCGGAATTCGGATGCATTCACGTTGTCTTAAGTCTTTGAAATCTCATTTGAAGGTACCTACTTAGACTGGTGGAATTCTTTTTTGCAGATGCCCTGGAACGGTCACTTCTGAAAGAAGATTTTGCACATTTATAAGGGTCTATTTACTTTTCAGCTGTAATCCCTTCAAAAACTAATCCTAAAAAAATTTTTTTACTGAAAATAAATTTCTCAATAAATGCAGTCAGTTGAGCATCATCAAAAGCACTTACAACCCAATAGAGGCACAACGCATTACAACCCAATTTTGCACCATTAGAAATTCACGCGCCAAATGAATCAATGTGATTTTCATGCAATTCCGACCAATGCTTAAGTAGTCAGTGAGCACGAGAGGTAGCGAATCGGTCTACATGGCCGATAAGCTTCACAGGCTAATATGGATAGGGATAGTGCAAAATTGATTCAAGAATTAAGCAGACATGGAGTTGACAGAATTCAACGAATAAATGAAGGCTGTATTGAGAAATAGGAGACGAATTCCCAATAATAATACTGATGAAGTCGATCTGGATATACCTTCTTTCAATTGCTGGCTTCGTAGCCTATTTACCTATATATCCGTTTTGTTATTTTGTACTTCTGAATGTTATTCTATGTCACTCACACTACACACCTGTTTTTGTGAACATGCTCTTCATCTAGAAAGAAGTTGCAGTGTATATTCGAAGAATAACTGCATCTGATCTTTAATTCAAGTTATGCACAGTTTCATTATCTAATCCAAATACATCCTAAATCAATTGAAAATGCAATTATTCGTGTTGAGGTTAAAAATGCCAACAAACTTGATTGACAGAAACTCCAAATAAACATATTATCATGGACCATGGATTATCATGAATCATGTATGCACATTAGCATTAAAGCGCAATACTTCACTGACAAATGAAAATAAACAATTGAACAATTGAACAATTAGCGAACGCAACAGCAAGATTTGATGAAGCTCATTCACTCTTCAGAATTGTCTGTAGGCTACACATCAGGCCTTCAACCAAAACTTGCGATCGCATTAATTCAAATAAAAGAAGCTGGGACATTCCCATAACGAGTCTTGCATATTGAAAATAGCTTCAATAATTTAACATACTGTATAGTATTGATATAACCTGTGGTTTCCTTTAAGAGGGCAGGTGGTGCGTTCTCACCGGCAGACATAAATGGTGACCACGTGTCAAATTTTTTGACTATCACATGGGGCTGCTTTAGAGCCAAACTTGACGGCTCTAAAGCCGTTGATCTCTGTGGGAGCACATTTCCCACTATTCAATTTATTGACTCACTTGGCGCTTCATTAAGTCACTAACTTAATGCAAACTACCGCATGGGTTGCTAGTCCTGGACGGCATTGCGACTGAGAATTGTCTGAACAAAAATGAACAACGATCTGTAGTGAAATGCAACCCAATATATTTTAACTTTAATACACAAATATCAAATAGTTACATGAAGAGATACTTCATTTTATAAATGCACAGAATTAAGCTGAAACTTCTAGGCATTCTCCGAGTGAATCATACATCATATAGCATAAGTTGCAGATCGTAGTTTGCATTATCGATCGCAACCTTAAATTCGAAGGATATCTCAGAGATGTGAAATTCCATTCAGAGAGAGGCCTATTAGCTGAGTTAGCATTCTTTTTCTAAATTCATGGATTTATTCCCACATTCAATTAGATTGGTCAATGGAAGAACAAAAATACACATGCTTCCTATGACACTGCATAATATAAGAAGCAAAATTATCATGATAGATCGAAATTGTGATCAGAATAGGCATAGATAAAATCACCATGTTTCATATAATGACGGCTCAAATTGCATTATGGGGCAGAAATTCGGTCCAGTTCTGGGAGGAGAATTGCCTTCATGTGGAAGATCTTTCAAAAAATGACAATCGTCATTTAGAGAAAAAAATAACGCTTTTTCATCACATGACTGTAAAAGCAAGTAATCAGTAAAAAGGAATGAATTTCTGAATAAATTAGAGGAAATCACATGTTCTTAAATATGAGAATAATACTAAAACGAATTTTATTGTTCAACATATTTGAATTATGGGCAGCTATCTGAAATAGGCCTATGCGAAAAGTAGGCATTCTCTGTAGATATAGATATTGACATTGTTCACAATAAAGCAACAAATTTTAATAATTAGCTAAATATGATCTGTCTCAAGTGTGATATGAAAGTTATGATTTTTATCACAGCTTATTGTTAAGAGGACAGCTAGAGATCTATTTATAAATGATGATGAAAACAATTACAAAAAAAACAACAAAAAATTGCAAAATAATGCATGACATCATTATTGATGATATTAATTGCAAATATGCCTATATAAATTTTGTGCAATTTAGTGGAATCCATCCATTAGAAATGAATGTCAACCACCTAAACAAAAAAGGTCAACTTAATCAAAAACTGAAATAAGATGCGATGGCCTATTGAACTGTGCCTAAAATAACAAGGAGCCTCAAAGAACACACAACTTATATTATAAGGGTCGATAGGGGACAAATCGGGGATTTTTTACGTTAAGTCAGGGATTTCTTCCTACATTTTCAAGTCGATAGAGCATTACATTCAATATAAGATTCTGACGTCAGAATCGATCCATATCTTACAGAAAATGTTCTTCAATGCGATCTTCCGAATGGTCGAGTTCTTGTGCCCCTCTCTGAAACAAATTGTCATTGCAGTACTTTGTAGTATTTAGCATGATCGCGAAAGAATAATGAACATTCAATATCAGGCATTGAATACTACGTTTGAGGATGAATCATCGGAGGCTAATGTCGGCATAAGAATTACAGCTGCTTGTGTTCAAAGAATTGAAATACGGTATATAATTATAGCAGTTAATATTAGCAATAATGGCACAATCAACTATTACGTAATTAAGTATTGCAGATTAACAACATCATGATGCATTTTTAATTCGTTTCTTTGGCGAATTTCAAAGCAAAATAATGATGTAGATCTTACATAACTTTCAGAAGAAAATTAAAATTACTCGTATGCTCGCATGCTCAGTAATATGAATGAAGCAAGTCTATGCCTACACCGTTCATGCTCACGAGTGAAGATATTTTAGTAGTCTAATGCGCCTACTTTGCCACAAGATAGATCATCAATTCATAAGCATATTAAGTCGGTTCACCATAACCATAACTATTGCCATCTGTTCACGTTAACCGGTTAATTCATTAACAATCCCACTAAAATCTAAGCATTTCTAAATACTTTTTTCCGACTACTTATTTTTTAGAAAATCTGCATTTAAAATGTCATGAATGCATCTAATTTGGCAATAACAAGCAGTAGCTATTGTTTAAAGTTAGTAAACAAAAATGACTAAAATGCCGCATTCTACACAGAATTGTCTCAAATTATCTGATGTAATCAGTAACAATAAAGGAAAGAGATTATCAAGTTCATTATTGTGTTCAATTCCTCACCTCTTGAGAAGAAAAGGCGCATGAAAATTTGAATTTTTCTGAGTGGCTTCGGTGATAGAATATAGCTTTTGAAAATATTTAGAAATATGCCTAGTTTGTTGGTCATCCTACTATTATTATCCTGTCTATTGCTTATTGGTTATCCTTCTAAATAATCTAGGACCTTGCAACTTCTTGTTAAATGTCGTTTCGCAACAACAGAATCAATTGCCAGGACATCTAAGTAGATGTAAGAGAAACTTCATTTAGCGCACATTTTACGTTAGTGTTTCATGATTAATGGCATCTGCACCTATTTGTGAATACAATCAATAAGAAAAATTTCAAACCATTTTTTCTAGGATGTCAATTGAACGTACATTGAGAAGCTTTGAATTCACTGTTGTATTTACATACCTGCATCGAACAGAGTTTGGCGAAAATGGAAATATTCAACTTCAGCATTGAAATGCTCAGTATACGACCCTAGTCGAGTGCCCGTACTACGAGATTCTGTCCAGTGAACTTGCACTAGTCCACGCATATTGACGACTAAATGGCGTATTTTTGTACTTGTTTTCACTTCGATATTCACACTGCCACTAACTTCATCACCAGGATAGTATACAGCATTGCTATTCTCTAAAGTGAGATCGAAGGACTTGACCCTTCCCATGATTGCAATGTTCTCAACTCATAACAGAGAAAATCAAGAAAACAACATTCAGAAAATGAATGATAAAGCGAGTGCAATGTTTCTGCTGTCAGCTGAGGTAATTAAATCTTCGCGCTAATCGACAGTATAACGAGAGTCCATTAATATAGAGTGCTATAACAAGCATTCAAAAGACCGCTAAAAGCTCTAAAATGTATGTGAACTTCAACTTTTGACACTTTTGACATTGCATGATGAGCCACATAGCAACTTGTTTTGGAAACAACTTAAGCCATGACTGCGATTTCCAAATGACTTGTGAGGAGCAAGGTAGATGAAATATCGTTGCTTGTGAGATGCCAAAGATATTTAACACTACTTGTTTATATGGAGCTAGATTGGACATAATTCAATTATCGTGGCACCTCTCTCGTTGCCTAATTAGACTGGCAAAAAAGCATTACGAGTATAGGAACAATACTGCTTTTTTGCAAACTGCTCTGAATGGGTTTCACGCGAATCACAATCTCGCAGTTTTTCTTTTCACAAATAACGCGAGAAATAATGTGGTGCATAAATGATTAGTTGCCGTTCAAGTCAGAACTATAAAAATCGTTAACAAGTTTTGAGTTAAAACAGGAGTCTAATTGCATTTTTGCAGTTATCTCCATTGTTTTGCGAGGGCACGATTTCTTTTTGGTTCAGGCATTTGAATTATCAACCTAGTTATCATTTGGAACGTTTGTGGCGGTTTTTGCTTGTGTTGGTTTCGTGCGAGAGATATTTTTGACACCAGGTTTTCTAGGAGTTATGATTTAGTTGTTTAATAAAGCCACGTGCTTTGCTACCATGGGTAATGTCATAGGGTAATTGCTGAAAATTTAAGTAAAGGTTGGTGATTAGATGATGTAGTAAGTTTGAGGCAGCGGCTATTACACCGGCTGGGCCGATACTTTGGTTTTGGCTATTGCACCGGCTGAGCTTTTACAACACTACACCATGTCTGTTGTCCCACTTCGTGTTTCCCAGCTGTTAAAGACTCCAAGTGACTCAATGTAGCAAGAAATATGTACAGTCATTTGTCCTGATTCTATCTTGTCTCGCTTCAGCCTTAGAGAAATATTGTGACCCCATTCGTGGGAAGCATATTTCCTATAGTTTTGAACTACTCCAAAACACTAGAAGAGACCCTGTTTGTGATCAATTCTTATTTTTTTCTAGAATCTTGTTCTGTGGTTGATATTTTTGTGGACAATTTGGTGTAGATGTTTTCTACTTTTCACTGGTGATGCGATCAATACCACCTCAGTCGCTGTGATATTCACGAGAACGAAATTGGACCGACTCAGCCGTTGTAGCAGCCATCACTGCCTTTCATTTCTTGACGTGATTCAAATTATAAGTGGGCCTTAATTTTTGTGTTTAGTGTTTTAGCAGATTATGTTCTATTTCAACAAATAATCATTCAAGTAAATACTTGAGAGACAGTATCGACAGGCTACATACAAGTTGAGCATATTACGGATCCTGTAGATGGTGATAGTTCTTCTTGATGTAGCCCACTTGTCTTCCGAAAAGTGAATTTAGACGTCTATATAGCCCAGTCAACCGCCTAACAGACATGATTTGCATCCTCAGTTCACATGTTTCTATGCTATTTCTAAGCACACAGTTGGTTCTTGAAATCCTATCGAGCATTTACTCACTCGTAAAATACTGCAATTGATCTTTTTTTATCATTTTAATTTCATTCCAAATTCTTCAGAAATTTGTCAAACGTAGAGAACATAGATCTACTGAGCACGATTTTCTACAAGTCAGGATTCCGGTATTCTTCTCATCTCTCCTACTGTTCGTTTCTTGTACAATTTCGTGTTGACTGTGTACACCCTCCGACGTATCACCTTCGCTCCTCTCGAATGCATTTCACTAGTCAACCGAGAAATTCAATTTCAGGTTTTTGGATCTGCCATTCAGGCCTCGATGCCAAAACTTCTTGTACCCGCACTCATGCCAACACTACATTAGTTTAGCCGAATTCTAGGATTCATGGAAAAATTTCACTCACCTATATATTTTTCGATGGTAAATTCTCGAAAGTTACGATAACCGATGAAAATCAGTCGAAAATCACTTAACTGTAATTCTAGACACCACCTCTACGGTAGTTGTGGTGATAAGTGCATGAAGCTGCTTGTTTATTAACAATTAGAAGGTAAATTTTTTACAAATTTGATGCTATCTTGGACGGAAAATAAGTGAAGCCACCCTGTCATTCGTCCATGTTTGAGCGGGATGAGATAGCCTACTAAAATTGCCCAGTTGGTAATATATTTGCATGATGTACTCCCAGATTATTTAGAACTGATTATCTTATCAATTGCTATTTCACTGCATTAAGACATCTCAGATGCCTGCCATATGAGTAGGCCTAAGTAGCAGCTCTTACTCTAGTAAGATAACTGTACCGAGGGTGGCGGCCGAGTGCGGAAATTTTGTTGCGTCCCGGGAATCGCCCCAAAATTTTAGTGAAAATTTTAGTCAATTAGGTGGCTCTTAAATAGCCCGGCAATGCCATTTTGTGACTACTTACCACTAAGTTCAATGAGCAGAATTTCTTGGATTTCAACAGTTTTTAATATGGCTGTTTTTAAGCCCACTATTTCTATAAAATTAAAGTGCATCAGAGTTTTCGTTGGAATTTCGAATGAAAGTCAGTGACTAAGCTAAGTCATGAGTTCGAAGCCATATAGTTAATCATGACAAGAAGGCCACCTAATCAATGGGGCTTATGTATAGACCACCGCTTCCAAATGTCGGGTCGCTAGTTTATGGAACCATCCAGAGCTTCTTCCAGCGGTAAAGATTTTGCTCTCTAATGCGGTCCCGACAATACCAGAAACGCGGGAAATATATCAATAGATACCGTTCTAAGTAACTAATCAAGCACATTTTGCTAGCTCATACCATATGCGCCAAAAAGGCCCAACCATTAAATACCTGGATACATGTGTTTAACGGCGATATACGCACACATGTGTTTCTTAACAAAGTACACCGAAATTCTAATCGACGGTCAAATAAAATCTTTCAAGAATACTGAATTAGCTGAAGGCCTATTAAAAATTTGATGACATTACCGGTACTATGCCTATTGTTTTGAAAGTAATCAGAGCCATAAAAGTTCTTTGATTAAACTGAAGTAGGCCTACACATTTAATCGCGCATTTAGCTGCTTAGCTATTTTTTGAAACAAGCACAGTTAACCAGGTCCTTATTCAGTGGCTTGTAGCCATGAACTACTTATGAGATCTGTATTACAGTGATAGAATGATTAATTTTTTGTACTCGCTAATGATCAAAAAGCAATTCATTTTCATCAACTGATGAATTTTACTTTTATATTTTTTCCATGCAATTTTTACCTATTGTCTATTTGAACCGCCATCGCTATCATTTGAATCAAGAAAGATCAAGACCTTGATTCTCCAGCATTATATCTGACTTTGCTGGAAACAACAGACACAAATTTTATGACAGACGGTTACCATGTGTCCTTTGTTTCTGCGCAAACTGATACAAAAAAGATGATAAGTTGGAGTACTTCTGACGTTTACGATTGTTGTTGTTTTACCCGGCTCCGTCCAGTGGATAGGAGGCTTCGTATCAAGACAATACAAAGCGACAGACCTAGTAAGCAAATATATGCCCACTGCTGGTGAGGATATGGGCACTCCGATACCACCGGAGTGCTGCCATGCCAAGGGTGAACAGCATTGACCGGGGTAGTTAGCATCCTCGATGGTCCGCCCCAACCCTCACCGTCGAAGAGGGGCGGCGGCCATCGCTGAGGGGACTTTGGAAAGGGAGAAGTCATAATATGCCACAGGGGATGAAGCTCTGAAAGCTTTGATGCATATCCCAACATGAGATTCGGTTGTCAGGATCCCCCGCAATATCAGCTTATATAGCCACCGATGAAGGGCAATGAGAAAAAAGTTATCAGACTGCCAACACCAGAGCTGCAGCGGTAGAAGGTCCCTTTGATTCGCCCAGGGCTGCCACTCTTCCGGTTTTAACCGGAATTCTGGCTTTTTAAACTTAACTAAGTAGTGGGAAAATGTTCTACCAAGGAACAGAAATTTGCTTAGAGCAGTATTGTAGGGGCCTTCTTGAGATCGCTATGAAGTCCTTTTAGATTGTGAAGGGGCCCTTTCAGATTGTGAAGGTCCCTTTTGAGAGCGAGAGGGGCCCTCTTGAGATCGTCAGGGTTTCTTTTAGATTGTGAAGGTGACCTTTTGACAACGTGATGGGCCCTCTTGATATTGTGTGGGGACCCTTTTAGATTGTGAATGAGCCTATTCAGCTCGTGAAGGGGCCCTTCAATTTTAAACAATCATGAATTTCAAAGCAGGTACTTTCGAAAAATCCGCGTGACACTTGATCAGAAGATCTTCTACAATTGCAAGTCACTGATTCCTTCGTCAATCATGAAGAAACAGGACTCAACGCAAGTAATCAAGATTCCGAAATAAATAATTTTAGGTGGGAATGCTTGACGAAAAATTTGTACTACGTTCGTATGGAGTTTTGATTGCTTTGATTCCCTACAAAATGCGCCTTTCAAGAGGCGTGCTAGAAAAATAAAAGTATGAGAGATCTACCAAATGTTTCGGGAATACAAGGGGTTGACGAATGAATATGCGATTACCTGTTGCAAAAGTGGTTAAATTTCGGATAAGACACCAATGAAAATTGAAATCTTGCAAGCAACTGCTTAAGTGATCAACATTTCCTTTCGTATTGATGCTATGTTTACTTGTGCCATGGCCTCTGAGCTTTGTTTGATAAAGTAGCTGTCACAAGTTTGTTTATTTTTTTAGATATGTCATTGTTTTTTCATTTCTTATGTTTGAAATACAAGAGATGAGAGGAAGGCTTGATTTAAATCATTGCCGGACCTAAAGCACTTTTCAGTCGGAACTGCAAACGTTTTTGGCTTCTTAGCCGTCATCGTTGCAATGTACCCTATTGTAAGGAATCAGTAACTCACCGCGCAAACCATCAGTACCTGGATGTGCTTGGAAATTGGGCAGCTCACCTTTGTGCTATTTGCATTCCTGTTTACAAACATGAATTTTTGAGAGCGAGCTCTAGACAATGAGATTTCAACTACATGCATTTCATCAATTGTAGATGTCTGTAGTTCGGATGAAGATTTATCTGCATGTGAGTTACTGACTATCTACAAGCATGCTGACTGCACGGCTAAAATTCCAGAAAAGTTAGTCCACTACTTCTCGTAATGGCTTCAATCAAATATCTCTCTGTCATCTCTTCCTTCTTTCCTTTCATGGTCTGGGCATAATTTCAGATTAAGTGTCATATTAACTAGCATGGTGTCTGTAATGTGCGATAGGTTTTAGTCGTCAATTCATGCTGTGTGACATGGATTACTTTTTTTGTGTAACGTGGCTGATGATGCTTTATTTAGATATTTGTTTATGATATAATTTTTTTCCCTGTTAATATAAGAGGATATCTCACAATGAACCCTATCGTCACTTACTTATAAATTCCCTATTCTCTCACTGATCATTTCAAAGCTTTTTGAAATGGCAATTAGCGACTCAATGATGACTTACTGCAAGTTCTTTATGATTCAAAAGAAAGCAGTTGTTAACACTAGTAACACTATGACAATTTATTTTCTTCTTGCTCAGCATTTGCCCGAACATAATCTAATTCTTCAGTCAGCCGCGTAAGAGCATGTCTCCACACAATCGCTCGTCAATCTGGTCAATCAAATTTTGTTTTCCAGTTCATCCAAAAGAATAGGATGACTCCAGCGCACCATTTCCTTAACATGTTCAAGCGAATAAAAAGTCACAAGGCATTAACTGTAATATCGGAACCCATTCCATAGGCTGTCATTACGGTCAATCCATGATTTAGGAAAATGATTGTTTAAATAATTTACGATCGGTCGGTAGTAGTGCGCTGGCACTCCATCCTGCTTGAAGATGCTCCTATCCTGTGACATTCGTTATCACTTTACACAGCATGAAAAGGAAGTTTTTACCATTCATTTTCAGTTTCTCGAAAGAAAAATGGCTCAGCTGCGCTTCATAAGGAAATGACAGTCCAAGCTTTTAGACTGCGTTGATCCATGGATTTTCTGTTCGGGTATTTGTTGTGACCAGACCGCTCTGCAGAGTCAGTCTTCCAAACATCGAACAGTTGACAAGCCATTCCCAGTGGTTTCAAGAAAGACAGGATCTTGTATCGTGTGACGTCTTGGCATGATTAATAGAAAATGACAGCTGCACGAGAATAATGCCTTCTAATTTTGAATGTAAAATTTCTGAACGAAATGAAGAAGTTTATTTTTGAAACAGTTAAGCTGATTATTCATGCCGGTTTTGAGTTACGGGAGAGGGATGAGTCTCAGTAATACATTCTGTTTAGACTTCAAAAGCAGTTCTTTCGAAAATAGCAGTTTTTCCAGTAATGCATGTTAGTGAACCTGGTAAAAACTGATGTTTAAAAAAGTATCAGTAGCAATATTATGCCATTTATTTACTTGTTGACTGAGGATTCACTAGCATCTTTATTGCAGCAGACCCAACTTCTACCTGAACGCTTTCAAAACTAATCGGATTGTGAGATATCGATTGATCGTAATTTTTTTACTTTAAGGGGGCCCACGGCTACCCATTTTATGGGGGCCCATTCCAATTTGACTTTCCGGTTTTTATTTTTGATAAGAGTGGCAGCCCTGGATTCGCCATTTACAGTGCCTTTTACGACACGCGGGAAAACGTCGGTCCTATTCAATTCCGTCCCGAGAACCGCACAGGTGGCGTCTACGGTTTTCGTCCAGTGTGGCAGTTTCCTGGCTTCCCATGTCGATACTTCTTTATAGGATCGTGCCATTGCATTAACATGCACATTTTGATACCATGGTTTTCTATCATGGTTGTTGCTTGTCATTTGTTACTTCAACTCAACATGTTTGAACATTTCAGTCTGATAAATCGTCTAAATACAACTTTCTAGAATTTTATGAATCAGATGATGAAAATGAAGAATTTTTTATCTTTGGAAAGTTCAGGAAATTACCTTTTCTGTCGACATGAAATTATTCAGATCCCAAGGACTTCATTGAGTGTAGGCTAATGAGGAAAAGCGCATGTTTATAAACTTACGGACCAGCGGTCACAGAATTCAAAAATTTTGATAACTGAGTGCGGTGAAGTCAAATATCGTTCATTATCTAGCGCGTCAAAATTTAGTGGCAAAATTCAAATAGGAAATGTTTCAAATGTTGTGATAGAAATAGCTTAAAGAAATGTCCGGATAATTCTTGAGCGATGTAATTGGAGTGCAAATCTGGTCAAGATGTGTAAATTCGGTAAAAGAACCCGTGAATCGCCCGGAAATTTAAAGCTTGAAATCTGGCCGCCACCCTGTGTACCACATTCATGGGTGAGATTCTTCCGGAAATTTGGCATGAACGTTAATAGGTCTCGGGATTCGTCCAAGAACGTCATGAAACAGAAGGGTGGGGGTAGGGTTTTTTCTGTGGTTGTTGAATTTTTCAGTACGTTTTGAGAAGCAAAGTTTTTTAAGATTGTTTTTATATTTTCCTATTTTCGTCAAACATATTTTTGATTAGACTGTCAGGCATATTTTAGTAAATATTTATCAGTAATTATTTCAACTTAGAAAGTAATATATTAACATATTTGCTAATGAATTGTCTTCTCCCTGCCTTAAATACTAGTTGAGTGCTGTTTCTTCGGTTGAAGAATTCGAAATTTATTTGCCATTAATCGAATACAGAAATCTTATAGAAGCGCATGGCGACGCCGCTTGATTAAAATTCAATGAAATCTTAGTATTTCTTTTAAACTTCAGTTCATTACGAGAAAACAGCAAAACTTCAAGAAAGAAGTCAGAAACAAACAAATTATTCGAAGAACAGCTTCGCTGTCCTGTTTCTGCCCATTTTACAAGACCTAGTTTATCCCCTTATTTTTTGCATGCTTAGTTGCTGTGAGGCCTGCCAATGGTACCGCGTGTAAAAGTCTTGCCACTACAAATTGCTATTAAACCAACGATGTCTTACGCATGCACATTCATGATGTCCTCATACTTAACTGTGATCAAAATGAATTGCCGACTATGAATGTTTTCCCCTCTATGAATTTGAAATGCTGAACTCTTCTAAATAACAATTCTTCATTAGAAAGCTATGATCTTACACACTTTTAGTAGGCTATTCATCAATTATCATTTTCATGTTTACATTTCATACGCACGAACTATGCGCAGACCACCCAGACATTCGCTTTTTCGAAAATATGCCTGAATTTTCGCTTTTATCGAGTGGCATTCGTTTTTTTTCGCTTTTTTGGTAGAGCAGGAAAAAAGTGTTTCGTAGTACAGGCATTTTTTACATGTTGACAACGCAACATGACTTTTTGTCATGTTGCCCTTTACTTTAGTCATGCTATCATCCATTTGTTTACAATTGAATGCATATCTTGACGATCGCATAATCTTATGTAATAACTATATTACATAGGCATTGGGAAATGTGCCCTTATTAGCCAAAAAAGTTATGTAGCAATTCTGGAAGGCAAAGCCTTGTCGTAGTGCGTTCCGGTAATTGCACAATTTTTACAGTAACTTTGAGGCCATGGTGCTATAGCTTTTACACGATTCTGAATTGATGCATGCTGAAAGTACATGCGGTTTACATGATACAAATGAATGTCATTGAATTTATCAGTCAAGGAATTCGAGACATCAATCCATGCTGGCTTGCCATAGACACACGAGGCCTACTATCGAATTTTCTTAGAAGACTGATTTTGGATTAGTGAAACAAGCGGTTCAGTTCGTGCGAATGAGTGAGGTGCATTGCATAATGTTGATAAATAGGCATAAGAAATTGAGATGATATACACAATGGAATATTTTCTGTTGAATTTTTTATTGCACTGCCACTTTCACTGTAATTTTCTTGAAGTACGTGTAACTAGTCAAAAAGTTGATGTGTATAATAATCATTTTGCATCTACTGATAAAGACATTAATATGAAGCTGATATGATCGGATATGTGTAGCCTATTGTCGTATAACCACCTGAAACTTTCTGAGTTTTAGATTGAAGAATAGATGTACCAGTAGGCTTAATGCACTATTTTGTAACTAATTTGACAACCGTTTGCATTACTGCAGTCATACTGATTACGTCATGCTTCACCCGCTATATAAATGTATGAGCTGTGTGATGAGCTATGAGGTATCCACTTATCTCGTGTGCTTCAACAACTCGTGACTTCTGGCAAATGCGCCAGTAAATATGAATGCCCACATAAAATTCAACGAGAGAAAGTGTTGTCAACGATCCAAGACAATAAGAACCTTGCATCGCAGAGCTTGGGCTTGGTTTTAGACAAATTGTCTGGACTATTTGTCATGTTTTGAATCGAATTGGAAAGAGCCAATATTGAGAGACATTGATTTTATTTCCGTTTTCGTTCTTTATTACAAAATAATGAAGACAAGAATAAAGTCAATGTTTTTCAATATTGGCTGTCTCCAATTCAATTCCAAGCTTAGACTTGGTTGCAGATTTTAGTAGACGTGCATGGAGCATGATCTTGAAGGCCGTTGAAGTAGGCTGCATAGTGATAGTTTTTTATGGAATATTTTCAAAGATTTGTCCAACATAATAATTTATCGTCGGCTTTCATCAATTTAGATTTATAATATTGATGTATATTTACACTGTAAAGTTTTGATTGAAAAAGTACTAATATATGTTTCATAACAAGCAGTTTTGATTTCTGGAATAGGCCCACTTACAGTCAAAAGCTTGACGGAAAGGGTCTGTAAAGAACCCACTTGAATGTAAGTCACTGACAGCATAATTTTCTCTCTTTGGCAGCCGTCTATTGTTGGTAAAATTCCATTTTTGAAATATTTATAATCTAATCACTATGGGGCTGCATAGTTGAGTATTATCAAATTCATTGATTGTAAATATACAAGTTGACACTTTTACATCTAAATTAACGTTTGCCCATCTTATAAAATATCAATTTTGCTCCAATAATATAGCTTAGTTATGAGCATTATCTTCCTTTACAAAAATGCATCCCATTGAGCAATATTATTAGCATGATATTAGACTTGCGAGTTCTGAAAAAACTACAAAAATTTTCAGATGAAACCTTTAGTGTACATTCTATCACTGTATAAAATAATTGCCATATTGATGTAGAACCTTAATAAGGATCCTTAATTCGTCATATGATCCATTTCGCATGACTTAAGCTAACAGACACCTATCGAATAAATACTTGAAAATATCAATATGCCTTGGAAGAGATGTTCAAAGTTTCAGGCTAATTTAGCAGTTGGAAGCATGACAGCTAAAGAAATTTTCTTAACCACAGAAATTATAAAATCGTCTTCATTGCTGAAGTTTCTAGCAGTATTTTTTTGATTTTTTTTCAACACTATGTTTCAACAATCCTATGAAACAATCTTGGTATCTACATTATTTGTCTAAAATCGAAGCAATCTGAATTGATTGCTGTTTATATATCTGATCATTAATAGAATACAAAAGCTAGCTTTATGTATAAATATGGTCCGGTGTATTTGCGAATCGTTTGGCAAGATGCAAGTAAAATGCTTCCTAAGTGGTACTCCGACAAGTTATCATTTTTGTACAAGTAATATTTGCAATCTACACAGGTTCGTAGTGTTCGTGGTAGTGCATGGGTTGATGACATATGATGTCTTTATAACACTTCTACATTGTTTTGATGTAAAAAATTTCGGTTCGCTTTTTTTTCGCTTTTCTAAGTTTAGGATTCTTTTTTTCACTTTTTTAGATTCGAATCGGCTGGGTGGTCTGTATACGTCAAAGTTATCTAATTGTATGGATGAAAATTGTCGAAGCTTGATGTTGGTGTTGCCTGCTTGTGAACGGAACCTTGATTACAATCTTATGACAGGTGAGTTTGTATATTGTAAGTACCGGTACTTCTGTATGTACAATTTATCCGTTAAGCCTTCTCACTATATAAGTCTCACGTATAAGTCTTCTCACTGCCCTCCAATGTTTCGTCGAAAAATCGCTAAGTCGTATATCGAATCAACTCACGGATTCGATTTTGAACTTCAGGTGGCAGTTGGAGTCGATCAGCGCATTACAGAAAAAACCTCGAGCAAATGAAATCCGGATAAGGAATGGATAGATGCCATAACTCCTAAATGTCACAATGATGATCTTGTTTTCCATGACGATAGTATCAGCAGTTGTTGAAGCCCTTTATACCTTGATTTAAGACTCCGTCAAGCAATTCCAAGACTTCCAGCACATTGAGAAAATTTTCAATGTCTTCAATGCTCCGCTAGCGATAGCTATATCAGAAGCAGATGAAGCTTTGCAACATGAATTGTGTGGCTTATAAATTAATCAGTTTTGCCTATGCAAGGCTACTCTGCTAATCATTCGATTTTAGCCTCTTCTTTTTGAAGATCACCACCCCAATTAGTGATCCGCTTTGGATTACGCTTTCACTCACTGTTTGGAAGTATTTGTCCTTGTGAGTCAAATATTTTCCACAATAAAGTCTATCAAATCTAGAGCGCCTTAGCCTCAGTTGACGCGAAGAAACTGACCTACAAAGTGCAGTAACTACTACTAGTAACTAGGAATTTACTTGTTTTACTTGCATCTAATAGGCGTAGATAGTGAAAAAGTTGAATAATGTGAACTGCAGTCCGCGGCCTTATTTCCCTGCCAAATGCTGCCCGCGCCAGTATAAAGTTTGGACAATCCTGATAGAGGTTCAAGTTGCTTTCAAGCAACGACCGCAATCGGTAATGAATGCTCCATATCGACCACAAAGACATATTCTATTGTGCCGACTTGCGCATTATGGCATTTTCAGTGAAATTGCTCTAAATGTTCTTGAGGAATTCTGAATGGAGTTCCCTTGTCGCGTGTTATAAATTTCGAAGACCTAAAGGGCGCATCGAGTAATCTTGCTAGTTGCTACATTTTCTGATGCGTCGCAAGTCACACTGAGTTATAGTTGATGATTGAAGATGTCTTGATACAGATGGTATTGGACTACATTTTACCAATAGCAATAGTAATTGATCTGACTAGAATGATGTCAAATACTATACCTTTTGCATTCTATTTCTAGATAAGTGAATTCAATTTCTGCTGAGCAAGATATCCATTCATTTATCATGTCCGATTTCTAGATACTCCTTCTCAATCTGTTATTCATAGAACAAAGATGCACTCATAGTACATTCAATATCGTTATTCTGAGATTCAAATTCTGGAAGATTACGTGTGGAGCTTCTGGATATTGTCACCTTCATCTCACTCTTTCGTCTAACCGGGAGTGTGTCTGGCATTATACTCACTCGTATGTCTTGTATCAACAAGCAGAGTGGCGATACATGTTATGACACCAGACTTGGAAAGTGCATGAGCATAGCGCAAACTTCTCGAGATCATCTGATAGCAGCTTGACAATCCGTGTCAGACTTCTTGCAGCATGCAGATCAGTTAGGCATTCATAGGCAAAATGCAAGAAGCATGAAAGCCAATTTTTGAAATACTGAAAGCGACCATCTGATAAGCACGTACTTATACAAAGGTGAGTGAATCGATGGTAGCCGCATTGGTGAGATGAGTGGAAGAGAAGTTTATCATCACCTTGTTGGAGATCAAAGAGAAAGTGCAGAAGGAGTTTTCACCAAGTCCATCTGTCTGCGTCCTAGCCATAAGTCCTGACTTGGAGAGGAAGCTTGTTATCAACAAGCAGTTATCCAACCTCTTCTATCGCAATCCGCACCTATCCAATGGAGGGAGCCGGGCATCAAACAGGGAGGCAAAGCTTTTATACTATGGCTTGTATGCAGTGACATGCAGACATTAGCCTTCCAAGATGACTGGGCGAACACGTGGACATTCAGCTGTAAGCATAGTAGAAGGAGAGCACGGTAGAAGCCTAAGTGGTTCTTTAGCAACATCACCAATACATGGAATTGTTCATTCAGCATGATTGGAGGCGGAATGAAGACCAATAATTTCTGACTTTTTATCTGAAATCAGTGAATTTCACTTTGAAGAAGAATTTACGACTGTAATTGACAAGGCATTATCGCAGTCTGAAGCGGATTTACACTACGACGCTATGTCGAGAGGGATCGTGCAAGTCCTAGTATCCAAGGACAGCTAAGTGGCCATGAAATAGCAAAGACAGGTAAAATCCGGAAAATCATCTTCCATTAAACTTTTCTTGACTTTCAGATTTTCATCCCAATTTTAGGGATGAATTTTGTCATTCTCGAATAAAATGTCTTTGCGCAAACATAGTCATCTTATGTTAATCAGAAATAGGAAATGAGTATGACGAAAATGAATGCACTAAAATCTATGAAATTTGCCATAACATAGGCATAGGCATTTGGATAGGAAAAAGTCAGTAGAAATTGAATTCACTTATTCAAAAATAGAATGCAAAAAGGTGTAATTTATCTAGTCAGAGCAATTACTATTGCTATTGGTAAAATGTAGTCCAATACTATCTGTCGCATATTTCTATTCCTCCTTTTCCCTACTGAAATTTGTTAACATAGTTTTTACTTTTTACTAGATTTCTTGTCTACTCCCTTATTTCCTATGTTAATGTGAAATTTGAATTCATGACTTTTGCGTTTATGTTAAATTCCTTCTATCTGATGATGGTTGCCGAATAGCAACCGAAATTAATTACATCATAATTTAAGTAAAACATCACTAAAACCTTGGCTCTTCCTCAACAATTAAATATAATGAGTTATAGTTATCATTCATTCATGATATTCTCTTAGAATTTGACTTAATTCAAATTTATTTTGACCTCTAATCATTTGAACTTTATTGCTGACGTAAGAGGGAGATTGCCCCTTGATTCATGAATGCGAATCTAACGACGCCCTCGTAGTTAGACGCCCTCCTGGTTAGCAGTTGAGTTCCCGATTTCATCAGTTAGCCGCTTTTACTTTCTTCATGAATGGAAACTACGAATGAATGGTGTATGTATCGCTGTTGAGGATAATATTCCATCTTCATTTTAATACTTGAGATTCAGACGTGAGTAACAAATTTCTTTATGTTAATAGCAAAAACAAATTCCAAGCCATTTATTTGGAAACTCGTGCAGGTGCCAACAAACGGAAAATTTGCCGTTGACTATTAGTTAATACTTGTAATCGTAAATACTTAGTCAAGAAAGAGAACGTGGAAAGTCTAAGCAATTAGTTGGAAAAAAATATTATGCGGTAACTACGGAACTGATAACCACTCATTTTTTGAATATCACATTTTTTGCAGTAAATCTAGCACAAATTGTATTTCAATATTAGTTGGGTTATCGAAGAAAAACTCTTTGTTAACCTTTCGATGTATGAATTAAAAATACACGTTCGTTTACATACCGTAATCGTTTTGTCATCATATATTTTATCAGCTTTTACATTACCAAAGACTGAATCAATTTGTGGTTAGGAATAGAAGACACTTAGAATCAGGAAATATAAAAGAATAAAATATCCCTGAAATAACTCCCTGATTAGTCTTTCAATAGCCTCATTTTTATCAGCAAAATTGTTTGAGGTCATAACGTGGAAGAATGAGGTGATAATGCGTTTCGTTAGCCTGCTCAAACTTCATTCTTGTTGACTAACGCAAATATTTTCAATAGATGTGTCATTTCTTTCAGGTGTTTTTATGTGTTTCTTAGGAAATTGCGAGGTGAATCTCTGAAGTTGGAATGGAGAAAGATTATGTGAGTTTGATTAATTCGTGGAGATATTTTTGTGCTTTGAAGTTAGAAATATCTACTGAATTTTGAATATGCCTTCTTGAGGTTGAAAGCAATGTCAACATAGAAGCTATTCTATATTGAATTCTGATTACTCATTTTGCTAACGCGTAGCAATGTTATGATGCGATGCGCCTCTATTTCCAATATCCCATCCAGGATCGCAATTTTCCGTTATTTTACTAAATTAGTCTAACGTGAATATTTCAAATTTATGCATTCAAGCCCCGGTTTTTCCCGATTTTCCATTTTCCTGGGTGAATTGCGATCCCTGGTCCCATCTGATGTTTATCCATGATAATCTCAATGCAAGTGCCTATATAGTGGATGTCTTATTTCTTTCAGTTCTCATGAGTTCTGCGACTTTGATCGCTGAAGGAAGATGAGACATGGAAAACCTAACGTGAGTTCTGTAATTTTTTCATTTTCAGATTGTTCATTGCCTCAAATTCGTAAGTTTTGAGTCCTGTTGCGCAACTAGCCACTGATTTAAAATTACGTTGTTTGAGGCTGGGTCGGCATATCTTTCAAATATATTTGTTAATTGATGTATTTATTTCAGTCGTTTTGTACCGATGGTCAGTGGATTCCTGTGTCATGCTGATTACAATACTAACAGTATGATCTGGGAGTTAGTTGATTATTGGAGTGTACGGCATGTATAGCAGGAAAAAAATTCAAGTGAGTGAAATTTGTGGTCATTTGTAGTATTATTCAGTTTGATTCCGGTTTAGTATCATCCTGATTACAGCAGTTATGTAAAAATTTGTCGAAATCTTATCCGTGTGATTTACACAAAAACCCGTTAAGTCAAACTGTTAATCCTGATGAAATCCTTCACATTTGTTTAGTCTGCTGCGATGTTCTTCTATCCGTTGCTGGATCGCGAGGATTTTTGTATAGGGACAAAAGGCGGAGTTCTGTCTGATGTCCGCTTACTCGGTGGGAACTGTCATTGGTTTTATTGGAAAGATTCCTTAAAATGGTTTGTTAAAAGTCTTTCCTTATTTGAACGCATCTTTCTACGGCCTTTGACATGCCAAAGTTTTCTATTGAGCTAATGCGTCTTGCAGTGTCTTCGTTTCCAAAAAGGAAATGCTGTTTAGTTTTCGTGAGTTTGTAGGCTTGTTAAACTAGATACGTGATTACTGTTTATGACTGATTGTAAACGGCAGATGCTTGATCGTATGCATTATCTCATGCCCGTTATCTTCTTCAGTTATAAAAGGTACATTTAGCTTAATCCTAGCAAATGGGGGGGGGGAGATGGGATACTACGTGGAGTCTGATGGTATACCCGTGCATTTATCAGCAACCGCTGCTGATAAAGACAGATTATCATGAAAGAGGCGTCAATATTTGAAGCTGTCAAATCTGTAAAGAGGAAACATGAGGCATTAGACGAGTGAAGAATCTTATTGCATGAAAGGGATAAAAATTGAGTATGACAGGAAGCCATTAAAAAAGGCGATTTGATCGGAGTTAGACAAGCAAATGAATTGTTGGACAATACTCAAAGTAAAGTGAAGTTCGGCACACAGAAGCATTCGAGTTATGAGTGAATAAAGAAACCGTGTCACACAAAGTGGCCAAAAGGCTGAAGACTTCCAAAGAACTTGATATTTTGTTGTATCGCCCTGCCACCCATGCTTCACCTAGATTTCTCGCATGCTCAACTTTAGTATAACATGAGTTGTCATTTTATTTTCGTTGTAGATGATGACATGACGGACAGTGATCGAGAGAATAAATTTTCTGACTACTACAGTTAAATTTGACATATGCGCGCATAAGTGTATAATCTTTGGTATTAATGGGTTATCCCCCCCAGGTTTTCAAATTTGTCTAGCATCTGCAAAAATATATTAATCGCCACCAAACTTCAGGTACACGTAATTAAGCATATTTTCTACCTACATATAAAATTTCACGCAGATCAGACAAGTACTTGTTGCATTAGAGACGATGACGTGAAGTGTAGCGATGTCTGCTGCTTGATTTGACTTCGTCTGTTCGATGCATTATTGCTAAAGTTTTGTAACGATTGATTCATTTCTACGGATTTTACACAAATTTGAAAACGTGGGGTAACCCATAAGTACCTAATCTTTTGTAATGAATATATATTCCTTCATACGTTCGTGTCTTTTTACCGATATCAAAATTACAATAACAACAGATGAATCTACTTCGGACCAAAAACTGATTACAAAACGGAACCTCCTGGTATGAGCTCATGTTAGCGTCTAAGGGAAAATGCGACCTTATTGTTTTCCGATGAATATCGATATTTATCTGTAAGGCGAATTGGTACTTGTGGGTTACCTCCCCCCCCACGTTTTCAAATTTGTCTACAATCCGTAGAAATGAATCAATCATCACAAAACTTCAGAGACACGTATTTGAGTATATTTTCTACCTACATGCAGAATTTTATGCAAATCTGAAAAGTACTTTTTGAATTAGAGACGATGACGTACGTGGAGTGTAGCGATGTCAGCAGCTTGATCTAACTTCGCTTGACCTCATCATCTGAGTAGATAGCACTAGGTCAACAAAGTCATGTCGCGACAACGTTGCAGTAGAAGTGATGATGATCCGGACCACATTCTTTCCATTGGTGTGCTTAATTTAAGAAATGTGTGGTGGGGTTGTGGTCGTGGGAAGATTTCAAATAGTAATGGATGAGACGGACACGGAAAGAGAACAATGCACACACGAGTAACAGTAATGCGTCGAACAGACAAAGTCAGATCAAGCTGCTGACATCGCTACACTTCACGTCATCGTCTCTAATTCAAAAAGTACTTGTCGAATCTGCATATTTTTTGTATGTGGGTAGGACATATTCAAATACGTGTATCTGAAGTTTTGCGACAGTTTTACGGGTTTTAGACATTTGAAAACATGGGGTGAATAACCCATAAGTACCGGCGAATTCATCAAATTCGCTTGATAATTGATATTATCATACTAAATGTATGGGCTGTTACTTTTCTTTGTTGCTTTTCTATTTACTGGAAAAATTTCTGTCGGTTTTTTTTATTCCGATGTTTCAATCATGGTTTCAATACTCGACTGCGCTAACCACTTTTGATGCAAACGCGGAATAATGATGTTCGAATGACGATTTAAAGCGGAAAAGCACGGTCATGTGTACAGTGCTGCTAAGTAGCTAAACTGCATTTAATTTTGTTACGGGTGCACACAGCTCAAAATGGTTGGCGAAATTCATGGCTTGTCAGATACAGACGCCCAAGTCATGGCAATTTCTCTGCATGAATTTCGACACCGCTGGCACGCACACATCACGCATCTGGTAACAGACGCGCGCCGGTAACACACACTGATAAGTGTAACAATATGTTAGTATCTCGTTGCAAGCATTAAGGGAACCGGTATGCATCAGTTCCAACACACGCGCGCGTGCGTTCATGCGCAGGTTTGGCAGTCTTATTCATCGAATGGCTTCTCATTGCAGTAAACCGAGACAATAAGACTCCTTTAATAGATGTGTGCCACTTATCTCATCGTACGATTATTGCGGAAATTTCCAACAGCGCGAGGTGATATGAGGTGCGCTTACAGCAAATGAGGGACTTTGTTATTTATGGAATGGCATGCCTTTTACAACAACGGTACTTCGCTGTTTTTTTTATTCTTGATCAAAACCAATCTGGCGTCAATGAGGAATCTTTTGAGTGTTCGACAAGTGTTTCGGTGTCTCAACTGATAGAACCATTTTCAAATGCAGCCATTTGAGTATGCAATATGATCTACACTACATCATTGTTGCAAACCATTTGAACACGAAATGGATCAAATTCATGGCGAGGGTGTGTGTACTGTCTTCACGTAACTGGCCTGGATAACATGTAAAAAATTAATGATGTCCTCAAAGCTAATAAGAAAAAGAGGTGTAAAATTCACTAATCAAGATTTGTCGTGTGGTCGAGCGCGGACTAATAATTTCAATTATTGCGTCCACTTTCAAATTGTTGCACGCTATCGCAATTGAATAAATACTTCAAAGTACTACATACAATCAAATTTTACTCCTTAATGCTTGATGACTTGATTATTATTACTTAAATTGCTGTGAAATGATAATAAATTCTCGTTTCGATGATCTTCACAACATCTCATAAAGTTCAATATTTAGATCTACTGATAAATTAGTTAGTAGCCACTTATCTTCGGTAAAACAAACCGATAGAAAAAGTCTATTGTTAAACTGAAATTTTATCATTAAATTGCGTGGTGCCATCAGTCTCTATTGTAAAAGGCCTTTCTGTCCGCTCTAACGATGCTGTAAGTATTACAAGCATGCATGCAAACAGATATTTGAAATAGTTTTATCAAGTGACACAACTCCATGACACACACAATGAAGTAAATAAATAAATATGTGTATGTGCGTATATAGATCTATCCATAGTCTGTCACTCGATGTATGTGGCATGTGGTAGCATGCCTTTTGTGCTATATCCATGTTCGATGTCTGTGGCTATATCAATATTTCAATCTTTAATGTCATCAAGGACTTACAGGAGGCTCAAGCTGAGAGAAGGCAGATATTTAGTTCGCTGTTTTTGGACAGTCATCAAGAAACGAAAGGATGAACTGATTTTGCCCTTTTATATACTTTTCGCATGACTCATGACCAGTCAGTCACAGAATCAATGATATGGGATTTATGACACTCGTGATATATGGAAAATATTCAATCAGACTCCATGGAATCAATGTCAGTAACATCATTGTTTCAATGGCATGGCATCAATCACAGAAATCAGATCATGTGAGCAACATAAATTCTGTGTTTATGCACATCAGAATTGAAACATAATCTCTATGGACGCTTTTGTTACTATGCATGTGACAAATTGATATCAGCTGTTTTAGAATCTTGTCATTCACATCCAGATTACTGAGTCTGCTATCAATTCATATGATTGATGTAGAATATCCTAAATAAACCAAAATTTCCATCAAATTTGTTTGTGGTATATATGGCAGTGCTCATCAACAGAGGGACCTATGGGGTCAAGACTTATTCTTTGATTACCGGTGCGTCGCCTCCTGCTGCTAAAATATTCAAAGTCGATAAACATGAGCTGTACTTCAAACTGCACATTAATACTCACCATGGGCGTGCAGAGAATGTGAATTTCTGTTTGAATGGTTATTCACATAATTTCTATATTTTTGTGTAATTATTGCACTTACTGTATGAAAGGGTAACGCATTTTTTTGTAGGATGGGCCTCACGACCATGTCAAATCAAAGCTGCTTGCACTCTGAGCTCTCGAAAAAATCAGCTTGTTATTTATGCGAGTATGCAGGTAGATGAGATACATGCTGTTAATGATAAATGAAATGATATCTTTACACAGAGCTCGCAAGGCATTTTTTAACGAGGGACGACCACCAACTGTGCCTGATGATCAATCTCACAAAGGCTGCATAAGCATAACTTATTCTGTTTTCGCATTTGTTTCGCGCGTACTTCGCATGCAAATATTGCAATGCATAATTGGTTTCATTTCATTTCTTATTAATATGCATAAATCAAGTTCGCTGAAACCCAGCTGTTGATATTTTTAGGCACAAGAGCCGAGGATGGATCAATACTTTTCCCGCACTTATATGATAAAGATGGTAGATAAGTTGGCACATTTCAGTTTATCCGTGTTCGGACGCTGCCAATCAAGCAGTGGGAGGTACCGTGATGTGAGGTGACTCTGGACAGCGGTGTGATTTTGGACAAAATCAAAATCTGTGCATTACACTACGTTGCTACTTTCAAATGTTTTCATAATGATTTAATCGTTGTGGAATATAGTATAATGGTGCACAATCTACTTTCATATGGTGATTGATGTTCTAGAATTCAGAATCAACAGAATTCTGATGATCGATCATGCTGTGAGTCCTTACGTATTCATAAGATGTCGTTTTACAAATAGTGTGCCTTCCGTTAACTTGGTGATGAATGGGCGACTAGTTGATTCGAATTGTAATCCCCATAACAACTTCACCATTCAGAAGAACAGCACATGACATGCAAATTTTTTGCAAACATTTGCATCCACGTAGAGCTTTGAATTTATACGTGAATTTTCCATTGTAATTTCCATCGTTGTTACTTTTTGGACCTAGTCAAATGTATGTTTCTTTTACTTTGCCACACTCACTATCAAATGACATTGTACTGAAAAATATTAGCTAAGGAAATGGACCACAGTTAATGTTAAGAATGTAATGCGGTCACTATCAACCGGTGTTGTCAATACATCCGTGTGAAAGTGTTTAATGAATTGATGCTTTGCATATTTATTTAAGTACATGCATTCATTAAAGTACATGCACTCTTAGATTAAAATCCGAGTCGGGTTAGATGCAAAAAAGAGAATCCTTGGGGCCTACATTTAAGCTAATAGGCTATAGGCCTACACAGGGTGAGGCCTGTTATTATGAGGAACTAAGTTATTGAAGTTCGCTCAGTAATGATGTATATATTTTTCAATGGCAACGTTGAGCACGTTGAGATCAAAAGCATGATGCTATGTGTGACTGAACATTTCGAATTCACTTTGTAGTGCACAGCAGAATATAAGTGTTTCATGTCGATATTTTCATGGAATTCTGTTCCATTTTATCGAGTGTCCAAAGTTGAAAATCGAGTGGACAAAGTTTTTTTTAACAACGATGTGTATTTAATTGATGACAACAGAAAGCTGTGCTGCAGTGACCCATATTGAAGTCGGGGGGGGGTCGGAAAAATGGTATTAGAATCTGAATGCATGTCCATCACTCTGCTTTACACCATGCCTTGTCTTTACATGTTCACTTCGCAGATTGATTGCTTGAGGAATGAGGCACTTATTGATTTGGCCTATCTTCAAAATCTATTTAGCATTTATTGCAACGAAATTTAGACCCTAAGTTACAATAAAAGTGTAAATGAAAGGCGCCACAAAGCTCGTCGAAGTCATTGTACTCAATGTTAAAGAGAAGATGCAGTCAACACCGAAATCATTCGCCTGGTCTTACACTGTTCAATATTTTATTGCAATTACATTGTTCAGAAATGCTACAAGACTTTATGAAAATGGTTGACCATGACAAATAAAGCTGTCAAACAAATTCATTTTGTGCACACGATACAGTCTTCTCTAACTTGATGTCGTGTAAGGCATCTGTAATTGACAAAAGATTTCTTGAACGTGCATGAGTTACATTTCTAAATTTCGATCGGATATCTGTGTCACCGCATGCAGCAGGACACAGAACAATATACTTCGTCACAGGGGTAAGAGGCTTTCCAGACCGACCGACAGTAAACCAAACAGGTAAATACTCTCGGACACGAGCCGCCAGACGCCTACGAGTTCTGCCAACGCAGTTGTCTCTACAATTACAACGTATTTGTGTATCACCTCAAAATTCAAAGACATTGGCAAAGCATCTTTCACAGAGGACAGAGGTACTCGTCTGATGAAAAAAATAGCCATTTGAATTATAGAATTGTAACTTGTGCACGTTCAAGAAATCTTTTGTCAATTGTAAAGGCCTGATACATCAAGGTAGTGAAGACTGTATTGTGTGTACAAACGGAATTTGCTTGGTATCTTTCTCGGCCATGGTGAACCTTATTCACAGTCTTGTAGCTCTTCTGAGCATTGTTAATCAGTATCTGTCCTTGGTAAACCTTGATAAGACCAGGCGAAATATCTTGGTGCTGACTTTATCTTCTCTTTAGCTTTGAATATAATAACTTCGAGGAGCTTTGATTCACTGTTCCTGTATAAAATAACAACTAGATTTAAATGCTTTTCAATCAATTGTAAAAAAATCTCACAAAAATGTAAAATATACCAATTTCAAAAACATTAGACATTTTTGGGCTCATCAATGATCCTTGCCTCATCCAAGGCATAAGACCGGGTGACCCTTATACTCCTAGCTCTCATCTAGTAGTTTCCTCTTGAGACGTGTAGTACTCCGTGAGACGGACAACCCCAAGTCCTGGATCTTGCGCACCTCCGAACTGGAATATATGAAAGGGTGCGCCCGAACTTTTGAGAAACCGGCGCGCGCCAAATGGTTGGCTTTGATGCACTGGCGCGCATATTTTCAGATTTTCGGAAAATAGTTCATGCGTCTAGCGCGCCTGGCACGGTCTTCAGTGGTCGCGTTTGTTTTTAGAATTCCTAAAAATTGATGTGCGTCTGACACGCTGGCGGACCATATATACATATGGCCAGTTGTATAAGTTGAGGGGTGGCTAATCGTATAAGTGCCCCAAGGAATTTTTCCATGGGGTGGAGGGGGCCTGGCCAGGCCAACATTTCAGTGAGCCGATGTCTTTTAAAATTTATTTTATCGGTAGACTAAGCTGCAGTGTTTTTTCTGTGATGTCTTCTATTTAAGAATATTTTTCTATTAAGATACATATAATATATTATACAATGTACGACAATGCGCGACATTACTGCAAGGCACGAGAATCGATTGAATTCAGACACAATTTAGGTGGTTCATTTCATATATTCAATTCTAATTCAAGATGTCATATAGTCCATGTTGTATAAGCTAGCACTCCTTCTCCCCGAGGAAAAATTAAATAAAATAATAAACACATTAGATATCTACGTGAAAAATCTTCTATGCATGCTGACAATTACATGAAAAATTTCAAATGAACTACACAACTCATCGAAATTCTTTAATCAAGTAATACGGACATAAACAGCTGTTTGAAATGTGTTCATTACAGATGCATAATTGTTTTTGAGCTTAATAGTGCCTGTCAGTTACATAGTGCTTGTTTTGTGCTCCTTTTCAGATTAGTCGAAATGTCCGTTATTGAGGTACCTGGAAGCATGTTGGATGCAGAGAATAGGTAAGAGAAATCGCGGCTATATTCTGACCTGAAGATTACCTTTGTATATGTGTTTCCATTAGTTTATACAATTGACAAATTTAAAATTATCCATTTCATTCAGATATCCAATTATTTTTTTGTTTGTGGTAATTTTGAGTTTCACATGAACATAATATCACGAGTCTGGTTTTTCAAGGTGCAATTTTGGTCTAATCATGCTGTAAGAGGTACATGAAAGCTGAAAGGGCTAGATAGAGTTCAAAATGAGTTACAGACGAGTTCTAGGTATTTCACATTCAAAAGGTTTTGAATTTTTTCCAGTCACAGTTGCGTGTACGACTTAAGGTCCATTCACACCGGACGCGGCGCGTATAACCAAAATGCCTGTTCTCACCGAGCCGCGTGGCGAGAGGACTTGATGGACGCTTCTTATTGATATAATAAGCATGTTCACGTTCCTTGTGTTACATGCATTCGAATCAGCTCAAACAAGACACCATAATATGAAATTTTTCCGAGATAGTTAGACGACGCACTCAGTTTTCAGAATTTACATGAAATCAGATGCAACATTTCAAGCATAATGACTCGAAAATGATATCTAAACTACACATTTTCGAGGAAATTCAAAAACATCTTGCATTAGATTTATGAGCGTGAACAAAATGTGATGTAATTAGGTGCTTAGATCTGCAAGTTTCATCAGACGAGAACAGTTCGTTGTGAATTGAACTGTTGCTGGGGGCAGTCTATTTCAGAGCAATATACGTATTGAGTAATTGTATGATGAGTTTTGGTCGATCAAAAGTCTAGAAAATAGGGTCAATCTGAGAAGAGCACTGAGTTCAGTATGATATGACGACAAAAAGGCATTCCGTCCTGTTAATTTTCGTTAAGTAAATTCGAATCATCAAAAATTATTCTCTTGAGTGTCAAAATCTGTAAGGCGGTTGTCGCATGACGGAAGGAATATCAGATATTTCACTGCCAATACTGTTTCCAAAAACCAAGTGTAATCGATCATTTTGTGAAGCTGTCAACACATTTATCAGCTATATCGACTATTGTCACGCACTTCGATGACCGATACAAGCGAACATTTTCAAGGAGAATAAAATTGCTGCTGTTTGCAAAATAGTCACCACCATCATCTTCTTCGTGGAATTTCCGGTTAAATGAAATGCGGTTTCATCAAATTTGGTTATATATATTCTAAGATTTACATCATATAAACGATCCGTAGCGTTTTGATGACTTCATCGAAATACTTGAGGGAGTGACGAAAAGTTGCAGACAGATGAAAGAGACCGGCATTGCTAAAGTTGTTTTTTTCCAATTGAATGATTGATTGAAAATTAAAGAACGGCATACTTTTCAGTAATTGACATTGCGAATCAATCGATAGGATATGAGCATTGCTATAAACTATATGATTTTGTGATAATTAATGATTTGATATTTCACATCTGTAAAGAACAGGGTCTTTAAGGACTCACACATCATTTACACATTTTCATTCATAGGATGACAACAAAGCACATGTGACAGATCATGAAATAGAATTGACGCACGTATTGACTTTGCCACAACTTAGCTCATAAAATGACCTTTATTAACTTACATTGTCTATTCTGTAGTAATCGGGAGTATTACTCTATTAAAGATTATCACATAAGTTGATAACAATAACAATTTTCTTGTCTTCGTTTCCGATACCCATTCTGCAGTGAGCAAAATAACATCCGTTTCCAAATGCATTCATGAATTCGAATTCATAGTTGATAAACGATCAATCTTCAAATCATGAAGGTGCACGGATAGGAAATTTCGATGTGCAATTGGTCACTGTTGTCCTTACAAAAGGTCAGAATTGTCGGATAGCTATATCGAAAGTTGATCATTTCTCTGCATGAACATCTGGCAACCTTAAGTGTCAGGTTGGAGTACGGGGGTAGAGCGAGGCGGCTTGGCGCGGGTTGGATTTTCCCATCTCGTAAAGCAAACCGCGTGCCATTTCAGAACTTTTTTCTGAAATTACTTGGACGCGTGGTCCCGCGCGTCTATGTGTGAATAGCACCAAAGCTTTGTTAATTGGTTCTGGACGCGTAAGACGCGCCTCGCCGCGTCCGGTGTGAATGGACCTCTACGCTGCGAATTTTTTACTCTTTTACAATGTTATAGCAGGGGTGGGCCGATGTGACAAAACGTGACAAATTTTCATCTCAAAATAAAATGTGACAAAATGTGTGTTTTTCGCTGTATCTGTGACAAAATGTGACAAATTCACGGAAAAATATTCTGACAACTTATGAACAAAGTTGCAGAGGAGGAGAATTAACTTCGTTTAAATGAAATAGCGGCCACCTTTTCCAGGAGGTCTTTATTCTAATATTCCTACATTCTTAGATGACAATTTGTATTAGGGATATGCAAGATTGATATTCCCCCTTTCTTGCTCCAAATAGCAACTTGTACTTGCCAGGCAAGTCGTGCTGCTATTTGGCCTACTTTTTAAAGTTGACTTCGAGATGCTATGTGAGAGCCCAATTGCAACATTCATTGTATGTGGCCATATGTTTCTTGATTGTCATGTCCAGATCGTAGGAGTCACTGTGAATGTATACTTCCTATAATGCACGCGCATGTATTTATATTCACCACTGATCTGAATACAGAACAAAAGTAACAGCAATCGCTATAAAACTGAGTGGCATTTATTCACTGAAAACGAAGTTTTCCTCTTTTGTGTGAAATGATATGGTCTGTGAATTCACATTGTTTATTATGCAATCATATTTGCCATAAGTAATGAATCATAAATAAATTCGAGACTATAAAGAGAATCAATTGTAAAGACTACAAGGTTTGAGTGCAATCTTTTCACTTTAAACAAAGTTAAATGTGTGATGGTTTTGCCCATGTTATGTTTCGTTATTACACCAAATCTCGCGGAAAATGTTGTACACCTTCAATGGCAATTCTCCATGGGAATGAAGTGATGGTTTAACGTCGCTACTCCCCCATATTGAAGGGTAGGACGGTGCTGACGTAAGTCAGACTTCAATCTGGAGACTTGTGATTTTTTAGTCCGAATGCCCTTCCTCACTACTGCCAATGACACTTTCGGGGCTCGACCTCTGCACCGAAAGATCGCTAGGCCAAGCACTTAGCTACTGTGCCACGGAGACCACCCATATGGAACTATACAAATAATGATAATTAGTAATGATTAATAAATTAACGATTTTGTCCCGTTACAACCCCGTTTGATATATATTATGAATATTACGTCAAATGCTCTACTGAAAAAATCATACTTTAATGGAAAATTAATAACTGCCAATCTTCTGCGCGCGCCGGCATGTCAAATTTTGGCCATGGGTTTTCATCAACATGTGACAAAATGTGACAGTTGCGCCCATCGGTATGTGACAAAATGTCTCAGAGATACAAACATGGCGGCTCACCCCTGTTATAGATTCTAGAAAAACTTCGATGCGACGGATTGGTTGACGATGCGAAAATATTTCAATTGTTAGAAAGGAAAACGTCGCTGAAATTTAATTCGACCGGTTTCGAGTGGAAATCAAAAATTCAGCTCCCATTCTTCCTCAGGGATTTATACAAATATACAAAAGGATAGACTATAGAAAGGTCTATTACAGAAACGAGTGGGGAAAATTCAAATGAGCAATGGAATCTCAGAAAAGTGTCATAGAAATGGAAGCTTAGATGAATATTTTAGAGATTTTTACATAAGCTAGAGGATTGTCATAGATAGGGGATCATTGGAACACATGCTACAAGTCATGGATTCCAATACGTCTACAATACAATCTTGAAACATAGATGTTGCAGTAGTCCTTGGAGTAGTGGAATGCACCAGGGAACCCTAGTGCTGCGTAGCTATCTAGGGTTCCCTGGTGTATTCCACCAAATGAGTAATACTATATGAATAGTATGATACAGCCAATGAAATGAATTATATCATATTATTCTGAACATCCTTGACTATCGGTGAAACATCATGATCATTAAGGGAGAGAATGAGCGAGCACCGCTTTGACATCAGCCTCCCTGGAAGATGTTAGGGTGGCAGTGTTGAAGAAGTTAAGCGGCAATGAAATGGAGAGAAAGAAGGAAGAACTGAAATTTATCAGCCAGCTAATGATCGACTAGTCATTCGGACTCAATATGCAGCATGTTTTCCAGCGGTCCCCTATGATTCACAGTGCCCTAACTGCATATGAAGCGCTCTAAAATATTCATGCTAGCTTCCATTTCTATGACCTTTTCTATGATTCCACTGAACATTTGAATTTTTCCCAAGTCGTTTTCGCAATAGGCCTGTCTATGGTCTATCTTTTTTATAAATTTCTGAGGAAGAGTGGGACGTGAATTTTTGTTTCCCACTCGAAGCCGGTCGAATTAAAGTTCAGCGACATTTTCCTTTCTAACAATTGTATTTTTTACAATGCACATTGTGAGCTTTACAGAGCATAGCGTTCTCTTTATAACAACAACGTGTCAAATAAATTTCCAGTAATGGAATGGATTCTGCTCGATCCGATGATCTTCCAAGTCGTCATTCTGATGAAGATCTTTTTGACGATGAGGATCTCAATGATTGTGATGACGCAATAGACAGTGGAAGGCGTAGATCCGCTCGTCGGCGACGACAGAGAAATGGAGAAATTGATATGACACCTCCTGATGTACTGCTAACTAAGGCTCAGCGACTTGCAACTAAATTTTCAAAAAGTGGAAAGGTAGATGACAACGTTATAAAATCGTATTCATTTCTGTAGCATATCTTAATCATTTTTTATAGCCGGATGAAGCAATGCATCAGTTAATTCGATGTACAGCTTTAACAGCTTTGGTGTACGGTCCGGAGCATTGGCAATACGCTCACTCATACGCAAATTTGGCACAAGGATATCTCGACCTCAAAGGAAACGGTGAGCTTTTAAGTGGGTTCTTTCTAATAGGGTTATCGATTTTGTGATAAAGCCGGTTTTTCGAAAAGTGGAAAGTGCTAGAGTACATGAAGCGTGCGAACATGTTGACATAACTTGCCAGCCGACATTGTTAACGACATTATAATAAAGTTATATTTAAAACAGATACAGCAGGCATGCATGTGTAAAATCGAAAGGTAAAAAGAGCGATACTACGTAACTGTTGTCATACTAAATATATTGGACTTCAATAATTTTTTAATTTGGTACTTACTGTGGACCCATTCATGTAAGTCAGTCATGACAAGATTCACTATCTGTAGACTGCACTTTCAACACTTGAAATGCATTTGCCATCGAGTCTCAATAATGCTATCTTCGCAAATCCGACCATTGGATTATTCCATCCGGTTTCTTGGGGACGAATTATGTTTTAATGCTTACTGTTAGATTTTCTAGTCCGGTTGCCTCATTAATCCAGCCACCAGACGACAGGGAACGGCCGTGGAGAGATAGCTGAGACTCGGCTTTTTTTATCTCTGATTTTTAGACTTTAGTGAATAATGATTTATTGTTTAATTTGGAAAATAAGCGAATTACAGTTTCTATTTGCATTATTTCATTTTTGTAAAAAATCACGATGTAGATTATTTCATACCACCACAACTTCACTAAAAACTGCGAAGATCCGATAACGGAAGAAGTACAAAGTTAAACAAGTGCCATAATGGAAGATTCTAGAAGAAATTAGTCTAAAGTCTGTATATAAAATCAATATTTTCCTTGTGAGTGGTCTATACAAAAATTAACTTCACCATGTTATCTGTAATATGTTATACTTTTAACGATAGCTGATCACGCATAGTTTTGATAAATTTCTAGATTCAAAATTATCAGAAGAGATTTTTCCCGATAATTAGGGGTTGCATTTACCCATGTCCTCATTATTACCCACTGTGAAGTTCCCATCACTTAATACAATTCGTTTTTTGTAGCATTTGCTGCTCAGGCAGAACATCATGCTGACATGGCACGCTCCATCTTCCTCTCTGGAGTGCCCCAGTCAAGTTCAGAAACAGAGAAGGCCAGTATTCAGAAGGCAGTTCTCACTACATATTTCGTCTTGGGGCGTGCACAAGCATCGTTGAAAAAGTAATGAAAATTGTTGCTTCTTACAATATAATAATGATGCTGCTTAAATTACTTTTCATCTTTATAGATTCAGTGACGCTGAGAACAGCGTGCAGAAATGTCTTCTCCTCCTTGGGGAATTGAGTAAATTGAGTTGTGTGGATCAGGATTTTCTCAACATGCATGCTATCAAGCTTCACACCTGCTTAGCACGGTACGAATTGCGCATTTGCATTTTCTTGACATCGCAGCGAGTTTATAACGAGTATCAGATAATTCGAGTAGATGAGTGGTTGAATATTGTCGTACTCATCTTGAGTTCATTCACTTTGGAAAATCTTACTGCCTTGTAGAGCTCACTATTTTAACTACTAGAACAAAATGAACAACTATCTGTCTTTGATCTACAGTGTAATATGATTAACTTTTTTAATGTGTTTTTAGATGCTAGATTGCACAACATTTCTTGATTCTCTAGGTATTTCCTTCTTCCTCAAGGTTGATTACTATAGTGATAGATATCTGAAAATTGTACATTATTTGCATTTGAATTTTGTATATATTCCTTATATATCCTATTCGTTTGTTAAGACTTTTCATTGTTTTGTACGTGACCACGACTTCCGAAACGCAGTGCAATCAAACATTTTATGCTCATATTGAGGCGCTTTTCACATTAAAAAATTAGTAAACAGCTAAACTTGCTAAATGATCGATATTTTTGGATGTGTTAAAATTCGAAGCATCGCCATTGCAACTGGGTCAAATTCCGTTGCTCAAGTTTCGGTTGAGACCTATGAATATTGAGCCTATGTATATTTGATTGAAATTCAGCATAATTTGACTTCACAAAGTCAATAGTACTGAGAGTCGTTTAAAAAGCTCATGAGGTGTAATTAAATGCAGTTACAAATCACTTACAATGTCAATTCTCATACGATGATGAAAATCATCCCAGCAGCCATTTATAATAGAATATAATGCTTACTAATTTAAATTATTAATGAAAGTAGTCCTAATGAGGACTGATGGCGTTCTCCAATCCGCAAGTGTACAAAGGCAATGCTACTGTAGCCATTGGATTAATCAGTTCTTAAAAGAACTCAATGGAGCTTTCTCGTGGCAACGAATTAAAATTGATCAGCTTTGGCCGAATATCTGGCAAAAATAGAAATCTTAAGACTTGTAACACTACTCATTCTTGCTGTTAATATAATAATACCATAGATTCCAAACACTGCCGTATACCCGTTCAAAACAGACGTCTAATATATCTTACCGACTACAGATGCTGATGGTGGAAATAGAATAGGACAAGGGTCACCACAGGTTAAGGAAATTAAAAATGGATATTATAAAACAACAGTAGACCGATGAATAAAAATTGGAAAAATTGAGGTAAAACATGGAAATACGAGTACAACGATGCTACTACACCGATTACAAGTGAACTATATCTGACACTACACATGGTGGATAATGGTAAGAGTGGATAAGTGGAAAGTGGATAATGGAGGTAAACAATAGAACTACAATGACACTCTACTACACCGAAAGTAATGAAACTATACATACTATCCCTAAGACTACACATGGAAAATACTATTTCTTCACTTGAATTTGTTATCGCCAGTTTCTTCATCCGTCTATAATACTTCATGTAATCCCACTTGTCTTCATTTGAATTACAATACATGGACCACTACTTCAGCCACCGATTAAGGGATATAATCCGTAATACTGCAGTCCGTCAGTCATCAGCAAGTACTCGTATAGTTGTGTTTCGACCCCTAACCTGTAGAATGATAGAATCAATTTCATTTAAAGTTGAATATAGAAACTGGACTCTAACTGCACTCTAACATCAACGCATGTAGTTTTCTAATACTCAGCGCTAGTCAATGCCTCATCGAAGTTTGAATTTCTTTCTTGCAGAATCAGTGCACGGTTGTCCAAGTGGGCCCTAGCGACAAGTCATTACGAGAATGCTTTGGATACAGCTCGAAGACAATACGGGTCTAAGCACCAAGAGCTGATTCCGCTATACCAAGGTCTTGGTCAGGTACGTGCGTTTTAGAGCATCATTCCTAAATATATTATCCAAGGCTTTTTCACATTATGAAGTTTAGTGCATCTTCGTGTCTACCGGATGCCAAAATCGTTTCCTCTAAGGCTTCCAAAAATCTTAAAATCTTTACCCTATTTTACCCGGATCATTTTGAACGCCGAAAACCAGGGTTCTCCTTGAGTCCACCTTTGATTTTGATGTTCCTGTGATTATATCGCTCTCAAAATCACAGTGCAACGTTCCTCCAAAGAGCCATGCTCATTCCAATGAAGGTGTCCAATTTTTTCACAACCTCAGTCATCTTGTTACTATAAATAGCAATTCAAAAATTGATGTTTTGAGCATCAGTTGGAAATTGATGGTAGATGACTTTGAAAAACGATGCGCTTTGGTCAGTTGTCACATGAAAACTTTTTAAGACAATTTTGAGAGTATGCTCGATTGAATAGGAATAGTGTAGCGGCGTTGAATGCAACTGAAATAGAAATATATAAAGATACATGTAGGCCTATATGTATATTGCATATTGTCTGCCACTATCTTAGTTATCGTGGAGAATAATTACAGCAACTGCATCCAAATGAATGAACACCCAAATTTATTATAAATCATGACAATCTGTCCATTTTGTGAGTTGGGTGTATGTCACATGAAACTGACAGTGCTACCTATAAAGCTATTATGAGTAGTGTTTAAAGTTTATTTTTATTATTTATTTAGCAATTACAAAGATGAATTCATGCATTAATAAACATGTTGATCATTACCTTAAATTACCTTGATAATTACGCAATTATTATGTTGAATTTTGCATCTTTCAATAGTCTACAAGTAATGACCTGAATTGACTAAGATGCTAAATTTTGTAAGAAATTGGCAAAATTTCTCGAAAGTTTTTAAAATTCAAATTTTTGATGCTCCCATGGGCCAAATTTGATAAAGTGCGTAGAAACCGTAGAAGTGCCATCACCCGACGCTTACAAGCGTTCGCGTTTACCATCCAGTGCTCGAGTAAATTATCAATTCCGTCTTGCCATCAGGCTGCGCATTATGATAGCTCTTATGATTAAATACTCCCAATTTGAATTGTATTTTCAAAATGAATTTCTTGACACACTGCCTTTACCTCGACAATTTGTCCTCATTAAGTTTTTCGATTGTTTTTAATTCATTTATATTTTTACTAAATTCATAGTTTTTAATTATATTTGCTGCCATTCCTTTTTCCTTTTAATATTGTTTTGTTTAAGTAGATAGCTAACTATTTCAATTGATTTTGTATTATTAGAATTTCGTTTGTTCAGATGCAGCCATGTTCTTAATAAATTCTTCTCAATGTTTTTGACTTGCTGTTATGTATGTAGATATTTTATTTGCGAATCGTGTGAGCTCTTTCCGACGATGATAATGCTTGATTTGTTATGCTGGTCGTGCTACCAAAAGCATGATTTATAAATTCAAGGATATTTTCGGAAGCGTCCTACACTATAGCCCTATTATCCACTGCATATTTCGTAGGCCTACTAGTAGAAATTAGCTTCAGGACTGTATTCTCCAGAATTAATCATATCCGCAATTCTTAAGAACACTAATGTGGATAAGTAAAAAGCTGCTGAGATATGAATGCAAAGTTTTTGAGAAATATGCTATTTAGTTATACAAATGTAATAAAAACTCCCTTTTTTACTTTTGTTTTTTTGTTTCTCTTTTTTATTACTTTTGCATAACTTTCTCAGAAAGATGATCTCCCGTCACTTGGTCAACTACATATTTATCTATAGAGTACTGTATTAGCAGCCACAAATATTTTGATAGATGGCACAGCAATCACAAAAAATATCGCAAAGAAAAAATAAATCGAAATCTCGTTTCTTCGGACACCTAATGGAAATTTGAGAAAATATTGGGCAAACTTCTCAACGCTCTTCTCAGAGTTGAGATTGAAACATTTTCCCAGGAAACAAATAGCACAGTTTATTCTTAATTAAGTGTGTCTGAAAAGAATATGTATGGAAAGATATGACACAGGGTACCTACAAATCGGGAAAAACCGATCAATCGAAAAAAGTCCTTGAAAAACCAGGAAAACCTTTTTAATCCATCTCAAACACCGGGAAAATTTTTACTGTTTGTCAAGTTTAAATTTTGATTATTTTAGAAGGAAACTTCATTCTTCTGAGAATCACATGAAGCTGAGTGTTGCTTGTGTTGGTGCATTGCCGCAGGTGTTGATGTAGTCTTCTTTTCGCTGATATTTCAGGTGGAACAGGGTCAAGGTCGACATGCAAATCACGAAAGGGCTATTGAAATGTATTTGCAAGCTCATAGCATAGCTACTGGCAAGTGAGTCTTAACAAAATTCACAATGAAATTACAAAAAAATTGCAAGTAGGTAACAGAACATAACTTTTGCATTTTGTGTCTAAATGCAAACCTATTCAAATCACATTTCAACACATTTTTGAAATATTTGAATTTGCCCTTTGAAATACCTCAGCATTTAAGAGACGACGATAAACAGCAAATATTAATTTTATTCTAAATTTATTTTCTCATGGTATTTCATGTAAGTAAATTTATTTGATAATAATTGAGGTCATTTTTTACTTTTGTCTATCACACCGATGGTGGTCTCATCAGTGGTTCAATATCTGTGTTTTACTTATCATGAACTAATACTTGTACATCTTACCGTGCAAAAGATATTGCTGTTGGTCTGCTTCATTCAAATTGTGTGTTATTTTAATGGTTTTTAAAAGTCCACTGTATGAATGCTTTTTAGTGATAATCCTCACAACTTTACAACATGGATAAATTGAAAAAAAATTGATAAATAATATCCTTGGCTTCAGCACTGACCATGCGTTTCGAAACATAAAAAAGTAGAGTGAATAATATGAAAAATATGCTTTTTGTTTTCATGACTACTATATTGGATCATCTTACAGCGCAATCGATGGACGCAGCATAGAAGTTGCAGAAACTGCTCGTGCATTAGCTATTGCATATTCAAAGACCGGAGACGATATCGCTGAAAGTAGGTTGCAATGGATTCTGTTTCTTGCATTGTGTTTTACAAATCATTTAATTTTCAGCTTCTGCTGAGTCCTATCTAGATGAGGCTCGCAGCGTCTACATACAAATCTATGGACCTGAACATGCAACAGTCTGCCAAGTACAAACTGATCTTGCTCGGCTTTACATGCGAACTGGTAGATCTGAGGTAAAGGAACTTTGACATTTCTTGCAAGGATTTCTTATAACACCGACTATTCGCATGTCACTTATTTAGCTGTCAGCAGTAGTATATTTAATTTCTATATTCTAGGATGGTGTTAAGTTGCTGCGATCGAATTTAAAGCCTCAATGTTCTGTTTTCGGTGATTTCTCTGAGGAAGTACTTGAGAGTCACAAAATGATCGCGTCTTTAAAAATGGCAGATGGAGATCTAGAGCCAGCCTTGACATCTTTCTATAAGGTAAATTTCTTCATCATAATGCATTAATTGTTCTGACATCATTATCTCCTTTCAGTGTCTTCGTATTGAAGAAATGTTGTATGGGTCGAATTCAAAGAAGAGCCGTGAGACGAAAAGAGCCATCGATACAATCCTAGCGTAAGTTTTGTAACCCTCAAGGACAGTTGAAAACAAGATGAAATAAAAAATTAAACGATTAACAAATTTAACAATTAAAGACCGATAGACGCCGTAGTTTCATAAGAGGCGATTGCAAGGGGCCATGTAGTAGACGAGATGTCGCCGTGGCTAGACACTCCCAATGCCTAACACGCAGTTTGGGTGGCAAGGATGTGGAGCGGTACAATTTTACCGCTCCGCTCCGATTACACTTCGCTTTCGCTCCGCTCCAGTCATTTTTTCATACCTAGCCACTCCGCTCCGCTCCGCTCCACTTAAACTAAATCCTATTAATTTACCATACCATAGATAAAACGATTTCCTTGAACTTTTTAGGTTGTTTGACTACTGTAAATTATGACTGACTTCCACTCTGATAATATGCTTAACTGCAAAATATTAGCCTTATGCTTGTCGAATTTTAAATACGAATTATGGCCGATAATCATGAATGATTTTAAATAAATAATGATTATAATTGAACAATACTTCGAAAGCGGATTGCACATTAGCATTAATAGTGATTCTACACTTATCATGTGATAATAACTTAGTGACTCACCTGAAGAGTAACCGCAAATATGTGTGACAATCAGAAAATTCATTCTGTTGCAGCCTCATACTAGGTAGCAATACGATGCTATCAGGTAACGATGCTCGCTCATACTGATATAAGCATGAATAATAATTAATAAATTGTAGTTTTCTGTAGGCAGAATTTTTCTTGTATTTTTGAAATGATAATTTTGTATCAGAAAAATTTGATAAATTTGATAAGAATAATTTTGTATAAGATGCAAGGAACGATACATCGGTACTCGGTAGTACGATAAGAACTTTGCATAGAAGAATTAATGAACATCTGAAAAACAAGACTTAATCCATCTATAACATCTCATCACATGTCAAATAACCTAGCAAAATATATCTGTGTCAATCATTCATTAACCTAACATTCCGTGAGCCAATGCACACTAAAAATTTGAACCCATCCATAGGAACGAATATGAACTGTCGGACTTCCATTTTTAACTTTCAGATTTCTTTCAATTTTAAATCATATCTTTATTGGCTTTCTTATTAACGGTTTATACAACCCTTCCACTTACTGTATAACTTGAGAATGGAGTCTTATCTCCGAATAATGTTGAAAAAATAAATAATGGACTAATATCTTACGAAAAATAGTGTAATAATAATAATGTAAAAAATCATTAATTATGATAAAACTTTGTTGACTTTGTCAACATCAGGTTCTCTCCCACTCCACTCCGCTCCAGTCAAAATTTTCTTTACTACCGCTCCAAATTTACTCCCACTCCGCTCCACATCACTGTTGGGTGGTATGCCGATCTCTTTCTCTTCCTCCCTTTTCTTATGTCTCAAGGTCAGACTTTTGTTGTAATGGTAATTGCAATTACGGTTACTGTAATTGATAATTAAAAACAATTACATTGATGGGTTATTTGTTTTTGAATTCAATTGCATTTTTAGCCGTGTAATTCAGACGTACATGAAATTGTAATTACTTTATGCTACTTGTATTTTGTATCATTAGTGTTTAATGTTCATAGAGCACTCAGTTCAAATTACGTCGTCGATAACGCGTTGCCATACTTCTACATGTGCCCAATGTACAAATAGCGACACTTTTTTTAAGAAAAGCTTTACGATGAAACGATTTGGTAAAATTGAAAACAAGTACCGGTGTAATGATACTCTCCTCCCCCCGAATCCATGATCGGAAAATCCAAATTAGAAGCCTAGCGTAATATTCCCACTCGAAAAAGAAAGGCGTTTGAATTCTTCCAGAACCCGGTTTGAAACTTTAAATCAATTTAAATATGATTCAGTTTGAACCTTAGCCGATATATATGTAAGGCGAAAGCTGTTGGGGAAAGTGGACTAGGTATCAACTCTACAAGCGCTGTCTGTTATTCCGAGGATCAATCGTAATCCATCTTTGAATATCCGTCCGGAAAAAGTAAATGGTGGGAAAATGCGTAGTGTTATGCTGTCAATAATGTAAAGTAATTGAAATGCATTTGTAGAAAAACGGAGTAATTTGTAAATGTAGTCAATTGCATTTCATGAATAATTGACACAAGTCTGCTCAAGATGACGCTGGCAGGTTTGGTAAACTGGAATCCGATAGCTGGATCTCTGTACGTAAACGGCTATAGTTTGATGCATTTTTACCTGTACGTACAATTTGATGGTCGCTTACTGAGCAAGGGATGTCCAGTAATTAGGTCTTGCGTCAGTGACTAGACTGCCCTGTTTAGGGATGCTCCACCTGCCCTCAGTTAGGGAGGGAATTAGAAAGAGCTCTGTTTTTAGTCCGTTTGTTCTCTCGCATAAATGAGAGACGTTCATGTTTCTTAATCCAACAATGTAAACCGCAGACTACGAAACCTAGCGAATTTTGACAGTGAAATCGAACTACAAAGCGAGAATAGCGAAAACGAAAGCTAATTTTTAAAAGGAAATGATTCAGAAAAACTGCTGACAATGATGGAAGTAATGTGTAAGTCAAAGAAACAGCGAGAGAAAGATACAACGCATTTATTTGGATGCTGCGATCTGTATTTGCAATTTCATTGGAGTAAGCATATTTTTGAGGCCCAATGTCGTCCGTTCACTATTTTTCAAAAAGAAACGTGAATTCAATTGGAAAATTAAAAGTGTTCCAATAGCTAGATTTTCATAGATTTTTGATATGTTTCGAAGCGATTATCAATTGAAGCTATTGTATTTTGTGGCGGGCTGCATGTTACAGAGTTTATTCACTGTAGATTGCTTGGCACACATAAAAACCACTATCAACGGCTTAATGGCTTTTCCTGTTTGCCCCCAGCCTTACATGGTTGAGTGAGCAGAGATGCGGAGTCCTATCATGTTGATGGGATTCCGACTCCGGTATTAGAGGTAGGCCTAGTAAGCATAAAAAATGTGAGATTATGCACTGGACCTCCTCTATGCAATATCAATTGACCTTTAACGTAGGCCTAGTAAGCATAAAAAATGTGAGATTATGCACTGGACCTCCTCTATGCAATATCAATTGACCTTTAACGAAGTACGTCACATGTTAGCTTACGCAATGAATAATGATGTAAGTGTGTAGCAAAGTATGTTTCATCAGTCGTTATCAATGACAAGGGTCTACGACCTACGTACATGCACAGTTTACTTATATGAAGGAAATGATTTTCGGATGGGAATTAGCCCTTTACGAGCTTGTTACTCAGAAATTTCTTGTCTCCATGTCCTTAATCATTCATAGCTTTCATCTAACTTGTATACATGTACATGTGTATTGGTCTGCGCCTTCCTTTTACATAAAGCAGTTCAAATTTAAAATTTGGCTTTATTACTTTTGTGATGCAATCGGTTAGAATAGCATGTCGATTAGTGACTACATGTATTTCCTTTAACACTAAAATTTGTTAAATCTTTTATCGTTTGATAGTCAATGACGTTGAGATAGATAGACCCGCAGTCCTGCATGTATTATTTTATTTATAATCACGCTCTATGCTTGCATTTCTCAATTTACAATGAAATTGATTTCAACACAAAGTTATCCTGGAAGCAAAAATCACGAAATAAAAACTCGCAGATGAAGCGAGTTATAAAAATTATACATTGGCCCTGTTGACAGACCAAACAGGGTCAAAAAGAAAATCAGCTAATTTGCCTACTTTAAAAGTACGCAGCAACCAAAGGTTCACGTAAACTTTAAATATGTCATATTGTGGATTATTAGTACACCCAAGAAACTAAACCCTTGTGTACGCGTGTATTACGCAGCGCTGTAGTTTCTTTCAATTTTGCTACAATGTAGAATATAAAAGAATATTTTAAGCCCCACATGATTAGCTTTTTATCGAAATACATGTGCTGGGATAGTTGTGTAAGCAGACAAACGCAAGTATTTATGTAGCGTAGCCATCAGTTGCGTCGCGTGCTCCCTGACCATAGGCCTTCACTCGGCATTGGAATACTATTACTATACAAAGCACTTTTATGTTACAACATTTAATTTTCATAAAAGCTGAATTTTTAATAACAATTTTCCAACCATTTTTTAAGGTCAAGTGAAAGTGCACATGAGAAGTGATTGCTCATGTCGCTTAACCGCCTTACTTAAGGAGCTGAGATTACTACATCCCCTCTCTGTCCAGACCACATTTTCTCGAGAAAAATAGGAGGCAAGGTCAACAGTTTCTTGCGTTTCTCATGGCCGGTCAGCCACTCACATGTTCGAAATTTTGATGCATTAAAATGTCTTGTGTATTTCATATTTCTTTCTCTGTGAGTACTTTCAATTTTATATCAGGTATTGGCATACCTTGCTTGACGACTGTCATCTTTTCAATATATTCCCTTGGGACGAAAGGCGTGGTTATGATCTCATCTGCAGTACTAAACATAGTGTCACATCAATCACGTAAAAACAAATTATGGAATTCTACTGAATCTGGGTGTTCGAGTCAGATGCATTACTCTGCATTCATTGGAGAACGCTCATCATCTGATCGCAGTCTTGTGTGAACGTCATCCATCTGCTACTGTTGACGTAGTGGCCTCTCTCACATTAAGCGAAGCTAGGAACAATTGGATTGCGCTTCCCTTGCTATATTTAGGCACCGCGCCTCGATCAAGAATCGCGTAGCATTTCATTAAAAAAATTGGAGAAGGCAAAGCATTATGTCTATCGGGCGCCAATATTGGCGCGGGCGCGTGGGCTTACTATCTCACACGCACACAACTCTCTTTCGCTGTCTGAACATCAGTGCTCCGTCTGAACACACGACTAGCTTGTGTGTCTAATTGTTCGAAGAAAACAGCTGTGATTCAAGCACGTGCTGCAAAACTGTTCACTCTTGAGGCTGAGCGTCTGATTTTGAGACGGAAAGGTGTGCACAGCTATAACGAGAAGCTATCGAATTTAAATGAATGATGACACTTTTCATTTTTATAATTGTTGGTAAATAATTTTTGAGGATGCGCCGAAGGCCTCGCAGGTACGGAGAAGACGCCACTGGTAGCCATGTATACAATTATCTATTCAATTCTTAAATTTAGTGAAAATCTACAATTACTGACCGTTGATGCCAGCTTTACGATCAATTCTCCTTTTATGAACGTTTTGATAACTTTTTGATCATGTTTCTTGATAGGCATTTTATTTCATGAATCTGTAGACAAATCTTTCATTATCAGTGACAATGTTCAAGATGACAGGAATGCATTATATACAAGACTTGGTGCGATGAAAAATCATCATAGCAAGAATTAGTGTGATTGGTTCCGATTATTCATGACACAATTACAATATTTTTGAGATTTCTGTATGTGGACTCCGCATGAGAATTTTAAAATCATGTTTACCAGGAATGTGTTCATAAAAATGAGGATATATTTCGGAGTGAGTATCAACCTTTTACATGTTTCTTTATATGATATGGCAGAGGGCGGGAGGACCATAATTCAATGCGAATGTAAAACCAATTTCAATACTCTCCCGATATGCTTAATGCCGAGTAAAATGAATAAAGAATAAAAATCGCCAGACGTTTCGGGTCCAGACCCTTTGTCAATGGCAGAACACTTAATAATGCATCTTAATTATAATAATAATAACATTATTAAGTGTTCTGCCATTGACAAAGGGTCTGGACCCGAAGCGTCTGGCGAAATAGTATTGTTTGTTTATTTTGTAATAAAGTCGAATTTTATCAATGGGGAAATGTTTACACTTTTATCAATACTATTTCAATTCAGCTAAAAATAACTTCCATTCCAGAGATCCTCAGATGGCAAACAAGCAAGCTGGAGCCGATTTGAAGTCTCGGCCACGTTTCAATAATCTCAGCAAGCCGAGCTCTCGGGTGGGAGTTTTCAATTAGTTATGTAGACACTGATACACCGAAGCCTGTAGAAATTCTCTGTAAATTTTCTGAACCTGAAGTATATTATAGACATTTACATTTCATTCTTCGTTTTGCTTACCTTTTTTAGAAATCCTTTGGTCTATTCAACCCTAAATTTTACCTGGGCTATGTTGAGCTCCGAAGCCCTGTGCTCTCTTTGGGCTAAATGATGACATCTTCCTAAAGCTAACCAAAATGCACAACCAGGACATGAAAAGTTCATTGGTGCCATTTGTTTTCTTCAAGTCCCCTAGTAATTCAAAAATTGAATCAGATTCTTCACAACAGTAACTTGCAATTTGTAGGCAAACATTTCTAAAACCAACCAAATGCTATTCGAGTATGGAAAGTTTAAGATAATTTCTATTAGATAATCCTGTGATAGTTTTTCCAAATACGTAGGTCTATACCCGCAACTTTTGTGCACACATTGCCCAAATACATGTACACCTGGAGCTTCTGATGGCTTTCATCTTGCCTTTCTAAGGACTTATTAATTTTCACCGCACTCATATTTTCACATGTACATTAGTACAGAGACAATCATTCCCCCAGCGACCACTGATTCCTTTAATCGGGTTCTCTCAAGATCTCTAGGCTATTCTCTTTCTTGATGAGAATTCCAGGTCTTTTTTTCTCTTTACATTTCATTTTTCTTTCTTATGAGGGATGCTTCTTCACTCAGTAAAGAGGACAGAAGAAATCAGATTTTGAAAAAGTAAACACCGTTGCACACAAGTGCGGTGATCAACCGTGGACGGTATACGTATAGAGGCGAGTGATCTGCTTGAGTGTGGCAATCCAAATCATTCAACAACAGCTACCACGGCTCAGACTCCGACCCAAGACCCTTCGACATACTGTCGGCCCCCGAACAAGCGACTTTCCCAGAATGATGTAATAAAAATGATGGCTAAGTGATAAACATTTTTAGTTGCATCTGCAGCATTATATTAACTCGCATAAAAGCATTCTTATATTGCCATCTTTCAATATAGACATATTGGATTACACAACTTTATACATGCATATAGTTTCATGTCTGCGACACTAAGACGGAAGTTGTAATTGTAGTTCTCCAGATGTTAAGATATCACTACCGGTTTAATGTATGTGAAGAAGGAAGTTCTAATTGTAGTTCTCCAGATGTTAAGATATCATTACCGGTTTAATGTATGTGTCGAGGTCAAACAATATGATGAAAAAACTGCACGAGACATCAGTTATATCAATATTTCTTGAATGGGGAAATGGTTACACATGATGTCGTGTATCCATTTAGACTCATTTCAAAACAATTACTATTGATTAGGACCCCATTTCTAAAGTATTTGCTTAGGTAGGCTCTGATATCAAGTGAACGCACAAATATCAAAACTTTCTAGGCTCTTAAATATACTACATGTTTACATGTTGATTTATGAGGCGAGAATAAATGAAAGCGAGTTTTAGAAGCCGGCGCAGTGGTATAGCGCTCCATCTGTCTGGGAGACCTTGCTATGGTTCAAACTTTGGTAGCGCAAAAAATGAGAGTGGAATAATGACAACTCGACCACATGTAAGCACGTAATCGGCCTAATTGCTTCCGAGTACATAAACAAAGCTTACAGGGTATTTATTTTTATCATTGTTCGAGATTGCAAGCATCATTTTCATCATACAAAGTCGCATGCAGGGCCCATAAGAATTCGGAACAATTTCAAATGCAACTGTACGAGAGTAGACACAGCCTTGTAAGGAATCAAAAGGTTAGTCCTTTAAAGGACTGAAAATCGTGCCACGGGCAAAACCAAAATATTAGCATAATCACATAATTTTTATAAAATTGTTGCAAAACAACGGGCGACCAAAAGTTACTAATTGCCAAGCACAGAACTCAAAACCGGTATGTAGCATTTTAGGTTTGTCAGCAGGAAAACCGACCATTTTTGCTTTTCGGGTCCTTTAATTTCCTGTAGACTTATGGCCTGGTTGGCGAGCCACGCTGTAGAACAGTGACACCTAATTGGTACTATTATGGAACTTGCACTTCCATGTAATTCTTTTTTATCGTGTTTTTACTATCGTGGAAAACAAAGTGACAATTAGTGGACATTATATTTATCCGAAGATCAAATTATGTACAAAAGCAATTTAGCGACAGGTCGTCGATGTGAAAGACATGGCAAGTTTCATACTGAGACACATGGTTTCTCCTCACAAAAACGGACAAATCCGACTCGATCTCCCTGTCTTCTCCAGGGCTGATCGAGCAGCAACAGTGAACGCCTCATTAATCCCTTCCATCATCTTTGCTGAAGTTTCCACAAAGTGCTTTGCACCTGAAATGAAAAACCGAGTATACAAGCACAAGAATTAAGAATATACATTTTCGAAAGAGAATAATTCGTTCCTGAAATGACGAAGTATTGTAAGCACTATCTCTCAACTTTACAGAATAGAGGGAAAAGAATGAAAGAAGAAAGTTTCGCAAACTTCAATGCTCGTGACTTTTCGTGTGACTTATGAAATGCTTTATAGGATAGGATAGGAAGCGTATATTTATCAAAATGAAAATCAGATACAGAACATGCAACTTTCAAGGGTATACACAAAAAAGCGAGCATATGAAAAGACAAGTTAATCAAAAGAAACGGATTTACATGTACATCAAAGGTAATTTTCCAAACTAGACACGAAAGGAATGAAAGAGTCATGGCGAAACTTTCTATGAAAAACACTTGAATCGAGAAGTAATCTTGTAAATGAAAAATGACACAAGTCGCTTCGAAGTCATTTACAAGGCTAATTCACAAAAAGAAAAAGGAAAAGTCAAACCGAGATCTTAACACAAAGCCTGCTTTCAATAGGGATAAGGACATGATCCGGAAGATTCTCCTATCTTCGAGGTCAAGTGGAAACGTGGGGGTACATTTTTCCAGTAAGCACATGTAAAGATGATCACACTTCTCTGTTCATCGCAACATGACCTTCACCTGCGGACTTGAGAGTCAAGATGTTTTGCCTTTTCTTGATGCACATGCATGTGTAATTCGCAATCCAGCTGGCAAAGTGAAAGATAAGTTTCATAGGAACAGTTTTCAAGTGCTCATACTAGCTTCCATAGCTTTGTACTGCAGCAGTACAAAAAGAGTGTTGTCAAGTATCTGTTTCAGCGGACCTTACGCGTTTGTTCAGCTGAATTTTTGGAGGATGAGGTTTTGCTTTTGAACAATATACCTCACCTAGAAATTATTAGCTTGCCACCTAGAAATTATTGTACCGAAAATTTAACTAAATGCTCGTTCAAGTAAGGAATAGAGCCCGCTATGCACACGTATTTGACTTACAAATTTTCATTTGCCAGAATCATTTGGTTGCATCAGCGGATAGGTGTTCTTTATCTATCTCTACTGATTCGTAAGTTTTTGTCGTCTGCTGTCAGCCTACACGTACAGTTTACGTAGGTTCTTCTCATTCCGCTCTTAATTCTTTAATGATTCATGAGACATGACACCCTTTTTCCATAAAACTACCATACCGTAGTTTACCGCAAACGTAATTCTATCTCGAAATGTTTCTTTTTAATAGTATGACGACACTGTCTTTATTTCTTTGATTTTATAAGAAATCGGTTATTGATCAGCTTGTGTTTTTTAAACTTCCTCTTTTACTCACTTTGGATTTTTGGTTCACTTAATCTAGTTATTGACCATATCGATCCGACTTCATTTTGCTGCAGGATTATTTTAAGGATACATTTTTTGCATTACTGTTCCCTCTACGGAAACACATTTGTATAAAAATTCAACAACTACCGGGTACATGTAGACTAAAGGAAACATGGTCTTATTAAGATGTTGAGATGAAATATTGATGCGAGTATGTACTTAATTCTGCACAACACTCGAGCATTGCATAGTACGCCATTTTCATATTTCGCTATTTTGAAATTTCGATATTTCTTATATTCGCTTTTTACCGTTCGCTGTTATAACACTAAGCAACCAGTCTACATCAAGTAAAATCAAACCTAGGCTTACATTACATCATGCATACATGTTATGCGAAGCATTATCAGGAAATGTACACACATTCATTTCAAAAGAACTATGCTTAAATTCCTCGCTGTAGACAATCGTGATGAAGTAAAGCATGTTTCACAAAAGCAAGCATGAATATTTATCAATATATCTATTGAAATTTTAACTGTTAGTTTAAGTCTTGAAGGACCTTAATGTCCCCACAATATTTCCAGTCAGCTGCTTTTTGTGAAGACCCGATTTTTACTGCAAATAATTTTAAGTGCATGTATTTGGCTGTTTTGATAGATTATATCCGAGTTTGACGTGTTCCATTTGTGAGAATATAATCCTGAGATGTTCTGTAAGTTGGTTTTTGGGGTTCCTAATGTGAGGACTTTTCATTCGTATGGTTGCTTACAGTGGTGTTATTTTCAAATAATAGGAAGTCCATCAACATACGCGTGCAAAGACGGGGTTGAACATAAATAAAAAATATTCATATGTTTCGACACTGCCAGTACTTCAAAATGGTCACTGTGTCACAAAAAAGTCACCTGTCAAAAATTCTCATGTAGGCCTTCACTATATGTTTGCGGTCTACCAATGTGTGTTATAGCCATCGTTTATTGCTCAGTGGATCATACCATGTTCATAAGTGTGAATATTCCCGTTTAATATTCGTTAATTGAATTAATGTACGAGTAGCAATCATTGACAATTCTATCTCCATCGATGTCGATAAAGAAGTAAAATATCAAAGCGAGTTTGGCCTTTATGCATCTCAAGTCTAGAATTGCTTCGCAGTAGAAATCGACTATATACACGTGGTGAGGGAAAAACTTTGAATCAATCTAATCTACTATTATAGATATAGTCTTCGATGAAAATCATCCTGGTTTTCTCAGCCACTCATGTTACCGAGTTATTATTATATTAGCACAAGAATTTGGAGGATGTTGACCCATTTGTGTATGGTGATGAAATGCAGCACAATGAACCATTTATTGAGACACACTTCAGTGTGCAGTTAATGATGCCTATCAGATGAAAATGAAAGTTCTGACAAGTCGTGGACAAGTGAAAAATCTGAGCTTTCATTATAACTATGACTGCAATGCGAGTAGATGGCTTACAGTTGAATCATTTTGCGTGAGAAATTTTTATCACACTGTTCATGTACCCAGCAGGTCTTCGATAACGTGATTAATTTAAAATCTAGGTTAATAATGATTAATCGCATTTATCACGCAAGCTTAATTATATCACAAATAATTTGATCTGAGCTATTTATGCTATTAGAGCTCATATTTGTAAGTCTCCATTCGGCTCTGCAGTAAAGGAGACTTTCAGAATTCTTCCACTTCGGACGTCATGGACACACCTGGAACTGTCATTATAAGTCAGTCAAAATTATTGAACATGTGTTATTAATGTGAAAATGATCAGCATTGATCTCATGCATTTTAAGTAGTGAGATGGGTAGGCTGTGTGATACTTTGTAATTCAACATCGAAGTTGATTGTGTGATATGATGCCAGTTCTGATTACTTCTAGTGAATGTCAAAAATCTTCAGAATCCCCATAGAAACGCTATGGGAGCTGTGGGGATGACCTCAGTACCCATACCCATGGGTATCCCCACAGAATCCCCATACCCACGGCAACCCTGGCTTTTATCCGGCTACCGATATCCAACATTTTGCTGCATAGATCTTCCTTGTATATGCGCCGGTAATAAACTAGTCTCTATCGACCACCTTAGCCGCTCCCCAGTCCATACGATGATCCATGTCTATCTACAATCCGCGCATGGTGTGTTGTATATTACTCCGAGCTGGATGGCCTTCTCCGGACGCTTTTGGTGAGCCATCTGCTTAATTCTCGGGGAGGTCTACAACTGTCTACTGTCTACTGTTTCTTCTTTAAAATGATAAAGTGATAGCTCAGGGTGGCGACTACTTTTGAATCTCGGGAAATAAGTACAAATAAGTACATTTTCAGAAATTTTATAAGTACATTGTAACTACTGTTTTGACGCAACATGTACATATTGCAGAGTTTTAGGTCTACTTTCTGATTTGGCCTACTAAATGTGTGAACCTGAATTGAAGAACGAAACGGTACATGACATTCACTATAATAAAAGATTGATGATGATAAAAGAAAAACTATATCTCCGATAGTCTAGAGTCGACACTTTTTGTTCAGTTCTCTTAGTCTGTCCTCCACAGCTTCTGAATCGTCTTGGAGCTTTCTCTTGACGGCCTGCAGCTCCCGTATCTCCTTCAATCCTTGCATTCTTTCCTCCTGCTGTTTTTTCTTCGAGTCGTCTAACGCTTTTCGAGCTTCTCTCGCTTGAAGACACCGGCTTCTGGCGACCCGGCAAGCGTTCATAATTTGTTGGTTGATCACCATATGGTTAGGTCCACCTGCACGCTTGATACAATCATATGCATGACGCAGCAAAACAACAGTTTCTTCAAGAAGGTTATCCTGAAGAAGGTACTTATTTGCACTCACTCCACGTTCGACGAGAGCATTCCCATGCGACAAAATCAATATTTTTTTCATGATCTTGAAGATGCTGGAGTATGCTTGTGAGTCTGCCATAAGGTGATAGTAGAAATCATCGATGCGATCACAGAAAGGCTTAAAAGATCTTGCTTCCGAAATGACTGCCTCATCGCAGACAAATTTTTTCCACTGCCGAAGGCAGTCTTCCGCCTCCACGAGACCGATATGATCGCCATCAACAAGCATCTCCATCACTCTCCTTACCCTTACTTCGCTGCGGTTTTGGTTGGTAAGGAAGCACTCTGGATTGAACCCAGACAAACTCTTTGTTAGTGGCTTTGACAAAGGCGAGCGTTCCCAGATCTTCTTAACTATCAACACCAGGATGGTCCTAGCATCCATTCGGAATTCCAAATTGAACTTTTCCTTGATACTTCGATGTTTGCGAAGTGATCGTGTGGCTGCTAAACCTATGTCGACTTCTCGAATGGGGAACAGGTTCTCATCGTCCAAGCATTTGAGTCCGTTTGTCGATGACCATGATTCAGCCACTTCACGCTTGACAATTCGGCGGAGAAAGTTCTTCAAAATGGATTGGAGTTCTCCATACAGAAATATGGACACTGGTTGATCACACTGAAATTTCGTTAGAAAGTCCAAAACTTCCGAAGAGCAGGAACGAAAGAACCAAAGACGTGCTTCGAGTAGGGGATCTTGTACGGCTTTTTGGACAATCTTGAAAGAATTGTTTTTGGCTCCTGGCGAATAGTAGAAGATATACAGCATCCAACGCGGAGACTAGACGACAGTGACAAGCACGATATGTTGGTTATTTGATCCACTGTAGTCAGTGGAAAAGATGTGTATCAAATCTGAAGAGAAATATATCTGATATCAAATCTGATTATAATAATTCACGTTCAGTGGGCATATCAGAGGAAGACGTGTAGTATAGGTTTTGCGAGATGCCTCCTGATGATAGCATGAGAGTATTTGGACGTAAAATACGTACACGTACGTATACGAAGCCGTCTGCGCATGTTTTTAGTCATCAGTTGCGTATTGGACTCGGATTTGGTGGTTGCAGTCTGGACTTGGTAAGAAAAGTCTGGACTGCAACCGAGTTCGTAGCGCAGCCGAGAGGACGTATGTTTTGATAATTGATGCCATATTGAAATGTTTGACTGACAAATAATTCAGTTCAAGTTTCACAACTAACTATACCAAAAAAATTATTTGGTAACAAAATTCTGATACATAAAATTGTCTATAATCACTACCAATGCAAGCATTTCACCTGCCGACTTTCGGCTGTTTTTTACGTTTTTGTTAAGTAGTAAGCAAAATACCATACTTAACTCATCATCAAATTATAATAAGTACAATACACCAAAAGTAAGTACAATTAAGTACAAATAAGTACTATGTGCCGAAATAAGTACAATAAGTACAATAAGTACATGTTCGCCACCCTGTTAAGCTAGAATAATAGAAACGGAAAGACCGGCAACTGGACTTTAAAAATCGACAATGTGTCCTCTTCATCACTCACCTATCTTTTTGGCAAGAATTTGACCTTCTTCGCGGGAGACGAGGCCGCCTGAGGAGTCGTTGGACTGACGGAGATCACTTTTGGTGGCAACAAGGATGATAGGAACATTTGGACAAAAATGCCGGACTTCAGGCAGCCACCGATCGATTATATTCTGAACGCTGTCTGGACTGCAAAGTAGAGAGAAATGATATATATCATCTGTAGTATTTATAAAGTGATTCTGTTCAAATAAACCACGCTTCAGAAGTTGAGGCGAGCGATTCAAGGCGTGGTGCTAGATGTATTTCTGTGACTGCATTAGCACAGGAAATGCCTTCTAATATACGTAGACCAACGAGTCTCAAATCGAAGCACAAGATAAAATTGCGTTGGTATAAATATTGCCGAGCTGAAGGAATGTAGGAAAGCGATTTTCACTCTTTTTTCAACCAGTCTTGTTATTGTATATCAAATAAAGCTTTTCTATGTCTCTAGCATGAACAATATGACGAGATCCTCAACAGCATTAGCATAGTGATTGAAACTCAGCATATGATCTAAAAAACAATGCCTTTTCAATCCTAGTGAGTACCAAATCATGCAGAAACAGGCACGTATACACATACATAAACATTTTTCATATCTAGACATATAAGCGACAAATGTGTTTTGGGTGTCAAATGAAGCTATGATAAGGAAGTTATTAACCACAGTGGTTAATAATTTAAAAAGTCTTTCACCTTAAAACCCTATCTATATTGTGTGTTCGCGTCTCCCGTTGCATTTTTGTAGTGGTTCTACACTTCAGGGCTTGCAGCCCGGGCTCCTTGTCCGTGGCTAGTCCGAGCAACCCGCCCATTTTCTAGACGAGGCTTTAGATGTAGGAATTAGCCCGGACTGCTAAAAGTGACGGCTTTATCTAAAATATGAAGTGGAATTTTAGTGGTAAATCGCTGAAAGAACAATTTCTCATTGACCCACCAAGTAGTGCAATTCATCACATATGCTGCATTAGATGCGCTGTTATTCGTGTCTTATTGATGACAATATATCTTACCGGGGGCAATCACTGTCAGATCGAACCAGGTTGCATCCTTTTAATATTTCTCATCGAACCAGGAGTAAAAACAAGTTTCACTACTGGTTCGATGAGAAAATATTAAAAGGATGCAACCTAAATCTGTAATCAATGGTAAGCAACTGGTCAAGCTTTCTGAACAATCACTACTGGGTTGAATCAAGACGCAAAACGCTAATATGGAAACACAATCGCAAAACTGGCTGGCAAGAATAAAGCATAATGAAAGACTTGCAACCAGATTTTAACAGTGAACGCAAGCTGAACCAATGTACTGCACAATCACCTAACACCACATGACGTGAGACTGCTCAAGCATAATGATGAAACAGGCAGCGAGGCCTAAAATCACCAAACGTTAACAGGATTTCTTGAGAAAGGAAATTCAACAGACTGTTTGCACGTCTTCCTGCTACTGAGAGCCTTAGGTTTAATGTCACAGCCAAAAGTAGAGACGTCTATCAACTGAAGTCAATCTTCCGAAATCAGATAGTTCTATCAAAGAAATCATTATGAATGTGAAGGGCGAGGTGCAAGAAAGGATATAGGAAGAATTGTTGCCAAGAATGGAAAAAGGCAAGTTGCTAGTAATTCTTTAAAGCGAACCTGAAAGAATTGGGCTATCTCGGCAGTCTGGCATCCAAAGTTTTGAAACGTGCTAGCCCGCAGTTCATTTTCATCCGGGCTGAGAACCCTACAACACTTTTGAGAACATTTTGCACTTCATTAGAACCGTAGAATGCTATCTCACAGATGCATTGGATGGCTACTGTTGAAGGAAATCCTTCACATTGCATACGCGCATATTAGAGCTGCATTCCAAGCAAAAATGAATCTTCTCCAAATATTTTTACATCTTTTTCACAATTTTGAATTGCTACATGTAGGAAGAAGATGACGAATTAGGTCAAATGTAAAACACCATTAGAAGGTTCACACACTAGACATGTTGAACCATGAATTTCATGTGATTCGGAGCAATACTTTTGCATCAATCTGTACATGTAAATTAAGTAATTGCCAGTGCACTCTATTTCCACCATCTGTTGTGCGGTGAAGATGCAATCGCTCGTATCTTGAGGCGCCGCCCTTATGGTCTCCGCCACGCTCGAGTGCCTCTTTACATATACAGCGAATCACGCCCGATTTGCATGATATCCAGCTCTTCATAAAGACTGCAGAGACAGCAATGTTGAAGCTATCTACTGGTACCTTCTTACTGTAGAAGTTTTTGAAAGAGTACAAGTAATTAACTTTTTTTAATTTTTCAATAATTACAATAATTTTTAATTTTTAATTATTATTTTCCAATAAATAGACGCCAAGCTGCAGGCTGCTTCTAAACTTTCAAGACCTCTGTGGTTTTCCAATAAGGGAAAGTTATTCCGTGTTTGTCATCGAGCATCATTGTGACATCATTAACCGGAGCTGTGGTCTTGTGGTAGAGTGTTCGCTCAGCGTCCAGGAGACCTTGGTTCAAACCTTGGTCGGGTCAAACCTAAGACTCCTAAGACTTCTCAAATTGGCACAATCTGCACCCTTGCTAAACACTCAGCACAAAGAGAATAAGGGATAAACAGCAATTTGGCGGCATGCAAGAAAGGCTCTGCGCCTAATGTGTTTCCCAGCAGAAATATTCATTTATTTATTTTTATCTATCTCTCCATAAATTCTAACTTAAGCTTGTAATGTATATTTGCTTTAGTGGTTTATACTGTGACCATCGATTTTGTACGTAAATCGTTGTCTCTTCTGATAAACTGTCCTGACGATGGGACAACAAACTACAAATCGATTGACAATTATGGTCTTTCTATCTAAAAAAAGTGAGAAGCTTCAGCTCATGCTGTTGTCAAGACATATTTATGCATTCATACTACGACATTTTGCCGTATTTTTTTAGAAATGATAGTTAAAAGTACAAAATATTGATCTCGTCAGCCCATAATTGAATCTAAATTGAAGGAAAATCATAAAATATTACTGAATGCCACTTCGCCTGGGCATTGGATATAATGATGCTTTCAGACTTGAAAAATTTATGTACTTAATTCTTTAGCAGCCGTAGACGTTGCGCTTCGCACTACTAAGACATCAGAGCGGCTTGGAATAGTCCAAGTTAGCGTGTGACAATAAATATGACTGAAAAAGCTGAAGAATTGTACAGGAGTCTTCTCTGAATTTATTTATCGGCTATTGGGGGGGGGGATTGGGGTAGACGGACATCCTCCGATGGAAAGGGTTGGAATTACTGATCCCATCAGGCACCCCCTGGCATCCGCTTCGTCTACGTCGCTAATGTCCTGTCAACGCCAAGCGCTAGGCGGCGGTTAATTAACCTGGCTAACCTCAGAGTCTGGGGAGGGTAGTGGAACTGATGGAGTATGTCATCGACCTATCAGGCCTATCGACCTATAGTACCATCGACCTATCAGGCATCCATCTTTTGCAGCCTTTTATGGCTGCGTACCCCACTGCCTTGGTGAGTTAGAACTTTTATGTTCATAAGGCTATGGGTCCGTCCCAGACAAAGAAGGGTTGCGTCAGAAAGGGGATCCGGCTACAATTAAAGGCAGGATACAGCAGTAATGGGCAAAAGACCGTTCCAGGCCACCACAAAATTCAAAAAAATAGTATCTTTAAAAACGACATAAATTCATGAATTTAGACCCTTTTTCAGGTTTTTAAGACCTAAATACATGAATTTAGACCGTTCCAGGACACCTAAAATTCAAAAAATAGTATCTTTAAAAACGACATAAATTCATGAATTTGAACCCTTTTTCAGGTTATGAAGACCCAAATTCATGAATTTATGACGTTTTTAAAAATACCCAATTTTCAAATTTTTCAAAATCTCAAATTTGAGAATTACAATTTTCACCACTTAAATCATGACCGTTCTAGGACACTGAAAAAAAATATAAAAGTTGAGAATCTCAAATTTGAGAATTACAATTTTCACCACTTAAATCATGACCGTTCCAGGACACTGAAAATTAGTATTTTTAAAAACGTCTTTTAAATCCATTTTTCAGGTTTTTAAAATATATCATGTGACTAAAAATATTTGAAGGAATTGACATATTCTTAAGAATAAGTTTAGGTACTTTTACAATTGTCATTCAATTGTAGAGAACATCTGCTTCTCGCATTTATGAATAAAAGGCATTTCAGTGTAAAGAGCTGTGTCCTCCAACTCAAACATTTGAAAGGAAACAATGTATGAAAGAACAAACAGCTGCTACACCCACTTAGACATTTGTAAGACATGAAATATATAACCAGCAAATCCTACTCCGGCTGCAATGCTGTGAAATAATACACAACAACAATAATCGATATGGCTATTTCAAACAATTGTGCTGAAGACTTATTTAATTTAACAGTGTTTCTTGCCAGTGAAGGTTGTGTCAAAACGCTCTCGTCATATATTTCTCAAAATGAGACAAGATCAATTTGAAGATAGAAGAAAACAATCGTTGCCAGGGAGGATGAAAAAATTACGGGAGGAATTCAATAGGAATATATTTTGAGAGGTATGAATTTACAGATACTTTGAGTGATTTCATAGAGCCAAATGGTGGAGAGAATAATACAATTGTAAACTTACATAAATTCTTGTTGCATGAAAAAAGAAACAATTCACTCAGTGTTATGTGTAAAATTTTTATCGGTAAGCACTATCTGCTCTCTGTTTGTGATAATGACAAGTCTTATTTTTATAGTCTCTTGAAGCAAAATCATATCAATTATTCACGCACCGAAGTTTCATTTGTTATGAAATTAGGTAAATTAGCAGACAAATTTCCTACGCTTTGTTGGGTGTCTGTTTCTCTTGTACTTTAAAAGTCACGACCTAATGTTATCGGAAGATTGACTTCATTGTGTAAAGCAATTATGTGACATTCCAAATGATTCCATTCTTCTCTCAAACAATGGTGCGTCATTTAGCGATAATACCGCGCTGACATATTCAATGGAATTTGGATGTTAAACTCCGCTATTGTTATTGCGATACGGCCGCAAGACACTTTATTTTCAATGTTAGACCATTATATTCTCTTGAATAATGGTGCGCCATTCAGCTAAAATACTGCGCCATTCAACTAATCAAATGAACGCGTTGACATTAGACGCGCTGTGAAGAAAATTTATCATTCTTGAAACCCCTCTGTTTTATATGCAATGTTATTTCCTCTTGCACATGTAAATACAATAGAGTGTTTCAACCAATGAAACCTTGTCCTCGCGTGGACAGAAATCCTATTGTTTAGAAAACTTGTATCTTATATGCAATGTTATTTCCTGTTTTAAATGCAATGTTATTTCCTGTTTTCAATCATTTTCATTATGTTGTTATATGACGTCATTTTTCTCTCATCCAATGAAACCTTGTCCTCGCGTGGACAAATTTACATGTATTTCAATGTATCCAAATTAAATGTATGCAAAGTGGATGTAACCAAATTGAAATATCCATGTGTTGTTTTTAATTTCTCATTTACGGGAATATAATAGAAACATTGTATCTTCTATAAAAATGAGAAACATCAGGGACTTCCAAAAAATATACAGCAAACAAAACCACATTAAATTTCGATTTAAATGAGATTGCTAAGCAATTGGGAATAAAGAATTTTCACATATTGATGAGTAATGAATTACTATTGATAAAAGATGTGCGAAACACTAACTCTACTAATACAATGCAACAATGTAACGTTTAAATTTAGATTAAATTAAATCATTTCAAAATTGAATAAGTAGTAAAGAAAGACATCATTGTGGATCAGTTTTAAATCAATACCCCCCCCCAAGTAGTAAGGAAAGTCATCATTATAAAAATGTTTTAAATCAATACCCCCTTCTGACTAAGTAGTAAGGAAAGACATCATTAGAGAACAGTTTTAAATCAATACCCCCCTTCTGACTTCTAGGGGTCCCTTAAGAAATTTTTTTATTATAACATGAGCAACATAAATGAGTTTTTGAAATTATATGGAACACAAACGACAACGAATTTCGACCTAAAGAAAATCGCTGATCGATTAGGAATAAAGAATTTTCATGTTCTAATGAGAAACGAATTACAATTCCTAAAAAATAGGCCAACAGGAACCTTCAGTTCCCGGAACAAAGTTCCATCAATAACTGTAAATTTCATAACAAATCTTCATACGTCAAATGAAAAAGGTGTACATTAGTCAGCAGGCGTTAAAAATCATCAGCAGAACTATTATTTTGATTCATACGGTTTGCCCCCTACAAATGAAGTAAAAGAATTACTTGGAACGGGAACATACAATACGTTTCAAATTCAAACACCAGGCACTACCTATTGTGGACAATTATGTTTATACGTTTTGTACAAATTACAAAAAGGAGTACCATTTCTAGATATTATGTTAGAGTTAAACAATCTATAACTCAAGCGAAGCTAGCTAAAGCGCCACCTAAAGGTTAAAGCTCTGTTTTCTGTAATTCATTTTGATAAAAACGGCCTCTGATATCCTCATTATCTAAATCTTTAATTTCATAAGTAATCGGATAACTTTGATTTATTTTGCAAACTTCAAATATTTCTTTAGTCCAATAGCCAACAAAGCCTTTTTCAAATTTATTCTTATATTTAAATATTCTAACTCTATCTCCAATTTTAAATTTCGGCTTAAGTTTCTGCAAATTCGGATTACTCTCATTCAAATTATTATTCTCGAATATTTTCTTTCGTACTAGATCAGGGTCGTCAGAAGCATTCTTTGGAGTTTCTTCAATACCAGAATGAACTTTATTATTGTACTCTTCCACAATTCCTGGTAATATCTTCAACCATTTCTGATTTCTTTGCTCAGTAAATTTCTTGAATAATTTATTTTTTAACGTCCGATTGAATCTTTCTATCACTACAGCTTTTCCAGCGTTTTCAGTTGAATAAACTGAGCCTTGGCGATGACTTTCGTCTGTTTCAAATAGTGGCTGAACGTTTCGGTTATAAAATTCCGATCCTTTATCAACAAACAATTTTTTTGGCTTTCTATTACTTTCTTTAAAGATTTCTTCAAACGCATATTTAACTGACAGACCACTTTTATTTTTTAAAGGCTTTACCCAAGCGTATCGTGTATATAAATCTATAACGGTCAATGCGTATTTATAATCTTTTTCATTCGGCATATGAATAAGATCAGCACTCCAAATATCATCTTTATTAAATACTTTTACTTTCAATAAATATTTAGGCCTTCTATATTCCTTATGAATTTCAGACGCGTAGGTTCGAGCGTTGCTCTCAGAGTTATTAGTTCGAGCGTTGCTCTCAGACAGCTTAGCTGTCGTTTCATTTAAACCCTGGCCGAATAATATTTTAGCTTGTAAAGCTTTCTTAACAAACATTCTTTCAATTTTTTCTCTAAATGTAGGATTTTGAATACTATCTAATTCTTGAATCATCTTCTTATCAGCTGCATGTCGAGAACTTAGATCATGATTTCGATAAGCTAAATCATGCCTGTAAGCTGCGGCATCTACTCTATTTATCGGTTCTTCACCTGGTTTTGGATTATTATTCTCATCTAGTCTGATATCTAATCGAGTTCCTGGGCCGGTATATGAATGACCAGGAAGATGTTTTTCTTTCGAATATTTACTCCAAATAAATCCAGGAAAGTTCTCTAATGTTTTTTGTATGTCACCACCGTAGGTAGTAGCCAAACTTTGATTGTCGTCGTTACCTTCATAAATTTTACAATTTGAGTTTTTGTTTTTGTTTAATAGATAATTCAATAAATCTAAATTAGAAATTTTTAATTTAATTAAATTTTCGGAATTTTTAGAATTCATTTTAAAAGATAAAAAAAATTTAAAAGATAAAATAAAATAATTGTTTTACCGAAAAGAACCAAAGGTTCTGAGGTTATTACCTTATCATACTAGGACTTAGATATATTCCAGAACCATCTTTAGTTTCTTTAATTTCAATTAAATCATCAACATTGTGGAGAATATTTTTAAGAACTCGTTTTCCTTCATCAACTAATTTTAATTTACTAATAAAATTATCTACTACTCCTTTTCCTTCGGGCGAAGCCCTGGAAGACATCTCCGATGTCCCTTCTCCCCTAGCAACTTTCTCTAACTCTCTGTTATGACGTTTTTGTTCTTCTAATGCTGCCTTCTCTGATTTATTTTTATTTACTGCTTGGACAATACCAGCTGTCCCACCTGCAACACTTCCTGCAGCTGCTATGCCACCTATTATTAGTGGAATTAATGGGAGAATCCCGCCATTCTTTTCTTCTTGTAATTGAATATTCTCTATCATTGGTTTACTTATGTAATACTTTTTTTTGTTAATCGTAATAGTTTTAGGGGTATTTTTGTCAACAATATTACGTAATTTTAATTCAACAGTTTTATTATTATTATTACTTTCGCTTGCGACATTTTTAATAAAAAAATTTTAAGTTACGAAAATTTTAAGTTAAGAATTTTAAGTTAAGAATTTTTAATCTATTCTAGTTATGAAAAAATTTTAAGTTACCAAAAAAATTTATATCTATTCTAGATATTAAAAAATTTCAAGTTACCAAAAAATTTTAAGTTACCAAAAAATTTTAATCTATTCTAGTTATGAAAAATTTTAAGTTAAGAATTTTTAATCTATTCTAGTTATGAAAAAATTTTAATTAATTTATCGGAGCGAAGCTCCTCTGGCTTTAGCCTATCGGACCAAAGGTCCTAAGGTTACTAACCGATCCTAGACATCTTCCCATTAAGAACTTCAATAGAATATTTTACATCTTCTAGCAATAAACCATAAGCCATCAATGAAGTTGTGGAATCTTTTTTTTCAATATTAATTGTTACATCACAACCAGTCTTGATAATATCTTCAGATTGTGCACTTAAATCGAAACAGAAAACAGGATATAAATGTCTCCAATCTCCAGGAGTTAATTGTGGTTCAACTCCAAATTCTATACACAGATTTCGATAAGAATCATATCCTTCCATAAATTGATTATTGCTATCGTCAAATCTTAATGGATCAATTGGATAACGGGTTTGATTTAATGAAACTTGTAAACTTCGAATTGTATTAATATGGAAGAGATTATTGTTCTTATCAAAACTTGGAGAATTATTTCTTTGAAAAGTTAGCAATAAATATCTTGGAGTATTCGCAGTTCTAGTAAAATGCCAGTTAAATCTTTGTTCGGAAAAAGTTACTGAACTAGCAGTACGCTTTAGAAAATTTACTGGAATTGGTTTGTTAGTATTTAATCTTTTTGCAATAGCTGTTTCAATCTCTAAACTAGGAGTAATATGCTTAATCCACCATTCAAGTCTATCAATTTTTAAATATGCTTTTTTTCCAGTCTTACCAAAAAAGATTAATTCATTATTTGCTGTACGATGAATTATTAATTTCAATTTTAATTGATATGATATTTTGTCATAATCTAAATATCCGAATAATGGAGACAATGACCAATTAACTGTCTGTTTACTTTTTTTGTTAAATTCACGTCTTTCTTTATATGCATCATTATTTGTTTTATTTAAATGTTTTGCAATATTTTCTACATCTTTCGCAATTCCTGCTGCATCTGTTCCAGCGTGAGTTAAATCATCAACAATTATACCATCATTAGTATCAGGAAACCAACCTTCGATTTCATGCTTTTTATTATTTTCACCAATTGTTACAAATCTAAGCATTGTATCAATTACACCTGGAGAATCACTTATTGTTTCTATATTTTGAGTTGCAACATCTAAACGCATTTGTGTAAATAATCTTGGAAAGAAATTATTCTCTAGTGCAATATTATCGGTTTCTGGTAATGGTGTTGTAAAATTGGCATCACTATATAAAGAATATTCACAGTGTAAAAATGAATCAGGTAGATATATATAACTCTGCTGATTATCAACTTCAAAAATTAAATCTCCTCCAGTATTCACTCTACTGGAAGATCCGGGATTCATAGCAATTCTTATATAGTCATTCTTTTTTTGATTGTAACTGACGAACGGAGGATCGTCTAATCTAAATTTATTTTCGATAAGCGAAGACATTTTTATAAAAAATAATTTGACTTTTTGTTTTTTCTCACAGACAGAAAAAAATTTTACCAAAATATAATTTTAGCATTTCACCAAAAAAATTTTACTAAAATAATTTTGCTAAAAAAATTTTACTAAAAAAAATTTTACTAAAAAATATATTTTAGAATTTTGCTAGACCAGCTCCGCTACAGCTTTGCTGGTTAAACCGAAGGTTGCTACTCACGCCATTTCCTCTTATTTCTTCAATTGTTTTTTTTTATTTTTATTTTCATTATGTTTACTATTAGACGGAGCTCCGCTCCTCAAGGTTTCACCCCCCCACAGCTATGTTAGCAATTTTATTTTTGTTTCCTCTGAAAGTTTTTTTAAATTTTTTAGTTCTTCAGAATCATTCCTAAGTTTACGAATAGCTTCTAGTTGTTTTAATTCGTTTTGAGACTTGACAGCATTTGATATTGCACTAGCTGTACTACCTATAGCAGCTGCTCCTTTTCCAGCAGATGTAATCAAATCTTTATTATTTTTAATTAAGTTAACGATACTACCAATACCAGAAAAGATGCCATCTCCTTCTTTTTGGACGGCACCTGCGGTGCCTAGGAACTTTTGTGTTCCGACTGTTTCTACATTGTTATAATGGTAAACAGATTTCATAGATGGTTCATGAGCAATTTTTTGATTTGAAGCAAAATGTTTAAGATTGTGTTTATAAATTATAGGCATTTTTTAGGATTAAATTTGACTTTTGGGAAAAATATCTACGTGTTAAGATTTACGTTTGTGAATGGACAACAACTTCGAGATAACTTTATTAATTGACTGTTGCACTTTATCTATTGCGTCAAGCAGCGTGTGATGTACTTTAATTTCTTTTCTATTAACTTGCATTTTCTCCTGATTCATCTTCAACGCCGTTTTAAGTGCATTCAACTTAATTTTAAGAACATCTAATTGTCTTTTAACGGAATCTAACTGTTCTTTATTTTCTTTAGAGTTTTCTTGTAAATTTTTCTTTAATTCATTTTCTAAATTGATTTTAAGAGTTTTCATTTTATCAACTTTTTGATTAAGTGAGTTTACTTCATTTATTATTCTATTCATCTTTTTCATTTGTTGAGTAATTTTAGAACTTAATTCATCAACACTTTTTTGGAATGTAGCTTGTAACTGTTTTAAATTTTTTTTAATTCTTTCAGGTAGTTTTTCTATTTCATCTTCTAATTGTTTTTTCAATAGTTGTATCTGATGTTTATTTTTAATGACTGCAGATTTTAACTTTATAGAAAGTAATATTAAAATTTTTGATTGTTCTGAAATCTTTTTAAAAAGTTTTGCTATATCTGCTTCTAGCTCTCTATCCTTTTTATCAAGTTTTAATAATTTTTCGTTTAATGATTTGTCATTAAGTTTTAGCAACTATAATTCATTCATCAGTGGAACCAAAAAATCGTTTATATATTTTTCCTTTAAATCATTGATTTGTGTATCAACATATTGTTTATTTGTTAACTCTGTATTTTGTTGCGGAAGAATAGAAAGATGCAATGGACCAGATAAAACGTCTCCAGTTTTCATGATATAATTTTCTATCTCTATTTCTAATTCACGATTATTCGGGATATATGCACCTCCACCAACATTTGGTAACATCATTTTTTAACAATAAAAAAATAAAATTTTTTCTAATAAAAATAAAAAAATAAAATTTTTTCTAATAAAAATAAAAAAATGGAAAATCCAAATTTAAAAAAATTATATTCGCCCGCATCATCCTGTTCTTCTTATTCGACGAGATCAACGGGATTTGAAAATAAATGTTTTGATAATAATAATAATAATAATCCATGTATTGATGTTAATATTTTATTTCAATTACAAGCCGAAATATTTAGAGAACAGACTAAAGGTTTACCTTCTATAGAAACTAATTATTGTTTATTTCCGGGGGATCCATTTATTAAATTTATGGATATTGTTAGTAAATATAATGATGTAGCTTATGTGGAATTAAATAAAGAAAATATGGTTATAATAGGTCATAATAATGTTTATGGATTTATTAGAGCAGTGTTACCAATTAGTAATACTGATTGGATAGAAACTAAAATTATTAATTATATCAATATTAAAGAATTAGTTAAAAAATTAAAATCTTTTTCGAAAGAAAAAATTAGATTATTTGTTGACGATCAAAATCAATATAACATTCACATAGAGAGTAAAAAACATAATGAAGAATTATTATGTCAAGTTTATTATAGAGACACAACTTATAAACAAGAAACATTAGAAATGCCGCAAAGATATGATGATGATACGTATATAGGATTATATTCAAACTTAAATATTAATTTGTTAAAATCTTACATAAATGGCTTAGCTCAACAAGAAAAAATTTATATGTGGACTACACCTTATACTATTAACAATGACAATAATCATATTCATAATAAACGAATTGAAGGTTCTAGGGCTTTGCCCGATCTTAAAGAATCTTATGATAATAATGATGATTCTGTAACATCTGAAAAAGGTGTAAATGGTAAAAAAGATTATAAAAATATTAGTAATTATAAAAATTTATCTAAATTTCATTTTCTTACAATTGAAAATAATAATGATGGTATAGTTGAAGATACTGTTAGACAACTATGTGTCGGGTCTACAAAATTTAAATTAGGATTTACATCTAATCAATTTAAAATTTTATCATCTTTAATAAAAACTAAAAGTGATTCAGATTATGGTGGTGTTATTAAATTTTCCAAAAGAGATCAAAGACCAATATTTTTCTCTATTATATTATTATCAGATAAAAGATGTAATTTAGAATTAGATATTCCAATAAGAGAATGGTATCCTATCATGGAAGGGCATCCTATACCAAAAAGTGTAATTTATGATGATGAAGAAACAATTTATGATGATGATGAAGAAACAATTTATGATGATGATGAAGAATCAATTGATGATGATGATGAAGAATCAATAGTTAGTGAAAAAAAATTTAAATTATCTTTTGATAAAACATTATATGATGAAACTTAATATGATAAAACTTAATGTGATAAAGAAAAAAAATAACTAAAGAACGTGAAATATATAATAATATAAAATAACACTCAAGTCCTTGATATTAGAATGTTTATATCTAAAATTAAAACACAATTTTTTCCTTAAAAAATTAAAAATTGGAAAATACCAAGTTTTATTGTGTCTTATGTAAAAAAAAGTTGCAAACAAAAAGAAGTTATCAATCTCATTTAAATAGTAAATTGCATTTACAAAATGTAGAACGAGTTGATGAAGGAAATATATTAAAATTAAATAGTTATAAAAACTATATAGAAACATTACCTACTGATATAAAAGTTAAAAAAATATTTTATGATTATTCACATTCGGAATATAAAAAAGTTTTTAATAGTGAAGATGAGACCATACAAACCGAAGGTTCTAGGGCTTCGCCCGTACCAGATGGAAGATATTTATTTAGCGATACTGATGAATTTGATGAAGCTGAACGAACCGATGAAGCCTTAGCAAATATAAAATATTTATTTAATCAGTCTTTTCACTGGACATCAAAGATGTCTTTCAGGGCTTCGCCCGTTGAATATAATGAAACCGATAAAACTTTTTCTGATATTCTAACCAACTTTTATAATATATTTAAGAAATCTTTCAAATGTTATATGAATGTAGAAGTACTTTATACAAAAAATGGACCTGATGGAATTCCTGAAGAAATAATACAAGGACATTTTACAAATTCACAAGAAATTCATAATGTAAATGATATACAACCCATATTTGAATCGATGATACTTAAATTAGAAAATTGTATAATTGAAGCCCAGTTACGTGAATCTGGTTGGAGATTTGTTAAAATACTATCTAAGAAAATAGTAATTGATAAATATAAAAATAATACTGGTGGTAGTTATGTTCCTTTACCTTTCAGTTCACCACAAATAATCAACATAAAAAATGAAGATGATTATTGTTTTCTGTGGAGTATTATAGCACATTTACATCCTGCAGAATATCATAAAGAAAGACTAAGTCATTATAATAAAGAAGAATACATAAATGAATTTGATCTTTCTGATGGCTTAGATGAATTTCCATATGATTATAATAGGTTAATAAAGTTTCATAAAAAGAATAAAAATTTAATAGAAGTAAATGTTTTTGAATTAAATGTGAATTATGTTTCTATTGGTAAAATTATTCCACTTTACTCAGATTCAAAAAAATTTTATTTGAATAATAAAAATTTATGTCAATCAGAAATAGTATATAATGATAGAGGAAATTACATGCATCATAATATTTTTTACCAAGGAAATATAATATGTACTGAAAAATTTGAAATTATAAAAACACTATCACCAATAATGATTAGTCATAATAATTATAAAGGACGTAATTATAATTATGATTATGATTCCGATTATTTATCTTTATCTTTAGAATATCAACAAAAATTACAAAATTTAAATGAAAGTTTACAAAAATGTAAAACAGATTATCAACAACAAACAAAAATATTAGTACAAGAAAATGGCCATAAATATGAAAATAAGATAGAAACGATTCAAAAATTAAATGAAGACAATAAAGAATTAAATAATGAAGAAAATGAAACCAATCAAAAAATAAATGAATCTTTAGAAAAATGTCTACAACAATATAAAGAACAATATGATAAAGAATATAGTTATCAGCTACAAATATTAAATCAAAATTTTCATCGAAATACATTTAATCTTGCAAAAGAAATTAATGAAACACATGAAATATATCAAGATAAATTTGAAAAACTAGAACAGTCAAAACAACCAGCACAAGCGAATATATTATATTATCAGGGTCATTTTATATTGTGTAAAGATGTTTCTATATTCACAAAAACTTCAGATAATACAAATTTTCCTTGTCTTCAATGTATGACAAGTTTTAGAACTAAAGAAGAAATGAATAGACATTTGGAGAATTGTCAACAAAATGAAGCAGTCAGAAACACATTTCCAAAAGATGATTATTTAGAATATAATAAATGGTATTTTAAAAATAAAGTACCCTTTACTATTTATTGTGATTTTGAAGCTTATAATGTTAATATGACACAAAATCGAACGGAAAGTTCCAGGGCTTCACCCGATTCTGAAAATTATAATTCTGAAAATGGTACGGGCCAAGCCCTAGAACCTTCGGTTTTTAATTATGAAAAAAGTGCATCTGAACAAAGTAAAGAAAAATATTTATTTGATCAAAAACCATTATGTTGGGGAATGTACATTCATTCAAATTATCCTGAATTATTTAAATCAGAATATTTTCAATACTATGGTGAAGATAGTTCAGAAATGTTTACAAAGAAAGTAGAAGAATTACAAAATTATTTTTCACAATTGCTTGAAACAAATATACCGATGATGCCATTAACAGAAAAAGAAAAATTAAATTTTATTAATGAAACAAAATGTTATGACTGTGGAAGAGAATTTACAAAAAATTATAAAAATGGCAAAGGTAGATATCTTGATAGGCGAAGCGACGGCTCTGCCGTCAAGGTAAAAGATCATGATCATCTAAATGGATTATATAGAGGTGCAGCACATAATTCTTGTAATCTTAATGCTAATAAATTTAAATATAACTTTGTTCCTCTATATTTCTATAATGGTTCTAAATATGATTTCCATCTAGTAATGAAAGATTTATATTCATCTGAAAAATTACAACAACAACAAATAAATGTACTATGTAAAACAGAAGAAGAATATTTTTCAATGCAATTAGGTTGTATTAGAATTTTAGATGCATTTAGATTTTTTACTCCTTATTCATTAGATGTTATGGGAAAAACTTTGAAATCTGAACAATGTAAAATATTAAATAAATATAATTTAAAACCTTTAAAAGGCATATTTCCGTATGAATATTTAACCTGTGGCTCACAGTCGAAGACTGATATAACTGGAGATAAAACCTGTGGTTCACAGTCGAAGACTGATTTTAATTCTGTGAATAAAATTATGGAAGAAAAACAACTTCCTCCAATAAATAAATTTAAATCAACATTAAAACAATCAAAATTATCTGACGAAGACTATGCAGAAGCTGAAAAAAATTGGAGAGAGTTAAATTGTAAAACAATGTATGATTATACAATGAAATATCTACAGATAGATGTATTAATACTAGCTGATCTTTTTGAAAACTTTCGTGATATGTGTTTAGAATATTACGGAATAGATCCATGTTATTGTTATTCTACACCAGGTTTAACATGGTTAGCAGGATTAAAACATACAAATGTTAAACTTAAACATTATAAAGAAAATACATATGATAAATTATTATTTTTTGAATCTGGAATTAGAGGTGGAGTTTCATCAGTTTTAGGTAATAGATATGTTAAATGTTATAATAAGAAAGTAAATCCACAAGAATATGAATAATGAAACCTTTATCTCCAGAAGAAAAAGAAAAAATATTAGAAATTTTTCGAACGAAACGAGAAGGAGTAGAACGTGAAAAAGCAATTGATGAATTCATGAGAGAAAACTATTTGTTATATTATGATTTTAATAGCTTATATTCTTCTTGCATGATACAAGAATTACCAACAGGTGAAATGTCATGGTGTAATATTCTAGATTATCAAAAAACATATGATGGAAATTATAATCATGGTTATATATATGAAGTTGATTTAGTATACCCTGATGAAATAAAAGATAAAACAAAATATTTTCCTTTCTGTCCCGAAAACAAAATTCCTAATATAGAAGATTTTTCAGATTATCAAAAATCTTTAATTCCTAAAAAATACAGACCAACAAAAAAACTTATGTTAACACAAAGCAATAAAGGAAAGTATGTTGTTGAAGGAAGAATGCTAGATTGGTATTTAGATCATGGAATGATTCTCACCAAAATACATCGAAAACTATTTTATCAAAAATCTAGGTGGTTAAAAAATTATATAGAGTTCAATATTGAAAAACGTAAAATAGCTAAAAGAAATAAAGATGATTTTGGAAACGTGTTCTTCAAATTAATGAATAATGCATTTTATGGTAAGACTTTAGAAAATGTGCGTAATAGACAAAATATTGAAATAGTTTATGATAAAGATAGGTTTCAAAATTTAACAAGGAAACCTACATATAAAAGAACTACTAGATTTAGTGATGAACTATGTGCTGTACATTTACGTCGAATCAGCGTAAAACATGATAAGTTTAATTTCATTGGTTTCACTATATTAGAATTAGCTAAACTATTTATGTATAAATTTATATATGATTATTTAGCACCTGCTTATGGCAAAAACTATAAATTACACTTTACAGATACCGATTCTGTTTTCTTAGAATTAACAATACCGTATAATTCTACACTTGATGAAGAAATTAATAAAATAAAAGATATCATTCATCCTTCTGATTTATGTAAAGTAAAAGATGAATTAGAAGGAAATGAAGATTTCATAACAGAAGCTATATTTTTAAAATCTAAATGTTACTGTTATGATACAACTAATAATATTAAAACACATAAAACATTAAAAGGAATTTCAAAGGCATCAGTGGCTAATCAAATAACATTTCAAGATTATAAAAATGCATTATTTAATAATGAAATAAAAACAGCATGTAATTATAGACTTAATTCAAAAAAACATAACATGTATTTAAAAGAAGAACATAAATTAGCATTAGATCCATTTGATGATAAAAGAAAAATTTTACCTGATGGAATAACTACTGAACCTTTTTAATTTTCTAATTTCTAAGATAGACAAATTTCATATATACATAAAATAAAAAAATATTATAACACTATATTTGTATATTTTTATCACTCCGCGAAAATATTTTCTATCGACTTTCAGTCAGAGAACAATTGTTCGATAACTCTTTCATGAATTTTTTTATCAATATTAATTGTAATGAAGCCATAATCTTTTGACCAAGCATTGTTACACGATTGTTTAAATTCATTTTTATTTCTTACACATAAATCTCTTAACAAATCACTTAAGTTTCTTGCATTTATTTCAAATAGTATAAATATATTTGCATTCTTTCTAATAACACTTCCGTCTAATGAATACATACTTTGTGTTAAATAAAAAACACTACAGTTATTATGTCTACCTCTTGTGAAATAATTTCTCTGAACTGACTGATTTCTATCATTAACACAATCATCAAAAATTACACAATGTTTCATTGTTTTATCTAGTTTACTAGGATCTTGCATATTACCACTATCATCTATTAATTGTATCTTTATATGGTTATTTTTATTAGATTCTACTAACTGATTATTTTTTGCTGCTTCTTCACACCACGAACTTATTTCTTCTTCATATTCAGATTTTTCATATTCTTTGAATAATGAAGCAATTGCTGTTTTTTTAAGATTATTTTCAAATCCATATTTTAAAAATTGATAGACGGGTTGTTCTGCCGTTGTTGTATAAATTATAAGATTGTTATAATCCAAAAAATTTGGAGTCGTTAAAATTTTAAATAATAGATATGTTTTTCCACATCCTGATCTTCCACAAATAACTGACAAAACTTTATTAGATAAATTTGGATGATGATTAAATTTAAGTTTTTTTTTATTTAACGGAGGTAGTTCACTCATTTTTTAATAAAAAAATTTATTTTTATTTTTTTTATTTTTTGTTTCTAAAGAAGAAGAAAATTAAACTTCTCTAGCTTCGCGTGGGAGTTTATACCTCCCGAACAAAAAGATCTATCATAATCTCTTCACCTCCAAAATTTATTCCTTGTCCTTTTTCATCAGTGATTCTAATGCCAATGTTGTTAATAGTTTTTCTTGTAATAGGAAAATATATTAATGTTTGTGGAATTACATTTAATCTATAACCAATGGGTACAGTAAAAGCTGGAAAACTGAATATTAAATTTGATAATTTACCATTTATATATCCTCCTTCAATAATGTCACAATGTACAACAATTGAATTTATTTCAGTTATTTTTGGAATCTTCTCACCTAAATGATAACCTTGACTATAGGTTTGTTTATTAAATCCTAATAGCTTTGACAATGATCTATCATGATTAAAATCAACTTGATGATTTTCGTCTAAAGTAAGAGAAAATTTATTAACTGCCGGTTCAACTGCAAAATGTAATTATTTCTTATCTTTAAATGATATACCTAAATGTCTCTTAATTTCATTTGATATTGTTTCAACTTCGTAAGAACCAGGAAGAAAAGTTAGTATTTTCCATGTTTTGCCTTTATCAGTAGAATATCTAAATTGATCATTCACATCTTTGATAACGTTTTGAATAGTGTTAAATGTAGAGAAACTAGTCAATGCAATTTGATAATTTTTATTTTGTTCCAAATGTAGAATGGGTTCTAAATTACAAGTGTGTGATGAAGTAGTTGTTATAATTTTTAACGTCGTACTAAATTTTGATGAACCCAAAATCTGTCAAATTTTCTAAATGATTATTAATTTTGTCTAAATCTGCTGAACACATTTTTTAGTTAAAATTTTAAATAAATATTTTTTTATGAAATATTTTTTTTATAAAAAATTAAAAACAACAACATATTTCAGCTACGGGCGAAGCCCTGGAGGACATCAGAGATGTCCGGTTACACTTTTATAATCCTCTTCATTTAGAATCTTCTTTTCTAACAGTCTTTTCAATATAGCATGAATTTCATTGAAACTAGAATTATGTCCTTCTTTTTTTGCAGATATTAAAATATTTAATCTATTTAGTAATTCTTGTGGATCATCTGGTAAAAATACAGTTGTTTCAGTTTTCTGTTTTTCAGATAAACCTTTCCCTACTTTAACTCCCGTTGATAATAAATTTTCTAATTGTTTATAACGTCTAAGAGATTTTACTGCACCAACTCTGTCTAACATAGCTTTATATTTTATGAGTTTATGAGATCTTCTACAGCATAATTATTTAAATCTGCTCCTCTTAAAAGATTAACAAAATTTCTATCTAAATTAAAAGGAGATTTATCTGGTGAAAAAATTATACCTCGAAAAGGTTGTGGAAATATTTCTTTTTGTCCGAGATAAAATCTAGGTATTGTTTTTCCATCTATAAATGAAATAGAATGTTCAAATTGCATAGATTTTGGTAATTTCTTATTAATGTTTGATTCTAGTAATCCATAGTCATCTAATATAGTTTTGTGCTGTGGATCTGTTATATCAATTTGTTTATCATTATTTGTACTTTCTTTTTCAAGAGTTTTAAATGGTTTCATAGTTTTTTCAAAATCAGTTTTTACTTGCTCGGTTTGCTGCATTTTTTCAAACATATCAGATTGAATACCAGCTTTTATCATTCTATGTTGAAGATGATTTTCTTTCATAATATTTCTTTGTTTTATTAACTCTTCTAATTGTTTTATTCTTTTAAAATTATCAGCTCTAATTTTATCCATTTTTAAAATATAATATTTGAATTTTGTGGTAACATTGGAATACAACAAAAACATTTTACTGAACAAATTATTTTTTTATTGCTTTGTTGTTTGACATCTTTTCGTTTAAAGTTTTCTCGTTTTAAGTTTTGTTTAATAAAGTTTTGTTCAATAAAGTTTTGCTTAAATTTTCGCTTAAAGTTTTTAGCTCTTCTAAAAAAAATTTGTCATTTTCTTCATTAGAAATTTTAGCATCACTAGAAATTTTGCCATCCTTTTTATTTTTATCATCAACTTTTTCTGTCTGTGATTGAAATGATATTTGATTTACTTCATTAGCTATTTGATCAAATTTTTCAATCTCATCTAACGTAATAACATTATCATCACATACTCTCTGAAAGTAGTAATGTAGTTTATCATAGACTTCTTTAATATGTAAATGCTTAGTTTTTAATGATTTTCGTTTCTTAGTTATTAAAGATTTATCTAACATTGTAACAAGTGAAGTTGCAAAAACACCCGTACCTGTTAAAGCTGTAGCAACTACTGGAATTACTAAAACACCTGAAGATATAACAATTGTTAAAGCACCTAAACTTATTGTTAAGAATATGCCAATTCCTTGTGTTACATTCTTAACTTTATTCCATCTCTTTCTTAATTTTTTATAATGCTCTAATCTTAATAATAATTGAGATTCCTTATCTTTCATATACCTAACTCTATCTTTGTGTTTTTCTTTATTCATTTTTTCAATGTTAATCTTTTCAATGTCCATTAAAGTAGAACTACGTTCATATGATAACGAAGGATATATTCTTGAGGTTCCTTCCATTTCTGAAGTTCCTTCCACTTTTGTTTCTTCCATTTTTAAAGAAATATTTTTAGTCACATGATATATTTTAAAAACCTGAAAAATGGATTTAAAAGACGTTTTTAAAAATACTAATTTTCGGTGTCCTAGAACGGTCATGATTTCAACAGGGGTGAAAATTGTAATTCTCAAATTTTGAGATTCTTAACTTTTATGATTTTTTCGGTGTCCTGGAACGGTCATGATTTTGGGGGTGAAAATTGTAATTCTCAAATTTGAGATTTTGAAAAATTTGAAAATTGGGTATTTTTAAAAACGCCCAAATTTGTGAATTTAGGTCTTCATAACCTGAAAAAGGGTTCAAATTCATGAATTTATGTCGTTTTTAAAGATACTATTTTTTTGAATTTTAGTTGTCCTGGAACGGTCTAAATTCATGTATTTAGGTCTTAAAAACCTGAAAAAGGGTCTAAATTCATGAATTTATGTCGTTTTTAAAGATACTATTTTTTTGAATTTTAGGTGTCCTGGAACGGTCTTTTGCCCATTACTTACAGCCTGAATTATCCCATGGGTTACTTCACCAGCCTACGTCAAGTAGAACGGCGGAACAGAATTCTGCCTCTTGAATGAATGATGCCCAATGGCCTGATGACAAGTGGGACAGCAAGAAGGAAAATTGTAAGTTCACATTTTGAGAATGGCCTCGTGGAATGCTAGACCTCTGGGACGAATGCATCACTAATTAATTTTGTGCTGGTTAGAGACAGAGACAAGAAGCAAGTGAAAGATGTCAAAGTCATATGTGGCAAAGGATGTGTTTCACAACACCGATTAGCCACTGCCCAATTGGTCAAGCGGGCACTCCGAAAATCTGGAGTTGAAGAATGGCTTGTTCAATCAGTTATGAATTTGCATGAAGACGTCAGATCATCCGTGCACTCTGGAGGAGACAACAGCAAGTTTTTTTTGAAGTAAAGGTTGATTTGCACCAATGCTCTGTTTTAAGCACACTGCTCTTTCCGATCGTCATGAATGCCCCCAGTACGGGTTTTTTAGAAGGACTTCCTCCCGAAGTTCTCTGTGCAGACGATCTCGTTTTGGGTGGTGAGGGTGAAAAAGAACTGCAAGAAAAGCTTAAGACGTGGAATTACTGCCTAACATCAAAATGTTTGAAAGTTAATGTGACCAAAACAAAAGTGATGAAAACGGCAGTAGGGGAAGGAAAGACTTTAATAACCTGCAAATACCCGTGAATTGTCTGTTCGGGTAGTGTTGACAGCAATTCAACACAGTGTACCACAAAGTCTATAAGTCCAGTCTACTAGCAGTGAAGACTAATTCAAAACGATGGCACAAGCTTTCATGAGACAATCATATGAATAGCGTCACGCGTTCATCCAGTCGTCGTCTCCATACAATTTGAATTTTAAACAGTTTAGTGTTGAAGAATGATCTACTTGTTCTCAACGGCATGATTCTTTCCGTCATATACTAATGCTCAAGACTATTCTGCAGTTTGTCACATTCCTCCGATTGTCAAATTGAAAGGATAATGAGACCTGCTCATCGAGCAAATTGCAACAGTGAATGTGCCTGAGATATCATTCGAGATTACTAATCATGCAGAGAAAAGCGAGCTCTCAAGGGTCTTCGTAATTGTGAGAAGGTTGAACATACGTTACACCATCCTCTTAATCTTCCATCTTGTATTCTATATTCGTGCCATTATTGCTTACAGACATCGCTAACATCACGCCAAAGCAATTATTTTTCCCATGGGCATGTAGTCTCTTCACTGCATCAGCGGTTGTGGCTATATTGACATATTTTTTTATGATTTTTTCATTTCCTGTACATCACACAACTCGCATGTGTAAAGTGCTTGCATTCGTGACTGCATCGTTATGACTTGTCATCTGATTTCTATTTTTCTTGAATAAACCGCCTATCATTATATACTGTAAGAACATCGAAAAAATTAATTTGATAATGGACACAAGTGCAGTCGAAGCATGTAAATTCGGACATGGCTAATTAAGATCATGCAGCTGTGGCATTTTTGTATCTTTGGCATATATAAGCTGCTGTTTAATTAAGACTTTCGATATTTAAGACATTGAAAGTGTTGGATTTATGGTCTTAGCGAGCTTTGACTGTATAAGAAAGCACTAAATTTCAACAACAGCTAGCAAATGGAGCTTTGATGACACAATGGTAATTCGCCACTTTGTTTGTGTCGGCATTATCCCAAGGGGGCAATTCTATCTTCATCGTTTCTGAAAATATTTTTCATTATTTTAGATTAACAGTTTTAATTTCCGTATTTTTTCTAAACTAACTATCTAATAATTTCTAATTTTTTTGATTTCATATTATTTGCCTAACCATAACCTCATTTTGATGCCATATGTGACTATTTTTGCAACGAGACTTTTTAGCTCGAGCATGTACCTAATTACACATATAATACATAAAACTGCAACTTAGGAATAAATGAGTGGAGTCTGGTTGCAATTGGGACGATCAAGAATGTCTCCACCAACCTTCAGGTCAGTGCAATTTGATTCTTGGTTGGAAACTATTTTGACCATACTAGCATCATTTATTGCACCTATCTAACTTTGTTGACTATCGGATTATCATTTATTGAATTTACTGGAAGAGGAAATAACAAGGATACGCTCTTACTTATCAATTGAGTAGATCATCATCACGACATTTGTATCAGGATATGACAATGGACGCAATCTATCGTAATCTTCTTGCCCAGCTGTGTCCCATAGTCCCAACTCAACGGTTCGTCCATCCACTTGAATAGTTGCCACATCAGTCTCGAAGATTGTCGGAATGTAAGTCTCTTCAAAATGGCCTTGAGCGAAAGCTATGAGCAAGCAGGTTTTCCCGCAATAACCATCACCAACAACCACTAACTTCCGAACGAGTGTCATCTGTACTGAAAAATAAACTTCAGAATAGCAATCTTCCTCACCACAGTTCGCATAAATGCAAGAGGAACCTCGTGAAATGAAATATATCACGATTATCTAAGTAATTATAATACTTGATCAAATAGTTCAAATCAGTGATGTATTAGAAAGTGTCCGCATGTACGAATCCGATTCATCAATGACTTAATTGTATGTGTCTAATCTCATGGTGCAGAAATTACAGTTTATGCAGACAATTTAATCAACAACATGACTGGTCGATGACACGATAGCGTTCAAAGTACATTGGTATCTGTAATACCATACGCTGAGATGGTTCAAGGAGAACAGCTTTCAGTACTACGAATAAATCAAATCATACTCTATAAAGTCCTTAATTGATGGTAAATAACACATATGATGGCACAGAAGAATTTCTTCTTCGAAGACGGCTTGGGCTAACGGACAGGTTTGGCATTTGGTGAATAGCATTGAACAGATCCAGTGAACATATTGTGTACATTCATATCCTACCAGCCGCAAATCATTTGCATGGCAATTTGATATATCGTTTAGTCAGTTTCATTTTATTACTAATTAGAATTGTCATGAAGAACACCACAAAATGGGCGAAAAACATCTGCATGACGCCTCTGCCTCAAAGAGGGAGTCTAGAACAAGTGCAGTTGGAAACACGAAAGTCTTTAGGTGGAGGGCAAATTGATTTAAAGAATGAAAATGAGACGATTTAAATTTTCTGAAATGAAATTTCCAAATACTAACAAAGTTCGAAGCTAAACTTTGGATTGCTCCTTGAACCGTTTCCTAATCATACGCTAAGAATATTTCCATTTACCTTCATGAGCCGTAGTTGTGATAGTAACTCAATTCAAATTTTGAATTCTGCGCAACATTGATCAGATTTTGTATTTATGCAACCTGTTCTAATTAACATAGAAATCTGACACTCCTTACTATTAAAGGACCAGAATGGCAATGCACATTGAAATCAATGCTCAGTTGCAGACATGCGTTGTAACAGTGCCTAAACAGTGACTGACAATGGTCGGGTACGGCTACTGTCAGTGTATTTTTAAAGATTCATGGTTATTGTCTTTACAAAAGCATTTTGACAAAAGTAAAATGGCATCGCATCTCTCAAAAATTTGATTCTTTTTATAAAATTAACCTAGAAACGCTGACATACATGTAGATCAGCGTCTAGCCGAGTAGCTGAAATTACCATCAACAAACAGCTGCTTTATCCTCTAGTCTTACTAACGTAAACAAAGAGAAAAGTGGGATTTCTATAGTTATAGCCTTTGAGCAAACAAGGGACATGTGATTGAGTTATTTGATTCGGAGGACATCCCAGGGTCGATGTTGACCAACGAAACAAGAAAAACACTCAAGGTTCTCGCGAGCGCTTTCGACAGACGCCGTCTGCCATCCTCAAGCAACTGAATTTTAATTCATGATACAGAAGCCATGCTGACAACAGATGATCATATCTCACTGTTTGTAGAAAGAATTTTACCCGAACCGAATAAGAAACAATTAGATGCTACTCATTCTGTAAAATATAGGTAAGATGATAAATATGTTAAAATTGACGTAAAGAGAAGAAACTATTCAATGAGCAAGCTACATGACATTATCATAAAATTCACCTAAATCAATCTTAGTTTTATTCGAAGACTGAAGTTTCCGTGTCCACAGTGATTCCTTTACGATTCTTTTCCTCCAGACAGACTCCCTGTCCACTATGGTCAACGAATCAACATCAATTCGATGGCCAGTGTCCACCAAATGTTTGGCCAACTCTGATCTGCCCGTGTCCAACTCACGAATGTTGCGAACATGCTCAGCCTTCCTTTTCTCAATCGGTTCCCCCACGTACGAGAAGGAACAATCCTGAAAGCCACACTTGATATGGTAGACGGAGCCCAAACAAAGTGCTGGTGAAGGTCGCTTTCTAACCAGAATGTCTTGTAACGTAGAAACTGGTTTGAGCGGAATGTTGATATCAAACGCAGCCAACTTGGACTTGATAACGTCACTTACACCTGGTACAAATGGAATAGAACCAGTGAGAGAGAGAGAGAGAGAGAGAGAGATATCTCTAATCTCAAATGAATTCAATCATTTGTAGTTACAGACAGTTACTGATCACATAAAAAATAAAAAGCTACACAACACTGTTTGAATTATAAAGTTGTGTGGCATACACCACAAAGGATTTCCTTCGACGTATCAAACGATGACGTGGAATTCGCAGTCTGTTCGACCCTCTCGTGTCTCGCCGACTAATGTCTTCCTGCCTGACAGGGATAAGATGGTGGAGAGGATGATGAGTCTTCTTCATTTTCATAAATTGAGTGAGGACCATTTTGTTCAAATGCGTGATAATTTGAGGTGTTTTGGTCAGTTCAAGAGCCTCATCGTAGGACAAAGCAGGATGAATGACTTTTAGAGCACTTTTTTCGACTATATGACCTGCTGTAGCATCTTCGACGTAAATGGGAACCACGCTGGGGATGCGCACTCAAAAATGCTCCGAATGCACGTGTGATAGAGGCGAGTTAGTCCTTGACTACTGCCACCATAACGTTTTAGTGTTCGTAGCCAGAATATTCTCCGCATGGCCTTTTTTCTACAGAGTTCGACGTGATTCTTGAAAGTTAAATGTTTATCAACAGTTACGCCAAGAAGCTTCACACAGTCCATCTGTCGTATGTAGCTGTCTGCAACGGAAATGTGATCGACTTGGTACTCCTTTTTTTGCACTGACGATGAGTTCAACAGTTTTGGTTGCACTCAGGGACATATTGTTTTCTATGCACCATTGTTGGATAGCTTTGATTGAGTTCTGAGCTTTGTTGTGAAGATCTTGCTTGTTTTTCGAAGAGGAAATGCTCACTGTTACGTCATCCGCATAGATGTCAAAATCGCTGTTGGGATTTAGGTCGGAAATATATGTGAGCCACAGCCAAGGCTCCAAGACTGATCCCTGAGGCACTCCACCTGATACTTCCGCTTCTCGCGAGGTCGCGCCTTGAAAGACGACTACTTGCTTGCGACTTGCGAGATAGCTTTGTGTCAAGGCGATGAGTCCAGGGTCAATGTGGTTGTGCAGCTGCTTAGGCAGAAGGAGCGCAGGTCGCATTCTGTCAAATGCACGTGTCATGTCAATCATGATGGCTCTTACGAAGGGTGAGCCAGCGTCTAGAGCTTCGGTCCACTTGTCAAAAATCGATATTAACGCATTTGTTGTACCACCGTTTTCAACATATGCATGTTGGTTCGGCAAAGAGAGACTGTGTTGGTACCTGTCACAGATAGTTTTTTCGACGATTTTTGATAGAATCTCGAGAAGGGATATAGGGCGAAAATCCGCACATGTTGACGGAGACGTTTTCTTTGGAATTGGACGCACTTTGGCACACTTCCATATGTCAGGAAAGTGGCGCTTGGAAAATATGTTGTCAATTATACTCATCAGAGATTGAATTATGAAGCCGCTGCCGTTCTTGAGTAACCATGCTGGGATGTTTGATATTCCTGAACTTTTGTGCTCATTGGTATTTGACGGATTCCTGAGGACCTCGTATGTGGTGGGAGGGTGACCTTCCTTTGCTCAGCACTCCTGCTGGTGTCGCAATCCAGTGAACGCATCTGTTGCTCAATTTCCCTTTTTTGGTAACCATTTGCCAAAAGTGTGTTTTTTAAACTCCCAAGTTCCTCACCGATTGTCGACTCCGAACAAAGACGAGAAGCACGCAAACCAAGCGACCTCACAACACCACCGAATACACTGCGAGGATGACATGAGGATCTATTGAGATAAATATTTGAATGTGTAGGTTTTCTATACACCGAGAAAACCGGAGAACCACCATTCCTGTTAATCAGTACATCCAGAAAGGGGATCCTCCCATCTATTTCAACCTCCATGGTGAAATGAATAGAATCCATTCGCGAATTCAGAAAATCCAAGAAACCAGGAAGTTGATCCTCTCCATGCGTCCAGCAAGCAAGGACATCATCAACATAACGATGCCAAGCAATGGGAATATCCATACCAAGCTCCCTTGCCAACGTGAAGGTTGAGATGGAGTGAGTATGGGCAGCAGTCTGGGGCCCGCAGCGGCGAATGTGTACATGAACTTCTTTGAGTACGAAACTTTCACGTTGAGTACGAGAACCTTGAGTGTTTTTCTTGTTTCGTTGGTCAACATCGACCCTGGGATGTCCTCCGAATCAAATAGTTATAGCCTTGGTAATCAATGCACCTTCAAATTACATCATCCAAACATTTTAATCCTCTACGTTATATTCCACATTCTCTGCGGAAAAAGGCTACAATCGGTTACGATTTTTTTTTAATAGCCACGACGTTTCGGAAGACACTGTTTCACTTTCCCTTGTCAAGATTGTCACTGTTTGAATCGGAAAGCGTGAAATTTTTTCCTGTATCAGATGCATCCTGTGTGGATCGTCCTAGCAACCACCATCTGGCTAGGCACTACGATTCCAAAGTCGTGTTCCGATTTCCTAGCAGTATTAAGTCTCAACTTGTCCACAATAATTGTATGAAACCCACAGGCGGTGTTTATCGCATTAATTGTAAAAGTTGTCCTAAATTTTATACAGGTGAGACAGGTCGTACGTTTGATGTTCGGTGTAAGGAACATAAAAGAGCTATTCAAAATGTTGATCCAAATAATGCCATAGCTCAACATCGTTTAGTTTCTGATAACGCTATTGATTTTGATAACCAAGATATCCTGTCACGGTGTAACGACTTTCGAGTTTGACGCATCATTGAATCTTCTTTTATCAGGGTCAGTCAGTCTGATGTCATGAATCTAAATACTGCTTTCCACCAGCCGGATTTCCTGACAGCAAAGCGTGTTGTAAATAGAGTTCGTCGCTGATTGTGTGTACAATGATTTCTTCTTTCCATTTTATTTTACTTGACAAGGGAAGCAGTGTCTTCCGAAACGTCGTGACTATTAAAAAAATTCCGATTGTGGCTCTTTTCCGTTGATCCATCAAAGGAAACACATTTTCCTCGACTCAGCCTCCATGTTCTCTGCATTACATGTGTTACTTTTTATGAATATTTCAATGTCATATTGTTTCAAAATTGATGGATCATTAGAAGAAATTCTGCGGCATAGTCATCATACTTACCAGTATTGACAGCGAAATTAAGTTACTCAGAAAAAGGTTCAATAATCAGGAGTCAATCGGAGTTTTCAAAGGTGTGCTTCTAGTCTCCTACGACAACCACAATGCAAAGCCTTTCCTGCCATTCGGCTCATTATGAATAACGAAGTTTTGCATTTCAATTCAATGCGATGATTGCAAAGTCAACCACTGCACATTTATTTTAAAGGAATAAGTCTAAATATAGAATCACATTATTGAAATTACAATAGTTACCAAATTTAGACATCTTAGAGCGAAGTTCTAAAGATAGAAATGAAGTCGAAGTGTTTGGCGAGAGGAGCGATAGAAGTGAAGGAGAAGCAGCGGAAAGGAGGGCGAAAAGGTCTGTTAAAAAGAATATCAGTGAAGACAACGACATATTCACAACACGATGAATATAGAGGAAAGAGCCATGAACTTTTGATTTATTTGGCTAAAACTAAAAACTGTTGAACACTTCAGCCATGCAAATGAATACTACAATCAAGTTAATTTCATAATCAACCGAGCTATTTATTCTCAGTTATATACAATTAATTTTCACCAATATGGCGGCCAATTAGTTTAAATTTTTAACCAATCAAATCACTTTGGTAATGCCCCCTCTGATAATAACTCCTAAAACTCTTCTTTGTATTCAGTTTTTAAATTTGAGTTTTAAATTTATCTAGGCACCTATGTTTGTTTTATTCACTGGTTTTAATAATTATCACTGCAATTTGAAGCATGAGCCTACATATATGATTTGTTTTTTCGATATCCACGTCCAATTAAGAATATAGCGGCGTGCATTTCATGCAGTGGGTCTCCTCTAGTGAGTTCAATTTCGAGATCTCAATCAATTTTTAGGCGTTCAAGATCGCGAGATTTCAGTGTCAAGATCTCGACTAATCGAGATTTATCTATTGATACACATGGTTACAAGATTTTTTAATACACACATTTAGCAAATGAAAATTACTGCTACATTGAGTTGCTTGTTGGAATATTTGAGCAACTGTTCAGGCCATATGCAAAAAAAATTCCCTGCCCACTTGTCAAATACCCGGTGCTAAAGTAGAAGGAATGCCAAGTTAACTTGTATTATTTTTACAACAACAAATCCAATTAATTTCTGTCATGAAGTTTTCTTCAGGGAACTTAAGTATTGGTGTTTAAATTTTTAAAACTTATATTTTAGTTCTCTAAAGGTAGCTTCCTAAAGAAGTCAGAAATTAATTGGATTTTTTATTATAAAACTAATACAGGTTAACTTGGATATTCCTTTACTTTTGAATTATTTATAACAAGCCACGGCCTATTTTCACAATCATCTGAAAGACAATAATGATATGTTCTTGAAGCTGCACAATTTGGATGACTGTACCTTTGAACTGCCTTTTAAATTAATGGTAACTGTGGTTATCTGTCATCCATGAATATTAGCTGTGTTGAACATAGATGTTGAGCAATTATTCCAAGCCAATAAATAAGTCAACTCGACGCTGCGTTTAAATAATCATTTCCTTCCATGGGAAGGCTTTACTCTTGCATATTATTCTAGCAGCCATGATCAAAAATTTCAGATGTGAATTGCTTTTAATTTATGATTTTATGGAAAGTTTACATAACGGAACTAAAGATGACCGTCCGTGACGATTGAAAGGCCACGTGTTTGCCACATCACATCAATAGAACTTTTTTAATTTTTTACTGATCATGCCCAGTCCTTTATTTAATGAGAGTTTGCATGTAATTAAAGTACTTTGATGAATGAACAATATTTGTTTAGACAACTGAGTGTGCCCTAAAGCGTGTATCCAGACAACTATTTCGGCATTGACAGAGAGAATTTGCCATGCAAAAAGAGCAGATGACACGCGTTATGAATTAGATTCATGGCCTTATGAGTACGGGCTTCTCGTCATATTTGTGTGAAGCCGGGAATTCATAGAGCTTTCGCGTCAATGATGACAAAGAATATTTGCGTGGATGGTGCACAAAATACTGTGAGAAATAGTGGAAAGTCAGAAAAGCTAATGAGCTCTTTCTCTCGTTTCATGGTGAGGCCTTTCAATCGTTCTCAAAGGCCATTTTTGGGCAGGTAATCGGTCGTCTAGCATCGATAGTCGGATGGCCGCGCAATAAAATAAGAAATAGACTCATCTATCAGTATTTCTTCGTAGCTTTATCTCAAATGTGTTTCTAATCCATTATTCAGTGAACAAAATGCTACATGGATGGAACTACTTTACAGTAACTGGCAATTGTCTGAAATTAATTACACTTTATGAATAATTGGCACAATCTGATATACTACTTGTAATATCGAATTCGAGATCTCGGTATTTGGAAAATCTTGATTCGAGATTGAGAGGCGAGATCGAGATTGAATTCACTGAGTCTACTCTCTGCCCAGTTCTGTATATTAATTATAATTATTCATTATTAATAATAAGCTATTAAGCGACTTATGAAGTCCAAAGTTATGTCTAGCACATTCAAATGATGATTATAAACAATTGCCATCAACTGATTTTTATCATAAAATGATTGCAACAAATTGATTGCTTCCTGATGCGATTAAAATTAATTGATTGTTCGGCTAAATTATATTGAGTTATTTAATTTTTTAACGTTTATTCAATTTCATTGTTGCTAATTGCATTCACGACATGGTTTAAGATGCTTTGGTTTACAATCGATCCCCGCTACTTGCCTTAATGTTGGCGGTCACAATTGTAGCGAGTTATTTATTCATTGATTATAATTGCCATGACAATTGATGTGTGGTGGTGAGGGTTTGATCCTGCCAGTTGACACAGTCGCGTAAGCTCGGTTGGTTAGAGCACAGGTCTAGTTAACCTTGGTCGTAGGTTCGAATCCTACCAGCCGCACATCTCTTGCATGGCAATTTGATCTATCGTTTATTTAATTTCATTGTTGTTAATTGCAATAAATTTTTTGCAACTCCTATATAAAGATCATATTAGTTTAGAACATAAGATTCGAAGACAAATTTCAGTTACACTTGTGATCATGAACTTCGTGAAATTGTTGTCTTCAATGAACGACAAAAGCAAGTGCTGTAAATTTTCTCCAAACCAGAAGAACTATACACACTCAGCGCCTTTGCGACGGTGGTGATGAAATGAGACTACACTTGGGAGCGAGAACCCAAATATAGAAATGTTGACTGATTCTTGAGTTCTGAATAGCAAAGACCTTAAGAAACTCAATTGGGCATCAGATAAAATGAGCGGAAAATTTATTTCATCTCTCACGCAATATGTGTCCTTTGGTTTATTTGTGAAGGTGAGATAATCACTGCCATCATCATTGCAAATAGAAACAACTCTTCTGTCAACACAGACTGAATGTATAACAATTGAGAAATAGGCTGGCCAGCTCTAAGAATGAACCAGATATCGAAGTAATTACGTATCAAAGACATCATGCAGCAGTTGCAGTTTGACCCTCTATTGATAGTTAGATGATTTACTGACGCAGTTCACTATTTTGTAGCATACTCGACCTATGCCCAACGTCACATATGCGTCATGCGACACTGTTTTGTTATTTCAACTCTGACAAGTTATTGTCACTGGTCTTTCTTAGGACGCCGTTTGTCCTGTATTGAACTGATTCAGTCATCGATAGCCGCGTTTGTGGTTGCTTGTTGAGACATTCCACTTAACATTCAATTCATCAACAGTCGCATCTCTTCATACAATGACCATCATTGAAATTGGTACATTAAGAATAATCTTGTGAAAACATTTATTGTACTACGTTCAATAGCCACCAACAAAAATTCTTTGATACCTTAGCAGTAATTTTACACTGAAGATGAAATTTGATGATAAAAGTAAGCCGTGTAGAATAGATGCAACAGAAATATATTCATTTTGTCCTTATCAATCATAGGTACTCCTGCGAGTATTCTCTCTACCTCCCCCATTTTCCAATTTTTCTAAATTCATCAAATTTCGTCAAACTTAGTCACATAGGATTTAGAATAGACTTCAACTGTCACTGAGTGATAGTACAATACGACTGAGAAGCCCTACTTGAACCCTGGGATGATAGATTGTTCACTTGGATACTCATTTGGAATATGCGATACAGCTGTGATCATGAACTTTGTGGGATTGTTGTCTACAGAGAACAACATAGCAAGTGATGTAAATTTTGTACAATCCAGAGGAATTGTACACTCTCAACGCTTTTGCGATGGCAGTGACACTGCACTTAGGAGCATGAAGAGATCGTTGACGATGCAACACTGGTGGGTGTCAACAACAAAAATGTAGAGGGGGAAGAATGAAAGCACCCATTTCTCAATTTCCTTTTAGCCCCTGATCAGCCCAGCCATCCATAGTTGGAATGTTACACTCCATCCGTCGATTGGTGATTTAGGGAATGATACGTAAGTAATCAATTTCTTTCTCATTACAGATAAGAGTCCTCCTAGTAAGATAATGGTGGGGTACTCTGGCAATTCTCACTAAGTTAAGGTTAGGAGCTCTTAATGGCAGCGATACATCCTCAGACTCGAACATTGGATCCCGTGCACGTCGGGCCGAAGCGCATCTTTGACCCAACTGAGCTATCCCAGCACCTAATTAAATTCAAAATGTAGTGCATATAATTAGCATGGTATCATAAAGGATAGTGTTCGAGAAGTGTTCAAAAGTGTGTTATCATAGAGTAAGTATATTAGGTAGAGTAGCGTCTCAGCATTTATTTAATCCCCAATGTGTATACAGTTTCGATTTCATTAAATGAGCATGACTCGAGACCACGTACCACCTGTGAAATACGTAAATTTTTACACTTTTGGAGAAATGCACACGAATTTGAATGATCATGATAGCATTACAGAATAAAGAAAAGTATTTCACAAATCCTTCATGTCATGATTACTTGGAGAGGCAATAGTTTGTTAAATTATCAATTCGATGGGTTGCCATAACTAAAAACTCAGCTTTATTAAATGGTTCGACCAACCTTACTTTTTTTACTAGTTAGACCCGCCTTGGGGTACTACAGTACCCAAACCCAGAAAATAAAGCAATCTAATTTGCTTTACTACAAAACACCTAAACTAGAGCTTGCTAACATAAAACGAGATAAAATAAAACAACTACAGTTTAATTGCTACTGAAAAATTGAGCACTGTTCAGTCATGAAGCGTCTTAAAATGTACATCAACCTAGAAATCTTGATCACACTGCAAGCAATTGAGAAAACTTTTATCCCTATTTATTCATACGAAGAACACAAAATATTTTGATGGACAGGACAAATGAACACTGAGCATTTTTCTGCATCTGGTTTTTGATTTGCGATCTAATTTTCTTGGACATGCAGTAATGTCAACGTCCAGCTCGACAATTTGGTGGCACAGGTCGACATTCTGCTCGAGGGGAAAAACCAACCATCAGCATCGCTTCTTTTACAGAGGATCGTAATGGAATAAGACTTGACCGCCTCTGCACAAGAGGGATTGCCAGCTCATATGCCAATTCGTTTCGAAAATTATAATGACTTTCATTGACAACACTGCGTTCCGTATGCAACTTATAGCTAACATAAGCTGCATAATCAATAATTGTGAATAAATATGACATAGCCTGCGTTTGTGCTTCCGCTTTGAGCTGTAGCACTTTTTTGTAGATACTTTTCCCGATTTTGTGGCATTATAAAAACAGACAATTTCTCCCTAAACTTCTTCAGTTGTGTGATTCCAGCTAATATATTTCTGGCAGGACGTCTTCCAGATGACTAGTGTAGTGTAGGCCACATGGTTTCATCTCGGGAAGTCAAAGTATGATTACCATCGATGTTATCCAATGTTTCCGAATCACTCGAGCTGTCGTTGTGGTAGATCCAGTCCTGTGTAGCTACGCCCAAAAGTTCATCGACTTCAATTTCTCCGTGTAGAAAGTCGTCGTGTATTGATTCTTCGGTTAATTGATCAGAAGTTAAAAGGCTTACCTGCGCTACATCATCTAATTACATTTCACCGCTGGGATCACTACCTGTGTCACTTTCACAATCAGAATCGAGTAATTCACGTAGCTGCCGAATAGCTATCGTCTTCGACAGACGAGCCATGAGAACTTTCCCGCGAGCAGGATTGTAGCTGTAAGCGATTAGTATAGAGAAGATCGCTTAGGAGATGGTTGAAATATATACGACCGAAGCAGCCAATTACAATCGAGTATTCATTTTCCCTTGCGTGACGTGATGCGAGTATGAATTTTAGCATAGAACGTAGAAAGCAAACAGCTTCGTACATGTTATTCAGCTATAGATAGAGCATTTGCAATTTGCATGTCAGTACACAAGTAGGCCTACATGCAAAACTCATAGGCTATAATATGTATGAGTCATGACTATTAGATAAACTGCTGTGCAACTTAAGATAGGCATATAATATGGCCATACCATTATAGCTGAAGTAGTTAATTTCCTTTTGAGCATGTATCCCTTGCATTCATATTGGGGTACACCGGTACCCCCATTGCGGGTCTAACTAGTATCAACTAATATCTCCTAAAGTATGAACTATAATAAAATCGGGCGAATAGCAAATCGAAGAGCTGAAAATATTAGTAAAAGTCACGAGAGGAAAAGTAAAAAAAATAGTTTAAGCAACATTGCCACATGGTCAAACATGCCTGGGGTACTCAGGTACCCCGTAGGCGGGTGTAGTCGTTAATAATAAGATTTTCTTAAGCGTGATCATGCCATTAACCATCACGAATATGCCTACCACTGAAACAGCAAAACATGCCAAAACATCATAATCAAAGAAGCTGATTATAATTAACTTAAAATGACGCAAATGGGTCCGCATTACTATTCAGATTCAAGAAATGACGCCTTGTGAATAATGAAGTTATGCAGCTGAAAATTGAATTAAAAGAATGACATCTCAGCCAAGATGCTGTCAATAAGATCTCAACTTTTCCTTAAAGACTTGCATTATAATGCAGTTGATAAAATATTCGAGATCATCAGCTTAATTTCCGCTAAATTAAGATGCTTGCTAGCAAATATTCATTCCTTTTGATATCCAACTTGTTTCATGCTACTTATAAAGTTGTGTCATGTCGGTAGTATATAAATTTGCAAAAATTTAGCTTTTTAAAAACCGCTCAAATAACTTTTTGGACCACAGGAACGTTATCTCCGTAAAAAGCTTCACCTTCGCTCATCGTGCGCACTGACAACAACGCGCGGCGTCATGCAGAATTCGTATCGGTTTTTGCGTGAAGCTATTCTCTTCTTACAATGAGGAAAACAGTGTCAGGAGCGCAGTCATACACGGTCACAAGAATCGATTCTGTTCCTCAATGCGGTCTCATTTCGTCTACGTGCATGCTCCGAAGTGCCGAACAAATTTCCTTAGTGCAGGAAGAATATGTCAGCCTTGTGTGCAGCCTTATGTGCAAGTGTTTTATTCTTTACCTAAAGACTCGAATGAAAAAGATTGATGAATAAAAGCTTTGTGGAATAATTCGTCAGAACAAACATTTTGTGAGAAACATTGACCCGAGAACTGCTGTGAGATGATTTAAGTCTTTTTCGAGAAAAGCTGCATGGATAGCAAAGATGTAGGCTTATAAGTTTTCACAAGAGGTGCATGGGTCCCTAGCCGAAGAAAAATAAAGAAACTAAGAATAGCAGGAAATTTATCTGTAAAGACACAATGTTAACTAAAATACGATGAAGTAAAATTAACGAATTAACAGTTTAACTTTAACTTCCGTTACTTTACTCCCAAATTAACGGATTATTATTAACGGAACTAACTTTCTTTAACGATGCCCAACACTGGTGATTTCATGATTCACTAAATCTATGTTTCATTTCTTGAATCTGAGAAGTAATATGGACACTGGACACATTTACATATTTTAGAGTTCACTATGATCATTTCTTTTGATCATGATATTTTGCTCTTTCAGTTTCAGTGATGAGTAGATGATGACGCTTAAGAAAACACTGAAGTAATCCATCGATTTGCTAATTTAAAAAACATTGCTACTCCAGGGTTGTCATAACACGGATGATTTGTAAAATACTATTATTCCTTCTGTATTTTCATTATGATCTGTCAAATCAGCGCTTTTGTCTTCAAAAGTGCAACAATTTGCATATCTCACATGCATTACAGGGTCTCAACTCGAGTTCATTTAATAAAATCGAAGCTGCATGCACATTGGGGATTTGATTAATGCAGAGTTGCTACTCTACCTAATAGGCCTGCACTTACGCTATGGACTTAACCATCCTAGCGCATTTGTACCTAAACCAGATTTGCATATAATTTCTTTATTTCGATTAATTTTGATCTATTTCGCATAATGTTTCATTCACACCAAGCTAATTTCTGATTTACCTATTGATGAACTCTATGTCCTGTTTCACACAGCTTCTGAGCTTCAACTACAGAATAATATTAATAACGTATATTGTTATCGACTAATTTTAAGATCTGCATGAGTGAGTCATGAATGTGACAATTTACGTGGACGACTTCGAGTAATGCATTATCATTGTCACCGGGAGGGCATGCCCCAAACTGCTTAAATAATGATCGGGTAAATTCATTTTATGCAACAATATTTGTCAAAAACGTGTCTTTCGTCTGTAAAATCTTTATTTTTGAACCGATTTCCATATTTTTTTCATCTTGAACTATAAGATATCCTCTTTCTGGTCATGATAAATTCAAATCTATCTAACAAAGTTTTCTTCAAAAAAAATAGCCCAAGGCAGAAAAAGTTCCAAAAAGTCTGTTCCAGGCATATAGATACTCTATCTTTAGGAAGAAATTTCGTTGTGATCTGCATGTAAAAAAATAAATAAAAAAAGCTATGTATAATGTGAAAGCGCATGAACCGCACTTTTAACCAGACTATAATTCCAGATTGTATCTGCAGTGATTTGGGATTTCTTTCCAATTATCTTTTGACCCCAAAAATTTGTTCTCTGACCGATACCATTTTTCTGACTTCTGACCGATGCACATTTCTTAAATTAGAATGCTTTTATTTTCTTTTTACGACGAAATATATCATTTGTGTGTCTAGTGGTTGCACCAAAAGGAAAAAATGAACTGCGGATCATCGCAATTGAGCAATCGTGAATTGAGTAATTGTGAATCTAAAAAATGTCCAACGTATTCATCGACCATATTTTTTGATTTTTCTCAAAATTTCAATATATAGCTAAAGCCACATTTTTTATCTGGATTTCATGAAAACTCACGGAATTATCAAGAACCATAATTTCATCACGCATGTGAAATTATTTTTGATAAGACAGTAATATCAATACTCATTTAAAACTGCCAAAATGTCCATCTGACCAAGATCACAAAGTCATCGGCCAGAAGACACCAGTAATATATAGTACAAATACAATAACTTGTACAAATACTCATTTGGTGTGGTTGGCACTATGATTTTCGAGTTCAGCTTGAAAAATTGACCATATTTATATGCAATAATTTCAAAGAAAAGGAAGTTGCAAAGTTGAAAAAGCAAAAATTGCCCGAAATAATGTTATTCAAAATGGATTTACCCGATCGTACATGATACATATCTAATTATGTTGATGCTACGTCCTGAAGTCCCCGTTCCTTATTTGACTTAATATGTTCTACTATTCGTTAGGTGGAGTCCAGGATTGTCACGTTTATAGGCGGTGGAATTATTCAACATTAGCTAGCCTGCTCTAATGGACGAGCCGCCACAGATGGATACTATACGCACATTTGCCATAAAACAGGCGATTCAGATATTAAATCAGAATCTGCAAATAAGTGCTGAAATTAAACAATACTAAATCGGATCTAATACCTACTAATTAATTACGCACCCATCTTAAGAATGAAAAGTTTAATTTCCTCTCTGTCTCCAATTACAAGCGGTGTTCCTCAAGGCAACGTTATTGGCCCTGTTTTGTTTTGCGTAGCCATCGATCACTGAAGCCACCAATTCAACAACTCCAAGCTTATTGGTTATGCTGATGACTTAACTTTTCTCCATTGCATTAGCGACTCCAACGAAGACAGAATTCAAGCTGAGTGGGATGCTCTAGAAACTTGGTTGAAAGAAATAGGACTCCCGCTTAATCATAAGAAGCGCAAGTTTATGAACATAATCACAAGCAAAAATCTCAATCTCGCCGATGTATCAACCTCAAACGGTTCTATCCTTTCTCAGGTTGACAGCCTTTCACTGCTTGCTGTTGTTCTTAGCAGTGATTTGCGGTGGGACTGTAATGTGAATAAAATCCTAAAATCAGTCTCACGCAAAATGTACATAATTCCCAGCTTACGAAGATCAGGATGTCCGAATGAGTGTATAATCAACATGTGCATTTCCTGTATCCGTAGAATTTTACTGAATGCTTTCCCTGCCTTCTGCAGCTTGCCTGAGAAAAAAAGCGCCTAAGCTCCTAAAAGTTGAGCGGCGGGCACATCGGATCGCTGGAATGTTGGTGGACGCCAAGAGCGGCACCCTGAGGACCACCGGTGACAGGCTATGTAGTAACTCATTCTCGCAGATTGTATCTAACGACGCCCATTCCCTCCGCAGCATTTTTCTACCTCGCCCACAAAGATCGAGCTGGAATCTCCCCATTATGCGACCTAAAGCACGCTTTAAAAAAACTCGGAAACTCCCTTATCAAGTGCTGCCCTTGTTCAGTTTTCTTACTCGTATTCTCTTTTTTTCTATTATTCATGAAATGTGGTCATCGATTTATTTGAGATAATAAAGATAATTCTATTATACTCTTAAAATTCAATTTATTATCCAAAAGCATTTCTGAAACATAACGATTTTCTCAAATAAATAACAAGTTTTTCTTGAACTCTATAAAAAGCACAAAGCATCACCTGAGAACCAACTTGCTGGTTTAGTCAAGCTGGACGTGTGGTCGGTTTTCAACTCAGACTTGGACAGAGCCAAGTCCTCCTACAGCATTGAAGTATCATTACTGTAGCACTTGCTGTAGCACACGTGCCCCAACCACACAGAAGATCATTTTGCACATAATCATCATTCTGAAAATTTGTTGTTGTCACTGAGCAATCGAATTTGATTGCGACGCACATCATATCATTATAGGACTCATTATTCGCTTTTCACATGAATAAAAATAAACTGCACGTGTTATGTTTTAAGCACTGAAGCTGATAAAATCTAACAATTAGCTGTCGAATAACAAGCACAGATGTGTAATGATTGACTGACATGACCATTTAACCACTATCCGGAATAGTCTGTTGAACAGGCTTTAAATATCAAAGCTATAGTAGCAAAGTTCGATTATCAATAGTTACATAATTTTTGAGATAACAACTGCAAATAAGAGCTTTGAGACAACTTTTGCACTGGTCAAATCAAACAAAATATTCACAGAGAAAATGATAACATGAAAGCTTGAGAATGCATGGAATATCAGCGAAAATGTTGAAATAACAATGCTGCAAATCACTTTAAAAAAATAACAACATCGCACTGTGTGATCACGAATTTCTAAATGAGTTACGAATATCACTGTTGTTTTGCAAACAACGATAAATATATTCCTTAAGTTATATGCGAGAGTGTTGCAATGTCATTTCACAATTTATTGTCCGTCGATATTTCGTCTTTATCTATCCATTAATTAGGATTGAAGTATTTTTAGTAACAGTTCAACAATGCACACATACACTTCATAATGACCGTAGTTCCTCACAGAAATTTCTTCTGCTAAATTCAGTTTTTTATCAGTCATCACATCTCATAACAAGTCAAACCTCTAGGTAAGATATATTACATAGGTCACTGATATTAGTCCAGCAGCTAGCACGAAGTTGTACAGGGAACGAGGTCGCAGCTGGAACTTGCCCATATGTACACCTCTTGATGATTGCTACAAAACTGCGCGTATGTCGGATCAGATCGCATGTATTTCGTAAATACGTAGCTGGGTTTGAAAAAGTCGCATATGTGTTTCCAATAGAGAAATTCTGACATACTCTTGTGAGTTATAAACACGCATGTCTTGTGTTCATTGGCAGTGCTACACTTCTTTTTGGAAGTTGAATATAAGTTTCCCTGCTATTCAACTTCTCCCTCTTTATCCTACAATACTGAGAGAGCCAGACTTGTAGCTTCTAAGAAACTTTATTAAGCTTGTATTTACATTGATTTAATAATAATAAAGCGTTTATTTCAAAAATAGTTGAAAATCGCAGACATAGGATATTGATATACGAATCATCACCATAGAAAGCTAAAAGTCAAGTTACAAGTTAAGAACGTCTCAAGAAAAATAGTTATTACTTATTACAAACTGCTATTAAGTAATTTAGTGACTCGTGGAAAGAAGGATCCTTGATACCTTGCAGTACGAGTAAGTTTGGATGTAAAGTGCTTGCTGTGTTGAAGTCGCTTCGGAATGTATTTGTTCAGGAGATGGCTTTTAGAACCAGCTGCCTTCAGGAAAAGTCGTTTGGCGATCTTCTCTCTTCTGACGAAGAGTAGAGCATGTGTTGTTGTACTAGGTGAGCTGTCATGAGTCTGATGGTTTCTGTACCGATGAGCACGTGTGTCTAGTCTCTGTAATTTACTATCGAGTTTCTTCGGGAGTAACACATAGACAGGGCAGGAGTACTCCAAAATTGATCGGATCAAGCCGTTGTAAACTTGCTGAAGTTCAACCGATGTCACAAACTTCTTCAATTTCCTTAAGATGAAGAATCGTCTATTACCTTTTGACAAAATATTGGAAACATGATCGTCCCATGTCAGCTTGTTATTCAGGACAACTCCGAGTATGTTCAGTTTTGAAACTACAGGAATAGGAAGCGGAATATTAGAAAATGCCACACGCCTGTCACATAGCAACACGCAAGATTTCTGTTTGTTGAGGACAAGTTTATTTAGTTGGCACCATTCCTCAATATTCCAGATTTCCTCAAGAATACTGTTCTTTGCGTCATTGCCTTTCTTTATAGGTATAACCATATTGATGTCGTCTGCATATTTCACTAATGTGTTAGTTGAGGATTTAGCCACCAGGTCACTGGAAAACATCGAAAATATCGACGGCCCCAATACTGCTCCTTGAGGTACACCCTTTAACATAGGCAGCTCTTGAGAGATTGCGTCTCCAATTTTCACGACAAATCGCCGATCACTCAAATAGGATTTTAGCCACTTAAGGAAACCGAGAGGAAATCCAAAGTTCTTGAACTTCTGCAGTAATAGACAATGATCTAGCGAATCAAAAGCTGCCGACAAATCGAAAGCGATAATAGCGACTCCATCAAATAATAAGTCATCATAGCATTTTAATGCATTCTCGAGAAGCTCTACCAAAGCAGATGTTGTGGAATGCTCCGGTCGGAAACCATGTTGACTGCTCCCATAGTGGACAAGGAATTTTTCCCAATTGCTTTCTAAGATGATTTTTTCAAATACTCTTGACATTGTTGGAAGGATGTTGATCGGACGAACTTTGTCGATGGCAGGAGGTGATGTTTTTTGCAATGGAGATATGATTGACTTTTTCCACGCACTTGGAAAAACTCGCTGCTCCACCGAAAGTTCAAAGATTCTCTTCATTGGATAAGTAATATAATCCGCCATTTCATTATATATGCGAATGGGAACATCTCCATATCCATTGGATTTCTTCCAAGAAAGTGCTTTCAACTGTTTGTAAACTCTCTCCTCCGTAATACTCACACCCCAATTGTCATCATCGAAATCTTGAACTGGTATATTGTCACTATGATATTTACATTTCAGATTGAAGGCGATTCTGTTTAGATTTTTTGAGGCTTTCGATTTAGAGATTGAAACTGTGGCTTCTAAAAGAATCTACTTGCCTCTGTTTTTCCGAGGGGGAAATTAAGTAATAGCGGTTTTCTGATATACTTTTTCCGGTCAGCAATTAAAATTGGGGGGGGGGTGGAAAATCAGATCAGCGACTCGTCCATTAATATTAAATGTTGAATAATTCCACAGTCTACAACCCTGACAATCCTGAACTCTTATGAGTGAATAATCTAACAATTAAGTCACATTAGAAAAGGAAACCCTGATGGGCACGCTCTTTCATTGCCACTGACATTACATTACTCGAAGTCTTCGCACTTGGCTTTCATCAAAAGAGACAGAGATAGAGAAATCCTACGGAATTGAGGGATGTGCAGTTTCTTTCTTCGAGAAATGCAGTTTCTGCATTGACTCAAATGTCAAAGAGCACACAACCCTGATCTTCTTTAGTTCAGCATTGTGACGACAAAATTCCGATAAGTAATTCTACTGATAAGCTTAATTAAACCGCTCGCATCTCTGTGAGACTCATTTAAAACTGTTAAAATCAATCGATAACAGTGCACGCAAATAGCAATATTCCGCAGTGGAAGCTATGTGCTATGTGGAACAGGACACAGAGAGTTCATCAATGGTTAGTCAGACATTGACTTAATCACAATGAAGCATTGGAGCATTATGAGCTATATAACTTAGTCAATCGAAATCAAGAAATTATAAGTAAAAAGACAATTCATAATGTCCAACTCCCGGGAAAGAACATTTTGGTCTCGAAGTGATAATAAAATTTATTCTAGTAAAACTGTGACGGGCCTTCGGCGTCCTGCGCCTTCTGAGGTCGATAGTATAGGGGTGTCAGCAGCCCCTGTGTGAAGGTTTGTAAAGAGACATGAGTGCTATTAAGAATTGTGATGCTTGTCCAATGTGAGGTGATCGAAATGTGAAGTCAGACTGTAGAAAGGTAATTCATGTTTCCTATTGATTGCAAGCTTAAGCTTTGTGATTGCTTTTGCTTGCTTCATTGAATGTTGTGTCTCGAGTGTTCGAGTGGGGAATTGCCGGATCGATTTCATTGATAAAGTCGCGAACACTAGAGACACAACATTCAGTGAAGCAAGCAAAAGCAATCACAAAGCTTAAGCTTGCAATCAATAGGAAACATGAATTACCTTTCTACAGTCTGACTTCACATTTCGATCACCTCACATTGGACAAGCATCACAATTCTTAATAGCACTCATGTCTCTTTACAAACCTTCACACAGGGGCTGCTGACACCCCTATACTATCGACCTCAGAAGGCGCAGGACGCCGAAGGCCCGTCACAGTTTTACTAGAATAAATTTTATTATCACTTCGAGACCAAAATGTTCTTTCCCGGGAGTTGGACATTATGAATTGTCTTTTTGCAGACGGAAAACTATCCCGGTGCATGGTCAGTTATGTGAATCACAAGTAAACTTGACATTGGTAAAAATATGTTGTGATAGTTTTGTCGAGGTGTGTATAGTATTAAACTAGAAATAATAGGCTATTTTTTTGCTCCATATGAGCCGAAAGTCATTTCTTCTTACACAGTAGAAGACAAATTATTAGTCATACAATTCGATTTTTCGTTATTTTTTAAAAAGCTGTTGAGGAATGCGTGATATGTATTAGATGTACACTGTTTCGCGAATTAACTATCTTTTTAGCTCATTGAAAGAGATACCCATTAAAAGAACGCAAAATTTATCCAAAATGCTACGAATGTATTCATTTCAACATCAGACAGAAAAGCATGAAAATGCACGAAAAATTTAGATTTTTGTGTGACCACCTTTTGCTTTGATCACCGCCTCGACACGATCAAGTATGGAGGCTATGAGTTTCCTGCAGGTCTCCTGCATCGATTCATCTCTTATCCAGGCTTTGATGATTGCTGAAATGAGCTCCTGCTTCGTCGTCGTCAGAGTCTGTGTCCGGAAACGCCGTTTCATTATGGCCCAAAGAGTATCAATCGGGTTACAGTCGGGACCGTTACCTGGCCATTTCAAAACAGGGATTTTGTTGCGTCGTAAACAGTCCATTGACTTCCTAGCCTTATTACAAGGCATAAACACGAAATTCCCTTCGGGAAAGCAGTCATGAAGAGAGGGTAACAAACGAGATGTCAAAACGTGGACATATTGGTCGGCGTTCATTTTCCCCTCGACGATGTGCAGTCGTCCAGGTCATTTCATGGAAATAACTGACCACACCATAACTTTCGTGGGATGCTTCACAGTACCGCAAGTTGGAGTTGGTCCTTTGCACAAAGCCCAGACGTGCGGTGTTGTCGACGATTGACATTGGAATGTTGACTCGTCTGAAAAGCAGACCTTAGCCCAGCCATCTGCGGGCCAAGTTCGGTATTTCCTCGGCCACTGGAGTCTCTTCACTCTCATTTTGTGAGTGAGAGCTGGCTTCGGAACGGGCCTCGAGCTCGTTATTCCGCCTTCCTTCAGTCTTCGGATAGAGATCTTATGGGAGACAGTTGACAATCCAGATTCATCCAGGCCCTGGGACAGTCTGTAAGACGAGGACTGTGGACTTGATCAGCCGTGGCGGCAGATAAGGCGGTCTGTGTGAGGTGTGGTGATTCTCCTCCTTCCACTGTGACCGCTGCGTGAACTTGCTGTCTTTTCCGCATTCTTCACTCGCTGCACACTCCGTCATGAGACCGCAACTTGTTCAGCAATTTTGGATACGGCGTGGCGACCTCCCTTCACGAGATCCAAAATTGCAGCTTAATTTGCGTCGGAAATGTCTTTCGTCTAGCCCATAAGTCACAATGTCGTAGAAGCACTGAATGAGAAATGATTTTTTTTAATTCAACGCTAAAGCTATACTGATGACTTTTATTACGAATTTTGAATCCGGTTAAATCCAGTTACAGGAATTGAATTGAATTTCAAATTTTGAGTCGTTGATTCATTCTGCCATAGATATTGATAAAAAATGTCCCAAAAAAATTAAGCAAAATTTTATTTGCTGCATTGACGTCATGTCATATGCGCGGAATGCGGAACACAGAGCATTTAATATATGGGGAAAAACGTATGAGTTCAAGATGAAATTAAACTTGATTCTCATGTTACAGAATACGGAAACAATCTTTCATAAATGACCTGTCGACAAGAGATCGTTATCTAATCAAAGTGAAATCAAGAAAAAATTCGCGAATGAAAAGCCCTGAATAATGATTGAAGTTGAAATAAAAATCGCATATCCGTTAATTCAGAAAACAATCACCATTCAACAGCAGTTCAAACATGACATAGAAATTACTCCTTAGAAAGTGATGTGCTCAGAACAAAACATAACATCAAAAAGCACTGCTGCTGAAGGGAATAAAGATTTCTTATTTGCATTTAGAAATCGCTCTCTTATTCAAATGGTATGTATATTGAGGCCGATTGACTGGGGTGGGGCCCGTGCGCGCACCCTAGCGGAAATGTCTGCAAGCTTGCCCGTGGCCGCACCATTGCCCGCAGTTCAGTTATTGCTCATGATAGCATGTCAATTTCCTAACTAACATTGTATTTTCCCGAAAAACGTGGAAGCTGGCAATGCAGGATGTTCTAACATCTGACATCGGGAAATAATGCAAGCTACACAATCAGGAAATTCGTTGTCGGTATTGTCCCGCAATGACAATGCGAAACATAAGTTGACGTCAAACTTTACACGTCACACATGCCTTCTGTATTAAACTAGAGAACACCAAAATCCATAGAGGAAGTCCAAATCCTTCCGTCGTGATCACAGAATTACATGTAGATTGTTTAACCGTATCACTTTGCTAGAAGTGCAAACTGATTCAAAATGATGGCACATGCAGGAACTTACTACGTAGGCAAAAAGAACTTTTTGATACCTTACAGAGATAGGAAAAATAGTTGCGGATTTCTGCGAATTCTTTCAAAATGCTCCGATCGCCACGATTCCTTCAGATTTGAAAAATTCAGATCATTGCGCAAAAGTTTTCTCGATAATGTTAGGCCCTCCGATCATTATCAAAAAAGTTAGCAGGCGCACGAAGAAACGTTCACAATATTCTCTGTAGAACTTGATATTGACTGTGTGATCCGGTTGATAACAGTCACTGAAACTTCGAACAAATTGGCGTGTTGAATGTTGAACTGACTGCTCATTGTTCGATTGCTATGGCATTAAGTCAGCAGATTGTGCCATTTCATTAACGTTACATGTTCCAATGTCTCCTTTCTAGTCGAACAGAAGAAGAGACGACCTGTCTCATCCTGTCGTCGTGATGATTAGTCTATAACACGCTTTAGCAGCATCACGCTGCACGAATTTGCTAGGTGACAATGGGTCGATGTTTACCCATTTGACGCTTCGTTTATACAATGCTTGGAAGTTGCCAGTCATAACTGACTGAAGAATACGATGTCACCAAATTCGATATTTACTATATTCAATTATATAATAACCTTAGCCTACATTACAGGGTGTCCACCCTATCTGAGAAAAAAATTCACGTACAATTCACGTACATGACAAAAAATTCACGTACCACTATTTCAGGCCTACTTGCCGACCGACAAGCGACAGTTGGTTGAGTCAAAATCATTCAAAAACACTACCCGCAGCAACTGCTCAAAGAAATGCAGTAATGAGATCTTTACAGTAGAAAGATAGTTCTTCAGAACTATCTTGTATACATACTGCACACATAATAATATAAGTGCATTCGATGCTGTTTTGAAGCCATCATTTCACAAATAAATGGTATTTTTGGTCACTCAATAATCTCTAAATACAACATAATTCACGGCTATAAAAATCAAGGGTAATAATAATAGGGTTTGTGTCTTTAGATTTCTAGAAGCAGATTCGTAGCTCTGCAGGTCGTCATGTTTTGATGTTTATAGTTCATGGTGATATATCGTACGATAACTTCATCAGACTGAGCCAAAACATGATCCAAGTCAATTAAATGACTGAAGCCATCCATACAGTATCTAGCACTGTCAAAATCTGCAACTGACAACAAGCTGGAACGACACAGTCTCACCATTTTTCACCACGCATACACTTCTATCTGTAAGTGATGCAACGTCATAGAATGAACGTTTGAGTCAACCGACCCAATTGTTTGTTGGCCCTGGCCAAGCATTGACAATTTTGCGTAGCCACATATGCATGTACATCTATATATGGGCCTTATGGAGACAAAAAGCCCCCGTATATGACTGCACAGTACACATGTATACATCTATTACAAAAAGCATAAAATAATTCAGGACACAAAGATGTCAAGACGCTGCTTAGCAGAATTTCACAAATTTTCATTGTCTGAACCCAGACCCGTTGTTAGTAGCGGCTATATTATATGAACATATCTACATGTTTATGACTTTCTTTCTTGTAACATATTTTTTTGTAGAACCAAGTCAAAGCTGGTGCAACAACGGAAGAAAAAACATTTAGTACATGTAACAAGAATCAGTGGATATCAAGTAGGAGTAAATAGCAGTAAATACCACTATCTGCGCAACTGAGCTGAAATTCACGTACAATTCACGTACACCTTCGCATTTTCCCAAAATTCACGTACAATTCACGTACATTTTCATAATTTTTAAAATTCACGTACAATTCACGTACATACGTGAATTTCACGTACAGTGGACACCCTGACATTAGGTCTACGTCATGTAAGCCGCCATGAATCCCTACTTGCATATCCACTGACCGGGTATGAATTCGCAGATTAAGTCATTATTGCACATGCCCGTGCCCACAGACGAATCTGCCCTCAAAAATCGAGATGCCCACAGTGGGTCCCACCCCAGCCAATGTTCTTATGATGCAAACGCGTGATCACAAAAATATTAATAATATTAATAATATTAATAATTAATTATAATTATAATAAATAATTAATAATACTATTAACTATACTAAACCTCTTTGCATGATCAACTTCAAAACTTCAATTTACAGATGGACAATTTATGACCACTTTCAGATACTGGTACACTTCGTTGTCCACTTTGACTGAACCATGGGCTGGACTTTGGTATTGCGACTAATTAAAATGGTCAAAATCCGTTCAACATATCTTAGATATATAACGAAAGATAAATAGCGTCAAAAATGATCCATCAATCGTCAATGAGAACAATGACTGACTGTTTTAATAGATAGGCGGTTGCGTGAACATGATCGAATTCGTCTGCTAACTGACTGCCATCGTCGGCAAACACCCACAGGCGACAACACAGTGATTAAATTTTGATGCCAACTATTTTTCCCATGACATCGTTCCATTTCCATCAGCAAGTACCATGCTCTATGGTAAGTACAGTGTACACATTTCTCTACGACCGCCAAGGTTGGAACCGGTCGCCTGCCGGCCGGCCGGCCCTGGTCGAAAATTTTGAAGACCGGCAGGCCGCCCGGTTAATTTAATAAAACCCATGTTGACAATCAGTCTAGAATAAATTGCTTAGTCAATCATTACAATATTAAGAGCATATAAATGTAACCTAATTTGGGAGTGCACAATCTGCACGCACGTTTTGTTACAAAATGATTAATTTACAGTTAATGATTAAATAAACAGTTACAAAATGATTACCGGCAACTTATACATGTACCTCAAGTCCTACTTTATCAGTGATGTAGTTTCCAGAATCCTATATTCTAGCCTGCATGAATTTTGGAGACATTATGTATTCCTCAGCCTATCTATTGTAAAATGATTCCACATCTTGAATAATTTCACTATATGGGATAGTTTATATGACACGTGGAGCTTAGAGATGTAATAAATAATGGATTTCAATGCAACCTGGGGCCTACTACCTGAACATTTGACATTGGATCGTGGATAATTGTTTGGTAAGTTAACGGCAAACGATAAATCTTGACGTTGCACAGGGACAATCACTGAAATGATAAATTGATTACAAGTTTGGCGAGCTCATTGTTCCAGACTCCTATGCGTCAGCTCGCGGTCATCAATGTAAACTCAAAAGATCTGAATTTAAACTGCAGTGCAGAGAGTTCTCAATTGACGTCGCAAATCACTAGAATTCCCTGTCAAGTCAAGAAGGAAATATCGCTTCAGTGAATCACTTTAAATCCAGTTTGCACGTATCAGACAAAACATTTCGCAACATCAGCAGTCAGTGATCAAATTGTTCATCTCAGAACTTTAATCGCTAGAAAAACTTTATTTAGGAACTTAGAATTTATTGACCGCTTGAGGCTTTCTTGTGGAGGCCGGATATGGATATAAGCATATATTATTGTGGTATCAATGTTATCATTACATCAATACTTGTTTGGGTCACAATTGTGATCATCCGTTTTCAATTTGCTTGTGTTTGATTGACTTTGAAAATTATTATAAATTTTAAAGAGAACCTACAACTCAATAAATAGGTCATTACGCGTGTTACTGCTCATCGCATGTTATTAAAGTGCGAATAATTGCATTGGAAGATATTGTATTGTAATGGGTAACTCTCGCTTATCCGGAGTGCCGAATGGTCTACCATTCATGTATTTTATATGCTATGTGGAAATTGAATTATGTCTAATGGTATGAGTTGACCAAATAATGTCTGACGATCAAAGCCTTAGCCAACCCGTGCAGAGACACCAGTCATCGTCACATCCCCGACCGGCCGGTTTTGATGACGCCGGCCATAGCCCAGGCCGGTTTTGATGACACCGGCCACAGCCCAGGCCGCTTTTGATGACGCCGGCCACAGCCCAGTCCATGCCAGTTCCAACCCTGACGATCGCCGCTTCAGTGAATATTAAAGTGAAACTGGCAATATAAAAAGTATTTCTACTGCTTTGGAGCCTAACATAATACGCTAATTGTCACTTTCTTATTCATACAAGCTGTAGAACAATGAAATAACAATAAGGCTTGAAATGTTGGTCACAGTAATAAAAGGCAAGAATGTACAACACAATCAGCAGTGCTTCATATTGGACTTTGTATATCGAGCATCGTTTCCATCATTCTGATAACTACAGTATATAACTCGGTCAGTTGTCTAGACTCTGTTACATTGTTTTCATGAAAATAGTGACAACAGAGAGATCAATTGAGCAAGAATATTGATGAAGTGTAGATTTCAAGCAATAAACCGACACTTAAATGCAGTGAAATGCAAATCGTGCTGCATCCATAATGATATTAGCAAGAATCAATGGAATTCCAGTTTAATTGTCAATCTCATATAGCTAATTAATATGAATTCCAGAATGCACAATTATCAGAGTGCAGTTGTACATTTTCATTGTACAATTTCAAATACTAAAGTCCTCATTCTCATTCCAACGGAGCAATTTCAGATGATAGAAGCAACCTAAATTAAAATTAAAATGTCAAGTAAAACTAATAAACAGTAGGAATGATGAGCTTGCACGGAACATGGTCAGCCTGTTAAGATCAAAATGTATCCCTAAACTTTACTTCCTTTGCGAATCAACAGGGTTTGATCCTATTTTCCATCACTCTCATACACTGATATTAGATCCACTATTAACGTATTAATTTTTAGTCGTGGCAGCATCATGCACATCAACTACTAATACTGCGGCTAGGAAATATTTGATTTGGAAGCCAGAAATCCCACGTGTCCAGAGCAGGGGTTATCAAAGATTACTTGGTCGCTATTAGTTGATTATTGCTATCAAAAAAAAAAAACAATTATTTAGTTGATCTGGTAGAATAAATGTAATTAATTGATTGACTGACTGGTATGATAACTTAACTTTCTGTTATAGGTACGTGACTATTCATTCACTTGTCTCAGTAATTGATAAGACTATAATTATAATGCATTAATTTGTATGTAGTAAGCTTTATCAATACTCACATCCAATAAATAATATAACTATATTCATTCCATGTAATGGGTCCTCAAGTCACTATCCAAGTTGATAATAAGCTGTTTTGCGACTTGTAAAGTACAGGTTGTCCCAAAAGTAACGGTATGATTTGTTTCACAAAACTGGTTACTTCTTTTAAGCATCTTCAAAATGCAATTAGAATAATTGGTTGGCTCATCTAGTTTTGCTATATTCCAAAGAAGCTGATTATCAAGTCTAATTTGACTGACCAACATCACTTTAGATGACCATCTCGAATTTGGTAAATCATTCTTTCTTAGAATGCAATTTGCACATCAATAACTGTCCTTAGTTTGTAATAAAATCGCTATTTGACTTCCATGTTAAGCACAAATGTGTTCTTGTCATGCACCCGATCATTTCTGATATATGAAATATACAAGGCCACATAAATTAATGAAATGTCCACCTTCAACATCTTGAATGAAGACGTCATGTCTGCCACAAACAACTGACTACGGCCCATCCATCAGATAATTGCTAGAATTCCGCCATTATGCGTTGTTTCAAGTCTTCCAAAATTTTGGATACATGTATGTGGCGTATCCAAGCCTTCAGCTCACCCCAAAATCAGTTATCTAACATATTTATATCCGGGGACCTTGATAGTCAAACGATCTCACGTAGGCCTACCTTTTAAATCACTCGATGTGTAGAGAAAGTCGGGTAGATAATTTCTAACGATGTTGGCAAAATAGGACAAAGCATTTCATGCGAGGATTTCTGACGCCTGACGCCTGTACTGTGATCTCAGACCATAGCTCACAGCAATGCCAGACTGTCAACGTTTGTTGTAGCATGTTTAAAGGAACAGGTTGAGTCAAACCGAGCTCAGACTTTCAGCGGATGTAGTGGATTTGTCAGATAGCCTAATTTGTTGGCTTTTGTGAAGACCATCGGTCGGCACTCATGCAAATGCAGGTAAGCTTCAACCGACCGTACTAGTGAATGAAAGGCACTTTGTAATAAATCTAATGTTGCACTGTAGAAAGTAAATCCATTTCTTGATCGACAGAGTGCAGCAAATGATTGTTGTCTTCCGCACATGCAGAGAGTGCGATTCAAAATTAAAGTCAATTGTGCTATCACGTTAATGGTCGCCACATGTGAATCTGTGACTAAATTTAATAAGATCTATGTTTACTGTGTTTTAGTTTATTATTGGAAATAATAAGGTATAGAAAACTCAGGTTATGATAAATTTCTCTTATAAATGCACATACTCGTACAAAACAAACTGTTTCATTAAAAATCAGACAATTCGCAACATGAAGCAGTCAATTAATGGCAAACTTTGAAGCATAATGTTGACCCAATCAGTTTGAACATGCAAAATATCGCCGCCATTTTGATGGAAGTTTGCTCTTTACTTCTGAGAGCTTTCGCGGTATCTCTTCATGAGGTACGGTCGTAGTGACAATGTCAGAAGAGAGATGAAATAATATTCACAGAATGTCACAAATACGGCGAATAATCAATAAAGACACATAGATTTATCAGCCATTGATATGACGTCATGCAGATAGAAGCGAGGTAATAACAAATAAACTTACTAACGGCAGACGGTACGTAACTCACATTGCAAAATAAGATGCAGAAAAATGAAGTGTAAATAAGATTAAAAAGGACGGAAAAATCATCATGGAAAAGACAAAACATGTCCTTTTGAACATAAAATAAGGGACGGAGATGAGAAATGTAAAGAGAGTCCAAGATAGGTGAAGTAGAAGAAAAAACGAGGAGCACTTAATACTGAAAAGTAGCAGGAAAACACATCCTCATAAAAAAATTAACTTCCATCAAAAAGAGACGATATCTTGTATATTCAAATCAATTAATTGCATAATTATTCATGATCACCACTTGAATAGATTAATTCTGGATGTTGCATTTTCGACTTTGATCCTTCACTTTCTATAAGGCTTCATAGAACTTCATAAGTCGCATATATTAAATCTTAATTAAATTCTAATTGGCTTCAAATTGGTACATAGAGGACTGGGCAGAGAGTAGACACATTCCATGAAATTCAGGAAGCTATGTTCTTAATTGGACGCGGATACTGAAAAATTAGATTATACCGCACGTTCATGCTTCATAATTACACTGCTAATCGATCATTGAAAACAGGGAATATTGAAAACATGCGTGTCTAGATAACAGAACATGAAGTAGAGATTTCAGAATTATCCTAAAAGCACTGTGTTTTGTAAAATAGAGAAATAAATTGGCCATGGAACCAAAAGGGCTGCCAATTAGCAAAATAAGTGAAACTTGGACGGATGTTCATTGAATTGGCTTCTCAAATCAAATTGCAAATTGTATATCTCAAAGTTGGCCGAACATGGCTGCAGCTTTAAATAGGGAGGTGTGTCGATGTTAAGAGATGTGAAATATGCCTGCTGATGATTCCTAATAAATAATGATTTAAATGACAGCTATTCTGGTCTGTTCCCATTCTTCGACTGAGGATGCAACTAAATATTTAATTATTCTATTTACAGGGCTATCAATGCTCTAGAATCCTGGAGGCTATCAATTTGTGATAAGATATGTTTAGAAGCTTCTCAAAAAATCATCAAATGTTTGAGTTTTACGGTGAATGATGACGGCATTACAAAATAAGCGGCAAATCGGAACTAAGTTGCACATACAAGTGATTGCTAATGTGTGTCAGCTCAATTGTGAATTAGTTAACAAATTTTGGTTAAATTTGAGTTTTCGATTCGTTTAGAAATTCTTGCATTAAGTAAAAGAATGAGTTGAATCATTAGATAAGCTCATCTGGTTCAACATTCATATAGCTGATAGAATGTTTGCCTTTCAGAATGACGCATGAATAGCATCGACACTTCTATGACAGTAAACGAGTCAAATCGGCAAATTAACATGTGACCTACATCTGATACCACACATTATCAACTTTGACACAATTCTACTGCGAATGATACTTACTGTGACCTACAGATTTCATGGAAAGTACGTAAAGAACATCAGTTGATGTCACTTTGAACTTTGCAAGATATTTGAGAAAAATATTATACGACAGTTTCATGGAAAATTAAAACCTGAAAGGAGAAATGGCCGCAATGATAAAATTTATGTTCGTTGTCCTTTTTTGATGAAGCCAGAAAATGGAAAATGATCAATGCGGTTAAACTCACTCCTTTATCAGAATTCATTTCTCTGTATTTTGATTCAGCCAAATCATAAAAGAAAACAGTCCACCCTCCGAAACAGAAAATCCAATGCAATGATAAATGCACAGTTTGTAAATTGAAGGAAACCGGAAACTTGTCTCACTGAAAAATTTTATATATGAAATTGTATGTAACACATGCGGTGCTATTTAGATTGGCGAATCGGCTCGGTCGGTAAATCAAGTCAAGGATAAAAGAGCATCTCTCACAGAATAACAGTGCTGTTTTTCAACATCAACAAACTTATCCTAAATGTCCGCAGCCCATTTCATGGACGATGCTGCATCGTGGAATAATACTCAAAAGAGACTCACGTTGTAAGCTATGTACATTCGACAACATACGGGCTCGCTAATGAGCGGATTTCAAGGTCTAAATATAGACACTGTCATGTAACGAGTTCATCCAGTAAAGTTTCTCCTTTAGCAGTACCCAAAGATTGTTTAAATTAGACTACCTTTTACCCCTCTCTGCTTTACTCATTGTAACATTGAATGATGAATTAATTTAGTATCCGCAGAGGTTTATTTTTTTATCACGTTTCCATTCCGGATACGCGGATTACTTGATCAATTTAAATTAAACTTCACTCTCAAAAGAATTGTATAATATTGAATGATAATAAAATAATAATAATTGAATAATATTTGAAATATATGCCATTTATGAACTGATTCTTGCCTAGCACGAAAATACATGAATACCGTATTTTCTCGTATTGAACCCGCCCTTAAATAAAATCCGCGTCTAAATTCATCCATCAACAGGTTTTACGAATTTTACTATGAAACCAAACCGATTGGAGTGTGTGACTACATATAACGAATGATAATTTCACGGAATTCCGGATTTTTCAGATCGAAATTGGTAGTGCAAATTCTTCATTTCACGCATTTGGTAGGTATCCTCCACTGCGACTGTTTCCGAGTTTTTTATCCTTCCCTATTCTTATCTCTCACATAAATTTGATGTTCATACATTGCCATAGAATGACTGTCAGTGATAACAATTGCATGTATTGTTCAAAAACTGACCACAACATGCCCCCTCCCTGGTGCTTCTTTCCATCGCAAAATACAGCTGATTGTTTAAGAAACATATTTTCATTGCTTTCCTTGTATTACATGCATGCAGGTCTTGTCAATATGTCAGGAAATGGTAGAAGCGAACTGATGAAAGCTCAACTATTCATTAAATTACTAATCAATTACTATCATGTAAAACTATCAATAATGGCAAAATATTCAATTCCACATCGTCACATAAACCTTCTAGTTCAACTTCTTACAAGTCTTGTGTCTCGTATTCGTCGTCAGAGTCGTTATCATCTCTTCGATCTTTCCCTTTCTCATCCAACTTCATCATCAGTTTACACGATGTCGCTAATGTACAATGTATTTCATCATCAAAATAATAGAGGTAAAAAGCAGACTACATTTCTTTCATAGAACCCGCCTTACTTGACCGAAAGTAATATTCTAGAAAATAAGATAGATTCTAGACCAGGCCCAATATAAGGTTGGCGCATCGTGTTGAAGAGCTGACGTGTGCACCGTCGCCGATCTTCTCATATGTGTATACTGTTGTTATTAATGAAACAAAAATCACCAAACATTGCAAAATTCAACATGGAGACTTCTAATATCATTTTTTTCTAGCTAAAAGTCAAATGCCTGTCATTCTATACTAATTCAATGATAAATGAAGTTTTGTGGAGCGGCGCTTTGGCCTTGTGGTTCAGTGCTCTCTCTGTGTCCGGGAGACCTCGGCTCACTCCCGTAGTCAGGTCAATCCAAAGACTTTTGAAATAGGTGTATTCTGCATTCTCGTTAAGCACAGAAGAATAAGAATGGGGTAAACAAAAACTTCACACACATGGACAAAAGGCGTCGGTCTAATATGCTTCCGACAATAAACAAGGTTTATTCATTCATTTGTGCAATTCCATTGTCCCATAAAAACATGGATTTTATTCCTGTAATTTGAAATGCCTCAGTCACTCTCCAAAGTCATGTTTCAATAGTATTCTGTTCTCACATGTTCTTTCCTCTATAATTAACAATGCCCATTTTGAAGTTACGTTTTTTGTGTTCACCAAGAATCGTAGGTCACTGGATGACAGTCTCCTTACGTCTTTGTTAATGCTATGTGCCAAGTTTTCAGAACTGACGGTTTGTAAGCATAAATCTTGCAAAATCAATGTCTTGGCATGGCGACCAGACTTTTCGGTTTCACCTGATTCGATAGAAATCGGGATATTTTCCCGCGTGTCCGAAAGGTAATTTTCGGAAAATGCGAGTATATGCTGTATGCCCTTTTTGCGTTATCTCGCTACATGAGATCAGTGCGAATACTTCACTATATGATTGCAAACTGCGCGTCAAAAGAAATAAACAGACAAAAAAAAATTCTTTATTCGTCTTAATGACCTTGGAAAGTTCAAGCATTTTACCATAGATAAGTTCTGTGTATGTTTGACAAAAACAAAATGCCACTACGTGTGACAGGACATTTCAATACTTCGAAATCGTTTTTCATTCTGACTACCTCAAAATTCGATTTCGCATAAGAGGCGTTTCACTTTGCAATCTTTCCTCAGACAAGCAACTCCTAAGCATGCATTATACTGCTCTGATGCACTTTTGATCACTCATTTTTCTTGACATGAATTTAAGGAACTCAAGGCACATTCTGCTTTCTTCATAGTCAAACAGCAATGCACATAATGAAAGAGATGCTCTCTAAATACGTCGATCCTGCACCATGGGATTAGAGGAACACCAGCATGTAATCATCCTCTCGAGATCATGATATGAAGGCAGTGACCTGGATCTACCCACGCATGGGAGAATTATTGAATTTTGCCACGGCGGAAAACGAGAGAGTCCATTCCTCGATACGGAAAGAAACAGCATTCAAATGACTTCGAAAGTAAAACATCGTGTGGCTGGACGAAAACTCGCATGACTGAACTACCGCACTCCTTAGACTAGAACTCGCGTGGTCTATACAGGGGCAATCTGATGTGTGGTGTTTCTTCGAGGGCGGGGTCTGTGATTAAAATTGAAAGAATATTTTTTACCAAAACCAAACGATTGGTAATCAAGTTTAGTCAAGCTTGATGCTCAAAATGAAAACTCTTTGAAGAATCTGATTCAGTAATTTGAGCCAAAGCTTCGATCAATATGCAATGATTGCAATCACATAATTGATGTCTGTATGAAGTTATGTGACTCGCAAACTTCGTATTTATCTCAAAATGCTTTCTTGCAACTCAGAGTTCATGCCATGTAAGATTCGTGCATTTTGAAAATTTATTTTAGTTGCAATTTTTTAATTCTACCTCTCACTTCCAGACGAAGATTGAGGCATTTATCTTACCCACCGTGCAATCAAAACCGGTTTCAGAAAAACTCTAGTATGCCTGTAACACGCATTTTAGTAATCATGTGACGTAGGCCTAGTAGCTTAACATAGCTTTCAAGATATGGTCGTCACATATAGATGGCTAAAATTTTGCATGACGTTCTACCAAGCATAAGTATGAGAAACCCTTGTGATTGCATCTAGAAAGGGAATGACTTAATGTCATCCAGCCATAGGAACCATGTACCGGTACGAGCAATTTTCAAGCGCAGGATCTATTTGGGAGTATGTTTTTTAAATTCGGTTTTTATTCTATGGCAGGATCTACTCGAGGAAATATGGTGAACAAACAGCATCAAGAAAACTTTCAACTGTTTGGAAGATGACAATCTATATGAGGAACAAGCATGAGAAGATGCACTTCATCTCTGCACTCGAGGAAATTACATTAATGGAACGAAAGAAATTTGCCTAACTTCTATAGCCATCAGAATCAACCTCAAATAAAATATCTATTGAGAAGGGCAGCATGAGGGTTGTGAAACAGCAAAGCACATTTACATGATGCAGTTCCCTATTCTAGTGGAAGTTGGTCAAATAAAACTATAGTCAGTGGCTTGAACGACAACGGGATTATGTCAACGTCGTAAGAGTCAATACATAATTACATATTTGACAGTTCATCCTCATCTAACTCGGTAAAAGCTTTAAGGATTTTTCTTCGCTTTGTTGCTTAAATGGAAAACGTTCCAATTTTGGGACATGCACATGCAGAAGAAAACAGACTTCCTAAAATCACATCGTTCACATGCCGCCCACAAAGGAATATAAATCTACAAACGAATATCGTTAGGGATCATTGATGTTCCCTTTCTATGGTTTAAAACCTGTCTAAACACAGGAATGCATGGCCATGAGCAGTCTCTAACTTAAATTACTTCCAATTAACAGAGCGGCCTCAACTGTATAATAATGATATTTTGAATTTGACTAGTCAAAGAGCAAGGATAATTGATAGATTCAAACAGAATTATTCTACTTAGTGCATGGCTTAGAACGACAGAGAGCTAGTCCAGTCGGTCTGTTTAGTTCATATTTTTACCAGGCAAGAAATATGCATGAAAATTTGCATGATGATTGATCATGGAATTTTATGAGTCTTTAGTAGTCTTCGTGGGGTCACACACAGTTCCGTGGAGTAAAAAAGTCTATGAGGTCAAAAACTATGACAAAATTTCCATCAGATTTCAGATCACCCATGATCACAAAGATATTTGATGCTCTTTTGAACACCACGACTACTAGTCTTCAGGCACTCGGGACCGATTTTTGGTAGGGGGCATGCAGAGGGATAGCATTTTGGTGTTGCGAGACGAATTTCTAGGCGGATTGCGGAGGCATAATTGCACTCATAGACATCGAACATCAACAACCTTAGTGCTTAGTGTTCGATGTCCATGATTGCACCACTCACTCTGGCGGAAGTTGCATTCGTCTTGGATGAGGCTCTGATATTTGTTTTGCATTCAAATTAAATCTTGTCACTGATTTTTGGATCTTTGTTTTTTAACATTTTGGATTCCCGCAATCTTGAGCCTGCTTCATCTTGCTGTCATAGACTAGATGGTAAATAAGGGTTCAAAATTGTCGAAACTGAATACCAAAGATATTTAATTGTTTAAAAGGGGCTAGATGAGAAATAGATGCCTAAATTTGAACCCATTTTAGTACGGTCCTTATCGTGGCAAAAAAGCATTACGGCAATGGTGCGATATTGCTGTTTTGTCGACTGTTCGGTGGCAATGCGACAAAAAGCCTTGGAAATGGCATGTGATATATAGCATAATTCACTGATTATATGATAAGTTTCAAGAATATTCATTAAGTAGTTTCTCTGAAAAAAAATGTTAAGGATGATAGCGGTAATACAGCAATTTAATGCAGTACTATCAATTTGGAAGAAAAATGTTCAAATGAAGAGTGGTGGGGTGTTGATGAACACTCAATCCCTCTGTAGAATTCATGACTATTACCAAATTTGGTGAGAATCCGAGTTTTACAGTGAGGAATTGGCTATTTAAGGCTTACCCACTTCAACGACGCTCTTCGAGCCATTCACCAGGCTGAAACTACAATAAGGATCTATAGATCTATATGTATTGCAAACAATTATCAGAGGGCATTTTAGGTCCAAGTGGAATCGATCATCTCATGTCTGTCACTGTCAAAGACGTTGTCGTTTGTTTTTATTTGCTTACGCCAATTTTATATCAAATTTTCTGATAATTCATATATACTTTTTATGTTGTATCATGCAATTTCTTACCGCAAAATTGCATATACGTACGCATATGTATATACTTTGATTCATTGCCAAGCTTGGCAATCGCGTCTGGCGTGGCCGGGCATCCGTGGGCACAGCAATGATATAACATGCATGTTCAATCATAGCCAGGCCGCGTACTCATCAACAATCTAAAACTCATGAAACAATCTAACTGCATGATCAAAAGTAAATACGTGGTTCATTTTTCTCTTCAGAAACGTCATTTAGTCATGTTTTTGGTGAATTGTAAGTGAACTTCACTCTGCTCTCATCTAAAAGTGAAACAATTGGTTTTCATTTGTGCTATTCCTATATAACATGCGCACTTCAGATTTAATAATCAGCTGAAATTCAGTAAAGTCTATTTGAAAGAAGTGCATCTGCAGTACTATTTACAACTGCGTTTGGTTAAACCAGGGCTGTGGAGCCGATGCTTTATCTCATCGGCTCCGGCTCCACGACACTGATGTGAAAGGCTCCGGCTCGGCTCGGCTCCGACTTCAAATTCAGGTTCTATCTATGCTGGTTATCCTGGATCCGTTGAACGGGTCTTTTGGATAATGGTGTGGCCTTTAGAGGCTTGCTACAATCATCAAATTAGTTTTTATTAACAAGCAACGACCTAAGTTAATAATAAAAATGACAATAGCCTAATATAATGATAAATAACATACTTGTCATACATTTTTGCATGAATTGACTATCTCTGAAAGATAGAATAAAGTTATAGCCTGGATTGGTTGAATTAGATAAAGATCTCCCGCACTGGCTAAATATAAATTGGCCTAGCCTACAACCAGTCTAATACGAGGCTACATTAAATAAGACCACATGAGTGATGATGATATGCCTAATTAGCCGTCACAGGGGCTGAATAGTAGTACAGTGGAAGATGGTTAATCGACAAGGTTCGGGATTAGTTAAACCTTGTCGATTAAAGAAACTTGTCGATTATAGAAACCACACTCTATTTCCTTCTGTTCGAACATCACAGCATGCTTGGTTCACTAACCCGACTGTATAAAATATCAAATATTTGACAAGAAAAAGCAAGCAAAATTCAAAAACTAACCCTTTAGTATACATACTGTATGTGTATAACAAATGTGCATATAACACATGATCTACATGAAACATCTAGGTTCTGCATTGTAATAGTATCTCAGTTAAGAAAAAGTCCGTGATCTTTGCTTGCTTGTGGGATGTGGCAGCGAACACTAAGTTTTTCTGTTCATTGAGAGTATATATGAAAAGTCACGTGAGTGCTGTATCACGACCTTGTCGATAAAAGAGACTTTGACACAGAATTTCTTGTCGATTAAAGAAAATTTTTGTCATATTGTACCGGGACTTGGACAATCTTGTCGATAAAAGAGACTTTTCGTTTATCGGGTTGTCGATTAACCATCTTCCACTATATAAGCTTTTTAACAAAGCTTGAATATGAAACTGGATAGCGTTTGCCTCTAAATAGCTTATAGGGCCTGTATCTACTCGAACATGGACAGGGTATAGGCTATATAGCCAAATATACCGTATCAATAAAGATATCAATTGCTTTATTGAATATTAAAGTGTATATAGGCTAGCTTAGGTTGTTATTGCTATTTGTTATTGCCTTTATCCAATAGTCTGTTCTGTTGGTCCATGAATAATATGATCGGTGGGTAGCCCACGACTCATCATCCGTAGAAATTGTAATTTAGATAGTCTCATTCCAGTGTAGGCTAGAAATGTACAATTGAAAATTATACTTAAAAAAATTAAAAACATCTAATTTAGGACAAGTTTTGTAATTCTATGCAGCATACTTAATAAGTTAAGACTTAACTTACATTGTTAATTTCGTATTTTTCATTATGGCGTAAAGTTGCACTAAATAATTCATCAATGATTTATGTATATTATTATATTCAATTTATGTATAACACATTACCACTATTCCTCTGATGATGGTTAGGCTGATGAAACTGAACTCGGAGTATCACACAGCATGTTGCAGGGTGCAATGCACAGTAAAAATTTGACTGCGCGAGCACCGAGCAGAAATTCCATCTACTTTGCTAGCTTTCGAATGCGCGTGCGGTTTAATGTCACAGACAATAGAAAAGGGAAGTCAAAAGGCGCCTTTGAGAGCGTCTCAGTCTTTTTTTATTGTTGACATATAAGTCAACATGATATCAGCATAAAATGTTGACAGACGGAAAAAATAGTAATGAGAATTCTTGAAATCCACAGGTCTATGACATTTGGGGAAATATTATTGCACAATACGGCTCTTGTGCAGTCCTCCCCCCCCATTTTTTCTCTGATCAAAAGATGCAGCACCATTGGATGTCCGTTTCAGCATCACCGGTTTGAGTGAAGCATTCGAAGTGCTGTTGTAAAAATCTACGTGGGTAATTGCGATGTCATAGTCGCAAACTTCGTCAGCAAGTCAACATTGTAATTTGCCTTCTGGTTTTTTCGCATTGAAATATACCCTTTGAATTTTGAAGTCAAAGGAAATTCATTGTGAATGAGATACCTTTAGAATAATAAGGCGCTACTAGAAGTGGCTGGGTCGCTTATTGCTATAGCCATGCGAGGACTTGTAGTCAGGTCATTCGTGTGAGTGTGAAGAGTTATCCCTCCAATCAAAATTGATCAAATTGAATAATCGATTGTTTTGAAAAATGTAGGTGGGGGACTGCACAAGAGCCTGCAATACAATCTAAGGAAATTGGCATTGTCACAGATGCCGATAGCTTCTGCCAGTAGCCATACCGATAGATGGTAACTATAGTAACCGTATTAGATTTAAGACATTGCACAAGAAATGTAGCTGTATTATCTTTGCTGACTGAACTGGAAATGTGTACATAAATGACTGGCGACTTGTCTCTAGGAATCTGCAATCATCTAGTTAGCATGCATATAACAATTAGTCTTCAAATTAATGGATTTTGGAGACTACGTTGTCACTAAAAGCTATGGAAATTTGTCTTACGAAACATATGTAATAAAAAAATATTACACATGTGTGTAAATATAATACATATAATACAAAAGAAGGCGGCAACTGCAAAGAAAGATATCGTGGAGGACAGATCATTGGTATACTTAAAAGACATATCTTTAGATTTCAAATGATTTAATTTTTTTATGATTCCAATTAATACCTTCAAAATTCTAGATAGTATACTGCTTTACTGCATTCCACACTGTTGGATGCCGTATGACACTGAAGGCAACTAGAATATTAGAATAAGAAGCTAACTGCATTTTTGTGATGTTGACTTCTACCACGTGTACCACAGAGTAAATATATGGAGGTGTCGACTCAAAAAAGTATCTGTAGACAGTGAAATTTTTTTGTATGAAAACTATCAGATTCAGTTTTTTTGCGGAGATAACACTCTTGCGGTCCAAAAGATTATTTCAGCAGTTTTGAAAAAGCTAGATTTTTGCCAATTTAAATACTACCGACATGACGCCCGTTATAATAGTATGAAACAAGTTGGATATCAAAAGGAGTGAACATTTGCTAACAAACATCGTAACTAAGCGGAAATCATGCTGATGATCAAGGAAATCTTATGATGGGCATTATCATGCAGGTTTTCATGAAAAAGTCGAGATCTTATTTTGCTTTCTTGGCTGAAATTTCAAGCTTTACTTCGGTTTCTTCTGAAATGATCCACGCTTATGAATTCTCTTAAGGTTCAGCATGAAAGCAACAGCAGGTCATCGAGTTGCCAATTTAACAAACATTTCGTCTCCAAGGCTGTCCATGACACCGGACGATCTGTAAAATAATGTCATTTCCTTCTCCATTATACTATCATGATCAGTCACGTTGTAATTTCTTCAAAACTGCATAAATGTGCATCTCTCACATTTGAAAACAATTCCGACTGTATCCCCTTGAGTTCATTTAATAAAATCGAAATTAAGTGTACACACAACACATTGGGGATTTAATAAATGTGGCAGTTGCCAGCATACTTATACTCTACAGTCCTGTGCAGAATATTAGCATACTTCGTATAACAGCCAAAATTTTTTTAAAAAATTACTTATTTCTGTAGAGATTCGAGCTGCTGATAAATATGGCATTCTGATACTAAAAATAGCTCATTGGGAATCCCACAGAGCAAAACCAATGGTATATTACAGTATAAGCAGTTCGTGCAGTTCATTTCTTGAGTTGGTTGCAATCTTGTTTCTCGTCATTTATCATCTTACGATGGGTAGAAATCGGGATATTTCAACCGAGAAGGTTGCTCAAATGGCAATTTTACATCAAGTAGGACTATCGCAGAAACAAATAGCTTAAAAACTTTATGTTGATCAAAGTTTGGTGAGCCGCGACTTGAAGCGCTATCAATCTACTGGAACATGGATGGTTGTGTGAGAACGGCTGCACTTCATTGAGCGACTGGCCCGGTAGCTCGCGGATTTAAACGTTATAGAGAACTTTTGGACATTGTTAAAGAAGAAAGTCTCATTGCCGACATCTCGTGTGGATCTGATAAATAAAGTCAAGCACGTTTGGACACACGAAATTACTCAGGAGTACTGCGAGCGTCTTGTGGATTCCATGCCTCAACGAATCAACGCGGTTCTGTTAGCTGAAGGTCACCATTCTAAGTATTGAATGAACAAAGAGTGTCCGAAGAGTTTTCAAGGTAAACAATTGTTGATTTCCCATTTCCTAACATTGTTATATTGTTCTGTTCCTTCATTAGAGATCAATATTAGCAAAAAAGTGACTTTTAAAAAAAATATGCTGATATTCTGCACAGGACTGTATATGCCACGTACTACAATAACGAAAAGAAGATCGATGGACGGATTATAAGCAGTCTACGACTGATAATACGAATGGCGATGACCCCGGTCAAATGCGCACAAAATTCCTGTGAGATATGGTAAAAAAGATAGGGACCTACTAATCTGTGAACTTTTAGTCGAATCGAATCGAGTCGAATCTCGACGAAGCTTTGCAGTTCCAAAGAGTTCATTTGTAATATTTCTGTCCATCAAAAGTCGGAAAATCAATAATCTCTCAAGCATTAACAATTTTCTGAAAATTGCCGCTAAATTTACACGCTGCCACACGATGATGCCTCTTTCGCATATGCGCCATTCCTTTGCAGCAAACGAAGGACTTATTCTTAACTTGTCCTTCGCCATTGAACAGTGATTGCATTCTCAATCACACGATTTAGCCTACAATTTCATACAATTAATTTTAGCGGATAATTCAGTGACTTCAGAATTTAGCTAAAAGGTGCTCTACGGCTACAGGTAGCAAAGTAAGTTGTCCGCGAAGTTGTCGCGGAAGTTTTTGAGATCTTAGGTCAAGTTGTCGTACTTGCAGAAATCAGTAACATTCTGAGGTAGGCAAAAATAATGACATGTGGATGGGATTTCTAAAAATCTTGACTGCCAGATGGATTAATTCTGGCGAACGCGCAAGCCATAGAGAAAGCTAGTCATCGTGTCAAAAGACAATTTATTCTAATATCTTGACAAAAAGTACGTTGTACAAGAAATGGAATGTTGGTGAAAATACATACAAGCTCAAATACATAATTTCACAGCCATGATCAAGTAAAAAAGTGATATGTCATCGATGGGTAAAATATCACGGATAACAATAGGAGAATAAAAGTTACAGGGAAGGAATAGCAAAACGGGTTGAAAAATGCAGCCAAACAGGTAGGGAGCGGATTCTCAGATCAGGCGCTCGCTGGGCGGTGGCTTGATAACATTGGCCATGTAAACATGGGATCCATTCATCTCTTGGGCATGAGGATCGTAAATACCGCGGGTGGATCGCGCGGTTCGGATATGGCGTACGATCAGAATAACGACTGCAAAGGAAAGACATGCCCGCGTTAGTTTCTTGCACATGCTCTCGTTGATTTGACATGTGACTTCACATTGGCCTAGTTTTGACAAAATAAATAAATTGACGATAATTATTAGGTTTGCAACGAAAGTTATTCCAATCTCACATGGGACTGGACATTCAACTTCCATCACTCGCTCATGCATACTTAAATCCTGAGACAGGGAAACCACTAGCTATCAAAAGTTACTGAATCTTAATTTTCAGAAAGCGGTAGTAGATCTTTTACAACAAGTGAATCACGCCAATTACTTCCCGTGCCATCGCTGCCCAGAATGACTATCTTAATTATTCACGCCGAATTCAAGACATCATTTTAAATAGATCATGTAGGCATTTACGCAAAATTTGTCATCCAAGGTCATGCAAGTACACACAAGTAAGGGATTACAAAAGATTTTGAACACTGTAATGTGTGACTAATTGATGTATAAGTTTGGACTAGCTGGGGGTCCGGAATGCAGAGTAGACCCCTGCGCCGATATATTTTTCATCGGCGGCGGCGTTTGCTTCCGCCGAAGTTATCGGCGGCAGCGTTTTCGGCGCCCTGATGAATTTTAATCGGCGTGCATCTGTTGAGTTCATGAGATGTTGTGATGCATATAGCCTACCCAGTCGGCACAATTCACGCAAATTGCTTTTTATCAACTGGAACTTCTTAATCAAACAACAATTGTGATTTTTGTGTAATTAACAGAAATACGACACCCTTATAAAGCTGAGTAACCGATGAGTTATTTGTATTACATCACGGCTTCATCTCTTGGTTGTACCCAGCTAGAAAGTATACTCGAACTTTTCCACAGGAACAAACGATATGTTCCTAAGTTCCAGTTAGAAATGCAGTGGGGACAGCTAATCCATAAAATAAAACGAAAAATGTCTCCGCCGGCGCGACGCCGAAGAAGTGACCGGCGGCGGCGGCGGCGGCGGCGCAGAGGTCTAATGCAGAGTCATAGAATCGTTGGTGATGAGGAATTGTATGTTTGTAGGAATTGTATGTGCGAGGTGTATTTTGAGGTATTGCTGTATTAGGTGTTTGTATGAAGACGTGGCCTCGAGAATTTGGAATTTGATGGAGTTGTGTATGTAGGTGAGGAGACCGCCGCCTTTGTTGTGTTTCGATCCGTACAATGGTGATGTAATTGAGGGTAATTGGGTCTTTTGTTTTGGATGTAAGTCTGCTTTCTTGTATGCATGTGATGTCGGCTTTATTGTCTAGGATGAGCTGTGTGAGCTTGGAGATTTTGTTTTGGATGTCGTTGATGTTGAGTTGTATGATAGTAGGAGTGATGTTCTTGTGTTTTATCCTGTAGGTTTGAGTGATTGTGGCACGGTACTTGGTTGGGGTTGAGGATAGAGGGGTGGGGGAGGGTATTAGTCGTGATGTGGGTGGGATTGTTGGAATGTTTGTTTTGATTGTTCGCAATGGTGGTGTTCTGTCTGTGTTTGGCACAAATCCAGTGTGTGTTATATTGGGTGAGTGTGCTTGTGCATTTGAGGTGTAGCCAATGTGTGTTTGAGGTGTTGCACCGCATGGATGTCTGTCTTCTTGTGAGGAGCTGTTTGCATGTGGTGCAGGTGTATGTGCGGGTGCGACCGGGGTTGCGTTCTATGTCTCCCGTCAGGAGGATGAGGAGCGCCAGCCGCCACGCGGGAACAGGCAGCCGTCCAACCCGGCGGCTACTCGGGCCTCTTTCGAGACCGGTGTTGAGGGGTGGGCTTTGTTCCCCAGGGAGGGGAGGTGGATTGCACCTCGAGCAGGCCCATCCATCCATGACAATCCATGCTCTGATTCTCCACCGCGCCGAATCATCCGATACAACAGTCAAGTGCAATTTACGCTCTGCAGCACTTTTGCGCCGAGCCTCTCATCCCCTAGCGAACTCGCCATCGTGGCTATTATTCTGTCTTGTCACACGAACGCTTAAACGGCCCTTCTGAGGACCATCTTGTCCTCAGGACAACTAAATCAGCAAATTTCAAAAGGAAAATATCTAGTCAGCGTGCAAAAAATTAGTCCGTCACAAAAAACGGGTAAATTCAATTCTATTTACCTGTGAGTTTTGTTCGAGAGAGCGTCATAGTAAAGAAAATTTACGGAACTCGAAAACATCGTCTGAGCTGCACAAACTTCGCCGAAACCTTCCTCAGGGGTATACAAAATAAATGTGATATTTGGGCCGAAACTTGTGATAATACAGCGAATTTTCGAGTTCCGCAAATTTCATTCACATTGTTGCGAACATAACTCGATAGTTAATATCACCAATCGAAGACGGATTGTAATCAAGAGTAGCTTCTATTTGAAGAAGAGTTTCACTACAGCTTTCCCATGTCTATTTCAGATATTTCCAAATCGATTTCAGATCTTTCCAAATGAATTTCAGACATTTCCAGATGGATCTCAGATTTCTCCAATTGGACTTCAGATATCTATCAGAGACTCAACTTTGAAGATATGTGAAATTCAATTGGAGAAATCTGAGATCCATCTGGAAATGTCTGAAATTCATTTGGAAAGATCTGAAATCGATTTGGAAATATCTGAAAAAGACATGGAAAAGGTGTCATAAATGCTTCTTTTTACGACATGAATGGATTTCCTATAATCAACTATGAAGAAATAATGAAACTTACAAATGATGATAGCAAGTACAAGAATGACACCAACAATGGAGAAGATGAGAACATAGTTGATTGCAGCGCCCTTTGTCCCAGTTTCACAATAAGAACCGGTCCAACCATTGGTACAGTTGCATTTCGAAGACACGACACTGACGTCACCACTGCTGATGACAGGAGTACATGTGGCTCCGTTCTTGCAAGGCGAGCTAAGACATGGATTCAGATTGGCACAGCGGCTTCCAATATAATTTGTCGCACACTGACAGGTAAAATTGGCAGCGGAAGCCACACACTGTCCACTGTTCAAGCACGCGGAGTGATTCTGAAGGGCTGGTGACGAAGCACAGACTGGATTCGAGCAATTAGTGCCTGAAAATTCTGCAATGCAAATCAAATCAATTATTGCAGGGTTGCCAGCGCAAAATCAAGAAAAAAAGGACGCCTTTGTTTCTATTGATTTCAAACAGGTGATTCGTGAATACTGAACAGGTGATCAAAAATACTGCATAGTGCAAACACATTAGGCTCACAATAAAACTTTGATTAGTAAAAATTTCATGAAATGACATCAGACATGGAATAATTTGATTCTACTTCAACTTTTGTAGAGCATGAACATGGCTAAGGCAATTTTTGAATTGAGCACGGAGTGCAATTGAGATAGGATCACGGCCAGAGTTCGGTGGCGAATCACGATTGAATACAAGTACTACGCACATGCATAACGTGTACATTCAAAAAAAGTAATAAAACTTTCTATTCGTCGAATATGTGCATGTACTGAGTTCAATCTATATTCAATTCGTAACAGAAAATCCAAACTACTGATTTGTATTCATTTGTATTCTTTGCAAGTCTACGGTTTCTTCTTGGTACGAGTAGGTAGTCTTATTTACTTTATCGTGATGATCTAGAAATCCTGATCACATTCCATTTTATAATACTCATAACTCACAAAATATATGGAGATCTGAAATAAGACATTTTCCACACAAATCTGACTCATGGTCATATGAATACAAATCAAGTGTTTATGAAGAAGGATCAAGCATAGAAATGCTGTAAATACAATCTACCGCTTAGCAAAATAGTCTGTTAGTTTTCGTTTTTTTGTTACAGGCTCAACTGACACAATTTCAAGGCTTCCACATTTCGCTGTTCGAAAGCATCGTTCAGAGGAAGATTTTCCATTTCCGATAAATCATCATCATGGCGGTCAATCGTGCAATGGTCCATCCTTGACACACTCCTTCTGTTTCTGGATTTCAGTTTCTCAGTTCTTGCATCGCGACGCTTTGCTTTTGCTTTCTTCAGACATTTGAGTGCCATCCGCAAAGAAGTAGTGCAGATTCGCTCACAATGACTCGCCTCCTCTTCAAAACGAGTGGCAGCTTGCTCCGTCCGGATGCTTCTTTTCTGAGCCAGAATTTTCTGATTCCGCTTAAGCATTTCTCGTCTTTCTCTTGTCTTTTTTCCCTCTCTCTCCGTTCCTTCATTCTTTTGTGAGCGGAAGCAGCCATTTCACAGAGTTCATTTGTTATCACCTTGTTTGTACAGACACCAATGTTCTTCAGATGGCAACATATCCGTTTTCGATCATTGAGCATTTTCGATGACATCCGATTCGTCTCATTTGTGAGGATCCGACTGTTGATGGAAAAGTTCCTTTCTACATCAGCCGAATGTGGCTGGATACAAAGCAGCGTGAAGATGTACTTGGGCAGCTTCACATAGCGAGGAAGTCCTGCTGCCGTTCTTAACTGAAGAGCCTCGGAATAAAACAAGTCAAGTTGAACACCTGTTCTGTGTGATGCCATCCTGGTGAAAACTTCTTTCGCTTCTTCATCAGACAAAAACTTGAAAAATTCGTCCCGGATTATTGTACAGTCGCACGCTTTTATAATTTTTGATTTCATCAAGATGTCCAAAAGTTTGTCAAACTTTTTCACTGTAGCATTCGTGTTTTCTTTTTTCCTGGCTTCCATGGAGAATGCAGACATACTTTCCTACAAATCACGTGTTTTTTCATCATCGAAGTGGAAATAATGTATGAGATTCAAGCGGCGTCCGCTATTCCTGCGGTTTTCGTAGCGGTTTAGTAGGCCGCAAAGGAGGACATTATGACACGACCACCACCACAAGTCTGAAGTACAGAATACAAACTGATGTTATTTAGATCGTTTAAATAATGACAATATAAGATGATTTCGGATTAACGTGAGTACAATTTTACACGAGAGTGATCCACCAATGTGCAAATCAAGAGGAATCCAACAATATTTCAGTGCATTTTGATACAAATCAGTGCATCTTAATAAAACTATTAAGTCAAGCAAGATGCAAACCCAAACTCAGTGTAAGCAAAAAAGAATGCAATGAATTACTTTTCATAATAGTGAAAAGGCCCTGATTAGTCATGTTGTTTTACATGATGTTGGAAAGAATCAGGAATATTTTGATGTTAAACGATTATATAATTGATGTACTATACAAATTTTTTCGGTCAGCATCCACAGACCATCTTCAGGTAAAAAAAGAAAGAAATTCAATAAAGGGTTAGTAGTGCTATGTGAACAATTCAAACATAAAAGATAGTTTAACTTAATTCGAGTAGGGTCTGGCAAGATAGGATAGGCAAAATGATTGATATCAATCATTAACATTCATTGACGATTATATAATCGTTTAACATCAAAATATTCCTGATTCTTTCCAACATCATATAAATACTTTTCATAAGCATCCCATGTCTATATCTCATTAAAGAAATTCATCTGACAAGATTGATAGTATGGCTGCATCAAAAATGCGATGATTTGGCGAAAATAATGCGTCCTTTTTAAAAATAAGGTTTTAGCCACAAAAAAGGACAAAAAAAGACGTCCCGCGAAAAAAAGGACGACTGGCAACCCTGAATTATTGACAGCTACAGTTAGTAGTAGTAGTGTTTATTTCATTTTTGTGAATATAAATCAAACATTTCATGGATACAGTATTTTCGTCATGATGAAGAACATGTGCAAAAAATATAAAGTCAGTTAGCGTTCTTGTAACGTATCATAAAAGGCACGAAGGAGTTGTAACGCACCGAAGTTCTTGAAAGTCAGCGTAATACTGAGAAGTACGAGGAAGTTTCTCGCGGATGAGGAAATGCAGGATATGGCTCCGGTCACTATGTGATCAAAAAGACGAGCGCTCAATATGTTATGGCGACGCGTTATGACGTCACTTGAGCATAAACAGCTGCCTTCTTCGATGTTCATTATTCTGTGGGCTCTCTTGTCTATTGAAGCCGAAACACCTGCCAGTGGGTTGCTTATGCCGACGAAACACGGACAGGCATATTCCACAATCGATCTTATAAAGGAGGTATATACTGTATGCAATTCTCTTGAGTCTACGAAGGGCTTCAGTCTAAGGAGTACGTGAAAACGAGACGCTGCCTTCTTTTTTATCTCTGTGACATGCGTTCGAAAACCAAGATTACTATCGATGGTCACTCCGAGGATTTTAATGCAATCTGATGTTTCGATTTCACCAAGAAATGTCAGGTTAGCTTGACATGATCGTCGTTGTGCAGCCATAATTTTTGTCTTGCTTTTATTGATTGTGAGTTTGTTTTCACAGCTCCCGTTCTCTGCTGGAGATTCCATGCTCTTCATTTCTTCATGCATCAATTGCAATGGACTTTCAGATTTCAGGATGGGAACAATTAGGAATACGTCATCCGCATATTTTACCATGTGTGAAAGTGAAGAAGAGGACACTAAGTCACCGGTAAAAGAGTTCAATAGAAATGGCCCAAGCTTAGATCCTTGCATAACTCCAGAATTCACATTATATGGAGCACTAAATATGCCATTTATCCGTACTACATTTCTTCGATTCGATAGAAAACTAAGCAACCAAGTGACGAACCCTTTTGGATATTCACGATCGACAAGCTTTTGTAATAGGATCTTATGGTTTATTGTATCAAAAGCCCTACTTATATCGACACTGGCTATTAGTTCACCGTTTGTGGGAAGGTCATCAAACGTTCTCGTTGCAAAATCGTGTACATCAATTATGGCCGTTATTGTCGATGAAGAAGCACGAAATCCTTGTTGGGATGTCCAATAATCCATGACCAGTCGATATCTAATACTGTTCAGAGCAGCATCCTCTATGATAGACGATATCAAATGTAGCATTGTTATTGCCCGTAGAGATTTGATGTTCAACGATCTGTCTTTGGGAATAGGGGTGGTTATCCCAGTTTTTAGAATAGTCGGAAATCTTCCCTGACTAAGTGAATTCCTAGCAATTTCTGCAATATACTTTGATAGTTTACCGGCCAATGCAATGAAGACTGTATTTGGAATATTGTGTTTTGCTTTGGAGACTCCTGGCTTCAGCTTTAGCAATTGTTTTTCAATGTTATCCTCCGATACTTCAAAATCCCAACGTGTATCATTCATGGCATTTATTGTCTTGACTGTTTCATCGAAGTCATCAAGAGGAGTATGGATACCTTTGAATGATTTCCTGATATCCTGAAGAAGTCTTTCAACATTGCCATACTTTGCAACAAATCTGTTCACAATTTTCTTCGATTCAGCTTTCCCGGTCATTTCAATCAGTTTCCATATGCCCTTTGACGAGGTTTTCATTTTATTTGCCCATATTTGCTTTGCCTTAATTATTTCGTCTTTAACCTTTAATTTGAGCTTTTCATATTTTGTCCAATTCCGCTCTCTGTATGCTTCCTACTTTTCATCTATTAGAAGTTTAGTCATGGGATTCATCCACTCCTCATCAGAATCTTTCATGTAAACATAGCTAACAGGAATGTTGCGGTCCAGTAAATTTTGCAAGAAAGAAATAAGGTACTCGCATTGAAAATCGACGTCATTGTTGGACGAAAAGACATTGTCAAGTTCAAATGAATCAAAGGAGGATCGTAGCTGACTAAGATAGGATTTCCGAAAGTCATAGACTGGCACGATACGGTAATTAGGTGTTTCATTGCTAGCGTTTTGCGGCACAATGGTTAAAAGTAGATGATCAGCATTGCCAATTGGTGCATCGTAAATGACTCTGTCTGGTACATAAATGTCGAGAAGTTCCTCAGATATCAGTACACCATCGAGAATATTATTTCCACGTGTGGGCTTAGTGATGATATTTGTTAAACTCAAATCTTCGGATAAAGATTTAGTGTTAAAGGTGTTAAAGGCAGGGTCATTTTTTCATCAAAGATGCGACATTTGATCGCGAGTAGAACGCACCGGGTTGCACGCTGCATCATTGTCTCGTTTAGCCACAGGAGCGCTTTTCCCTATGCGTGCTGACGTCATCGCCACCACGCAGCAAGATTCGGCAGTCGAGTCAACGCAGACAATAATCATAAACAATAACATTTTTTCTACGGTTTAATCTGCGAATAATGGAGAGCAAGGAGGTAAGTTGCAAGTTTTTATAATTGTAGCATCTCAAACACACCTTCATATCATTAAGCGCTTGTCTACATCAAATATAGGACATCATAATCTCAGTACAATTAGAATAATAGAAAAGCTTAACAGTAGTTCAAATATTTTTAATAACGTCGAGCAAAATAGCATGTCGCCATTCATGAGACTTTTTACAGTGTACATGTACTTTGCGGTTCTTACAACACTTCGTTGCTTTTTTCCACACTCTTACTGTCTTTAAATCGTGGCCATTACGCCCGATTCCAACATTATGATCAATCACGGCTAGTTGAAGTCGCATCTTCATTGTTGAGTAGGGAAAGTATAATCGCTTAGGAGCATACTTAAGAATAACGTTATGGAAAGTTTCAAGATATGATGTATGTATGAAGTGCCTACACTTTCGTAAATCTCTCAGCAATTGAGGATTTGAGGATGCATTACAATCTACATGAGTGCTTTTCTGATTAGTTGTCGAATTAATCGACGTGATCAGGCCTACATGCATCATTACATTAATTTTGCACTTATTTTCATTTATACAGAATTTGTGTTTGCCTCTAATGCGAATACTCGTATTTACCAAATACCATCAAAACATGTGAGACTGCAAATATCTTACCTTCCATCTCCAATCATGACTGCTTCACCATTTTCTTGAACACAACTTGATACCTCAGATATTAGGGAATTATAAGCTTCATCTACCACTGGTAATACAAATTTCTTCTGAATCTTTGAGTATGTTTGTTTACTCATGATCTGTAGATTCAATGTATTCGAAATTTCCTTGAGTGTCGAATGTGTATTTCTTGAGATCCAAATTGAGGTTGTTAAAGCAATATCAGCTAATGGGAACTTTTTGAGAAAAGGCTGTGATGACCAAGTCGTCGAGTGATTGTTGAGGCATACATATGTGACTTTAAATAAAGTACCAATGTACACGAGAATACTCGAGACGTCGGCTCGTTAGGAGAACCACACTGAACAGAATCTAAGTAGTTCCAGCAAATTTTCGAAGTAAACGAAGAAATACTTGCCAAACAAATTATCATTAGGCTCCTCGTCAGAATCTATGAAACTCGATTCTGATGAAGATTCAGATTCAGATTCAGAGCTTATATCCATTTCGTCAGGAACACCTGTCATTGATTCTTCGTCGGCAAAACCTGCAATATCAGATTCCAAATTTCGAGAAATTCATGGTGACTCTTCCAAATCAATAGAGCTCATAGGCCGATTTGTAGAGAGACTTTGCAAATATCGGGCTGTGTGAAGTTTGTCCAATACCGCGGATGACGAAGGCGAAGAATTTGCACGCTCGCGATGAAGGTTTCTAGAGGGAATGGCATTTTCTTTCAGGCGTCTGGGGCGACGGTTGATGGTTGTAGCTGATGAATTTAGTATTTCACTGCGAAGGTCTGAAATGCTGTGAAATGGTCACTACAAATAACACTGAATGGCGATGGTCCCCATTTCTTTCCGTTGATATCCTTTCTATCACACCGATGAATCCATTGTTGTTGAATTAATTTGTGTTCGGGAATTTATGAAATGATCTATTTTATGCTTTTGAGTTATGGTTAGTACAACCGAATGGCCTACACTGCAAACTACCATTTTTAATAGACGGTCACAAAATCTTAATTGTTGTTATGAGAATGAATAGTGATTGTCTGCGTTGACTCGACTGCCGAATCTTGCTGCGTGGTGGCGATGACGTCAGCACCCATAGGGAAAAGTGCTCCTGTGGCTAAACGAGACAATGATGCAGCGTGCAACCCGGTGCGTTCTACTCGCGATCAAATGTCGTATCTTTGATGAAAAAATAATTTTTCCGTTGACCCTGCCTTTAAAGTCACCCATGACTAGGACATTAACGTTGACGTAATCCATCAATATCAAATCAACTCTTGAAACAATATAAGAATGAATTTCATCATAGTCGGATGATTTTAAAGTCGGCAGGAAGGGCATCCGGAGTAAAAGAATCACAACGCTCTATCTTAATTATGTCTAACTATGTCAGCACCGTCATCGACATGTAATAGTCCCCGGCGGTCTTTTTAGTAGGTGGCCCATTTCAAACGCAAAGTGACCCCCCACAAACGAAATTGCATAGTCTATTCTAAGTAGGCATAATGTTTGTTGTCCGTAAATCATCAGGTATAACGTGACTCATATAAAATCGCACCACTAATTATTAACAAGAAAAAAAGAAAATAGTTCGGCTTCAACAATGCGTCTGAATGAATGCTAATACTTCATTGAGTGAAGTACAGGCGAAATATAGGCCTACTAAAACACGATGAAAGGAGATAAAACAAGACATAAAAATAGGAGAAGCATCTAAATGAAAGCAGTCAAAGGTATGGTGAAGTGGCTTTGTCATATTGCATCACTCAATCAGTTGATGGAGAAGAAATAGACAACTGTGTGTGCTGTGTTAACTCTGTGTCAGTATCAGAAGACTTAGCGCGAAATGGTGCTTGCTGATTGCAAGGAGCTTGGCTTGAGGGAGAGTGATGCTGCCAAACGTGAATGGTGGAGAAAATCCATTGGGAAACACCGTCCTACCCTAAGGAAGAATGGACAATGGACGTAAAACGAAAAAGTAAAAAGTAAAAGTAAGTGCCTCAAATAACGATCATTCCTCAAGTGTCTATTGATGAGGCTTCATCTGATCATTAGCATCAGGTAGCTATGTATGCACCCCTTACAGGAGAAACCAGAGACGCGCGCCGAAGAAACTAGTAATGTGATGTAACAAATCGCCAATACTTCGAGGGGGGGTACCCCCTTGGCTGCGTCCATGGGTGCAACTCGGATTGTTTGTGTCCGAAGTTCCAAACAGGGTCCAACTGCTGGATAAAATGAATGAAGATAATAGGGAGAGGAATATTGACTAAAATGAATGGACTACCATTAGTTTTAATCCACTTTTGCATATGCCTATGACCACACTGTATTTTGTTCATTTTGATCGTCTATTCTAATTCTATTGGATCTTGGTAGGCGGCCCAATTTCACGTAAAATGGATGAAATGCCCTTAAGACGGCCCTGCCTATGCCTAGTATGAATCTGATGTCTGCCGAGTTCTATTTAGTTCTTCTTGACAGACGGGATCAAAGAAGGACACATGCTCATCCAATGGGAAGCACATTGCAATTTTTGATCAAAATGAAATTTTCTATGTTTTCGGTTGTGAAGTTAAAAATACTGAAAATTCTAAGGCCACACTTTCTGACATGAAATGAGGTCATTTCTTGAGAAGTTAAAGAGCATATATCTACGAAGCTACACACATTCAGATTTGGCAATCTCCCTGCAGTCGAGAACAACAGCATATTGACCCACTTTATCCACAGTGAACCACATTGTCGCATACATCACCGATCAAAAGCATGATAATATCAGATGCACATGATAGGAAATGACCTGAAGATATAATAGATTTAATACTTTTCAGTTGATAAGAGAAAACATGGAAAATTTTATTTTTGCCAAAAATTGCAATCTTCGTCCGATTGGATTAACAGGTGTTTTTCCTTGATTCTGTTTGACACTAAGAGTAACTAACTAGAACTCGGCAGACGCACAGAGAGCGCAATGCCTTGGTGCTCCATTGCACTTATTGTCGACTTTGAATTCACATACTCGTACCGCATTAAAAGGTGAGAATCACAGCTCTAATTAACTTCGCTTAATTTCTCCACTTGCCATTGCACTGCTTCTCTTCTTTACTTTCTCTGCCTTTTATTGTTTTGTTGTACGCTTGCTTCACTCTCATAAGTAGTACGTGTAATCCCCTTCCTTAGCTTTCGTGTTGTATTAATGTTGTAGGTAGGTTATCTTTGTGGGCGTTGTCACTTCAACTGAAGCAATATGACACTAAATGTAAAACAGCTCAATTTCGTGTGCATTACAATGGAACGGAAAACGCGTAGCTATTGGCATAGACATCCAAGAAATGTCCGAGAAAAAAAATTAAAATTCGCTCTCTTCGTTAGGACGAATTAATTGTATGTTAACTTGTCAATAACAAAAAAAAATATGCAGAAGGTCAACACGTTGCCTTCAAAGATGCTCCCAAGTAGGGCTCCTATCGGATCACCCGATCATTCGGCTCATGATCCGATAACTGTCATCGGATCGGCTCCGGATCATGAGCATGAGCCGATAACTTTATCCGATAACTTCAGAGTAGGTTTTCCTCTTCTGCACCAGCAAGCTAAGACCAAAGTTTATGTTTAGAACTGGAATTAGACATATAATGAATTCCAGTGTTGTTTTAGAGTTTCATGTGTTAAGAAGCAGGTATCGCTCTACTATGGGTACCTTTCATGCAGTTGATTGAAAGGCTGTTCTAAGACAATTCCTTCTTTCTTTGGTGATTAAGAAGATTGCAGATGATTAATGATGTGTTCGTATGAGTTATTGCGAACGGTTCAAGTTCGATGTTGATGGGTCAGCGAATTTGGGGCTAACATAAAATGATTTAAAACGGTAACGAAGGCAGTAGAAAGCTAGATTGAATCAGTGCGGGGGAGGGGTCATCTTTCTCATCCATAGTAACTCACTGTTATTTACGTACAGCAGCTACGTTTTTGATGTGTTTAATATCATCTTCATTTTGATCCTAGGCCTACAAGTAGCTTTAGAAGGTTTCAAATGTTCATTATAAAGAAGACATTAACTTTTTATTCTTTGTGTAACCTATTATTCTGATCTGTCCACTTCCATTATGCTTTTGACAACTTTGTCTGTATGGATCCCGAATTCTGAAGATGGCAATGCTTAGTTATTGTATAATGGTGTCCGAAAATATTTGCTCTCCTGAAATTACGAATAGGCTTACATATTAAATATAAGAGTTACTGCTAATTTACCTATGTTGATAATGTGTGTTGATATCTGTTGATAATATGTTAGCATCGTGTAATATAAACCCTCTCTTGACTCATAAATGTAGGCCTATAATTATTTTACTACGAGGCCTAGACTAGAGTTCCTCAAATAGGAATCAGTCTTTCACGATTACTAGTTTCGCAGATTATGCCCTATATAGGCCCTTATAAATTTGCAATGAAGGCTGCAATTTGCACCTGTTTCAGGTGGAAGATTAATATGGTACATTTTTGGCTGCAAAATACAAATAGTTAATTTAAAGCACTTGATTGTAATCATTGACCAATTGTAGGCATAAATTTCATTACCGGATCTTGAATCATTAACCATCGGCTCTCGGATCACGCATGTAGTTATCGGATCCCGGTTCATGCCCATGAGCCGATCCGGTGTGAGCCCTACTTCCAAGGGCAATGACAGCTATTTGCAACTAAGTTATGGCCAAACTATCATGTCTTCTGTTCAGGAGAGGCATATTCATGAGCATGTGTTCATTTTCGGCCATTGTCGGTTTAACTGAATAACGTCATTTCCTGTGAATTGAGAATTATCAAGAAAGCCAAATATATGACTAACAAAATATTCAGAAAAACTGCTTGAAGCTGTGAACAATTGACTTTAAAATGTCTCAACTAACATTTCCTTATTTCATTGAAATCAAAGAATGAGGGAAGGGACGAGCCTATAAACCAAAGGTGACCGTCAGCAGAAGATCGGAGGTCAAGAGGGAGATAAAAGAAGAAATAAATGATTCCAGGAAAAACAGGGAAAGACTGAAAAGCACTCCTGAAAATTCAAATTTACTAATTGACGAAGAACATTTAGTCAGTATGATGAACAATGAGAATGAATGACAACAAAGGGTCTGTCGTAGGAATAATTCATATATTGAATGAATGCTGGTAGCGTTCTGTCAATAATAATAATAGGACAATAATCTGTCGATATCACTTGGAGATGACTTTTGCCTTCACTTGCATTCCTTTTGTACCGTCAGCTTGGCCTAGTGAAAAAGGTGCGAGCTCGTCTCCACCGCGGACTTCGGTTCGATTCCTGGGTCAGGCGAGTGCGGTCCGGGAATCAAAGGTGCGTCTTTTATTGACTTAATCGCTGTCCTTCTCTAGATATTCAATGAGGATGAAATGAGATAAGCGCTTGATAAAATTACCTTGCAAAAGATGTGCAGCTGATAGCACTCGAGCCTATGAGTACTCTGGAATACTCGCTATGGAATCTTGCATCGTATAACCAGACTAGACAATCGCCGCTCAACCAATACGTATGTCAAATGTGTATTTCGGTCTTTTTTCGGAAACAAAATTCATCTCTAAAAATTGAAGTATTCGACTTGAACCGCTATGACGATTTCTTGTCACATTTCCACTCTGACTATAGTATGCAAGCAAACAAATCCCTGTTTGTTTCATTCAGGGCACTTTTATGTGTTGGTCTATTATAGAGGTGAGCAAACACGACCCGAAATCGAATTCGGGTTGCGTTTACGAATTTATTTCGGGTTCCAGTTGGTTGTAATGTATTCGGGTTCTAAATTCGGCTAATTAATTTATGATACCCTTGAAATTTGCAAATATGCTTATGTTTTGCTGACTTCTTTTGTAGATATACATGTACTTATTATGCAATATTGAATATTTGTCCTCAATCTCAGATCTATTACCAACTGTATGTATTTATTGTTTCATCAAACTACAGATTTAATGTAACTGCTATAAACAGTTAGTTTTTCCATCAAGTTCAAGCAAAAAGTTTTTGAAATGCTGTTATAATCAATCAATGGATTCTAACAATGTGTCATGCTTCACAGACATAAGGATGCAATCAAGCAGCATTATTAAACAGACGAAAAAATAAATACCGATCATCATCATAAAAAAAGAGCAATTTCCTTTTCCTCTAATTCCCTCTACAAGCCCAAATAATGAGAAATAATACATTCTCCACGGTCGCAGTAATTTGACTTTTCAATGAAAGTTCTTTTCGGATCGGGTCAGGTTTGGGTTTATATTCATAACCGTTGCACATCTTAAGTCTGCTAGCTAGGATCAAGCCAGTTATAGGCCTACTGACAAAAATGACTATATATCACTGCTATCGAACTTTTCTGTGACAGAGTATTGAAGCGAGGATTAGACTATTTGGCTGGTGAGGAGGTGAGCTAAACGGAAGAGATTTTCCGGCAAATTTCCAAAACTTTCCGTCACAACATTGTAGTTAACTAGCTCATGAACTGATGAGCAAACTGAATTGTCACATGTCAATTTAGGCCTGTGAAAGACTGTCTTTTGAAAAATCACACACAAAAACATTGAAACACAATTGTTTGGAGACATATAAACCTTTGAATTACATAAGCTGCATTATATTAGCTAGCTGAAATATATCAACTTTCTTTCCGTAATTTACTTCAATGTGCTGTCAACTTAGAATAGAAAGGTCGAAGTTTTCGATTTGCATGTCAGCCAGATTTCTTTATTAAAATGGCAATGTTATAACTCTTGAAGAAATGTGATCCGCTACATAATTTGTACGGAAAAGTAAGAGATTAATATATTTTAACTAAGAGATTAATATATTTTAAACAATTGAAGTAGAAATATAATCATAACACGAGGCCTGGGCGAAAGATTCTTCATATAAAACTCCCTTTTATTGGTGATAGATCAGCTCAGTTTGCAAAGCGTTCTATTCGGGCTCTTCTTAAGCATCGTCCCGGTAATGAAACCGGCTGCTACATTTTCGACCTCTCATGTTCCGGTCAGTTAGCCCAAGGAAAAACTTCCTGTTTCTGCCCATTCTTAACTTTTTTATAAATTTGTGTGCGCTTGCATGCAGCAGCAAGTCCATCGGCAGAGCCGAAGGATCCTTCGTTGAACGGGTCAAGGAACAAATAGGATCCAAGTCTTTGCCAGAGCGCTCGATTGCTCGCCATTTGCTTGCCAACGGATGTGACCTCTCAGGTGTTGGAGAGCGCTAGACAATGTGTAGATCGGATGTTTGATGTGTACTTTGTTTCATGGAAGCTCTCGCCATCAAGCAATTGCTCTGACCTGTGCGTCCAGAAGCAGTTCGTGATTGGCCTTGGGTTGCCATGGCTATAGGTTTGCTGTCCATTTACCGTCCATGTTACTATCCTTGTCTGACATTGTACGTTATGTTCCTGTGAGCAACATCAATTCCCCGTCAACACACGACTTAGAGCGGACGAAAGGCCTCGTGCTCTGATTTTCTGTTTCTTCAATTGTCTTAAAATATGTTAATCAATTGCTCTTACTTTTCTGTACAATATTATAGCTGCAGATTTCAATAATTTAGACATCGCTGTGTCTGTCTCAAATTTACAATATGGTCTTACCAGTGGTGCAGTTGCATTGATAAGCATTCCACAGATTCCAGCATTTGCCTGAGTTCAGACACGGAGAGGGATTGCATACAGGGTCCTGCTGACAAACACCTTTGTTTGATTCCAGCAAGGTCGTGATTGTAGTGCTCAGAGTTGGCCTCCACTTTGGACGGCCGCCTTCAACACTGGTGCTCGTAAAGTTCGTATGTAAGGCAAAAGGAAAGCCATTGACATGGATTGCAGAAAAACAGCCTTTGTAGTTCTTATTTGGAGTCAAAGTAGCTTTTGTGACTGCTTTGAGACCCAAACCATCATCCACAACCGTCTTGAAACTTGCAGTCGTCGTGGTCAATGCAATGGCCACCTTCCCAGCATGATAATTCACTCCAAAAATTATCCAGGATCCAGTGTTCACCTTGAACTGAAAAATGAAGCGAATATTTTCTACCGTATGGAGATGTAAAATGAGAACAGAATCAAGAGCTGACACAGTGTCAGAACAAAGTTATTCTTACCGGTTCTTACATGAAGGAATATGAACGAATAAAGCTTGCTCTGTAAAGTCACTGCCTCCGCTTCTGGGGGTTGTTCCAAATTCTTCAATTACAGAGCAAGACTTTAATAATTTTGGGATTGGAGTTGAGGTATTTATTAACCCTCTTTGACTTAAGTACTTAGGATATTTCAATGTATATATGTACACAAACAAAATGTGTGGAGTATACAGGTGACAATAAAATGTCCATTTTTATAGTTACGACAATTTGTACACAAACACATACTAAGGAAATTTGAATACGCAGGAGTCATGGTGTACAATGTACATAAAAGAAAGATTTGCATCTTAGCTATGATTCAGAAAGTTAAATGAATACATGTGGTTGAGCTGTGATATTAAGGGAAGATTTTTGTTTATCTGTAGTTAGACATTTCATTAAAAAACCTGTGAATAAATCTATGCAGTACATCCAGAAACTTGCACATATTACACGCACAAATCGGTAGGCTTACTTGAATTTTTTGCTATTCTTCAGAAATTGCTGTGTAACTTTAAGCTACGGCATTGTTTGGAATACTTTTTCAGCAATCAGTAAAATAAAGATAAGTGTCAAGTAGCACAACACAAAGAGAATATCTGCGTCTCTGTGAACAACGGAAGTGAAACTCGCCGCCTTTAAGAGCGCACGCACTCACTTGGCAGCCATCTGCACTGCTTCCAGAGAAAAGTTACTACACCACTAACTTTTTCATTACCTTTCTCTCTACATTACCTTCCACGCCATTGCTTGAAATTATCAGATGAGAAGCACTAAATTAAAAATAGTTTACCCTTGTTTATACTTGGAAGCACATTAGGCAAACAGCCTTTCTTCCATGTGGCCGAGTTGTTGTTTTTCCCACTCTCATTCTTTTTGTGCTGAATGTTTAGCAAGAATGCAGAGTGCACCTATTTCAGCAGTCTTAGGCTTGACCCAAGGTCTCCCGGATGCAGAGCGGACACTCTACCACAAGGTCACAGCGCCCGTTGACATCAAAAGCTAACTTCAGCAAATGAAAGCAAATATTAAACGGTTCGCTGTGGCTTCAGTCGGGAGGATAAGATCAAAAACACTGCTTACCGTGGAGTTCACTATCAGAGGAGTTGAACTTCCAGTTTTACGACTTGCCCGGATGAAGCCATTGTTCAAAAGTTCGATTTTCCCCTCCTCCGAACCAGCAGCGTTGAGCAGAGAGAGAAGAGTGAGTGTCGCAGCTGTTCGAGTTCTCATTCGTATTGAGACTTCGGACACGCTCACACCTGTCGACATGCCGGTTGGAGTGAGAGAAATTGGCGGAGAAGTGGTCGTCAGTGAAATGCTACCAGAACCTGAAAATTACGATTTCATTATCAAATCGGCGGCTTTCAAATTTTTTAGGTCAGTTCCGTTCCGATCTCGCTTCTTGGAAAAAGCACATTTTCGGCTTTCTTTAAATGCTATTTTTATACATCGTATTTATGAACATTTGCAAAAAATATGTGAGTAGTAAAAAAATAATTTTATAAAATTAGTATTTGTTGATTATGCCCGCACAGACTTGTAAGTGGGTCGGGTTTGGGTCTAATATTTTGCAAATCACACGGGCCCAAAAAGCATTTTTTTCATTGAGTAGTGCAAAATTCAAGACTGAATTCTGACGAATCAAGACATTTACATCACTTCAAGCGTTCACGGTTAGTAAAATTGAGATCGTGAAAGTGAATTGAGGGGGATCGAATTGAGAAATCGAAAATTCTTGAAATAAATTGAGTTGGTGAGACCAGTGTGAAAATCATTTCAATTTGATGAATGTTTTTGATGCTGCCTAACAAAGTAGACAGTTGAAGTTCACGTATGATCTCTAATTCTGCTGAATTACGTTTCCTTGACCTTAAACAGTCGCGTGAGACAAAGGGAGAAGGATATCTTCTTGTCAATCTCAGGGCTGTTGGTGTTCGACTTTTCTCAATACCAGGCGAATGAATAATCCAACTCTAAATTGCAAATCATTTTTGTAACGCTCATGACCATCATGATTAAATATTCATGAAATTAATCATGATGGTGTGACAAACACAGTATTATAAAGGCACATGTATTGTACATGTATATGACAAAAGCATTAATAACGGGCTGAGAAGCTCGAGATGAGCGGGCGGGGCCGGGCCTGAACATTTCCGATGCAGCGGACCTGGACCGGTATTTACAAGTCTGGATCACGCAGCTTTTAGCTTTCTATACTAATTGCGTATCTCAAATTTGCTCAGGAAAGGGGTGAATGTTTAAATACGGAATTGTGTCTATGATGAAAGATGTGAATTAAGTCTGATGATTGGATGAAATGGCAGCTATTCGGGTCTGTCCCATTTTTCAACTGAGGATGCAACATAATATTCACTTATTTTACCTACAATTAATGACATTTCGAGTGTTCGCAACGGAACCTAATACATCCGGAATCAGCGTAGAAATAGTAAACTCTGTGTTCCTAAAGCATATTTTCGGGAATACGTAATCGATTCTATTTTTCATTCCAGCAATAGATTTATCCATTTCAAGGGCAATCAGTTTGATGGAAAAAAACAAACGAAATATTTTCAAGTCACAAAACTACAATTACCATTCATTCATCACGTAATAACTTCATCTTAATCCTATGATAGCTCGACAAGGCCTCTGAAGCGAAATACATGAACAGCGTTTGTCAATGCTCTTAAGTTTCCTAGCCTAAATGTGTGAATTTGATCATAGGACCTCTATTTTACTTTGAAATAAGCCCTAGAAATATGAAAACACTAAAATGGCCTGATTGACCTGTGATAACCAAATTCAACTGTTGAAAGAATACATACGTGAACGTGTGTTAGAGTAACAAACATTTTTAACATGGTTACTTGCATGTTCGAATGCTAATGACTCATTAAAATGTGCTTAACTTAAGAAAGGTGTTGTTGGGTAGTGGTCGTAGGAAGATTTCAAATAGCAATGGATGAGACGGAGACGGAAGGAGAACAATGCACACACGAGTCACAATAATGCGTCGAACAGACAAAGTCAGATCAAACTGCTGACATCGCTACACTTCACGTTATCGTCTCTCATTCAAAAAGTACTTGTCCGATTTGCATAATTTTTTTGTATGTGGGTAGAAAATATACCCAAATACGTGTATGTGAAGTTTTGCGACGGTTGATTCATTTTAACGGATTTTAGACAAATTTAAAAACGTGGGAGGAGATAAACCATAAGTACCTAAGTCATTCTTGGTTTCGGTCTTGGTTAGTGATCGCTAACTTTAAGACAATCTGTCTGTGATTGGTTTCTGTGAGCATCAAGAGGTTACTATCATTGAGTGCCTTGTACTTCATAGTGAATTCATTACAGATGACGCTTGTTTCATCATCCGACTGATCCGAGATTATAAATCGTGCAGCGTTCATGCATTGATCTAAAAGCAGGAGATTGATAACTTCCCTAAAGCGCGTGCGCTTGCCTACGCAAAGCTTGAGTGACCACTGCATGTGAAAAATAATAACAATAGCACCTATTATGCGCTGCACAGCAATGACAATTAGCATTCATTGCGTTATCCCTGTGTTTCTTCTATGTGGTTGCTGACATAGCGTGCACGCGTGAATAAACGAACTAGCTATCTCCGTCAATATACTATTTATAAATCCATGTTCTCATGGCGCTTTGACTTGTTTATTAGAAAGTTTCACTATCACAATGCGCTGATTTATTACGTAAGCAGTCAGCACACAGAAACGAACAATCGTCACCCTCGGTTCCATACATTGACTATGATCGGTGACAACAATCGTCATATTGTAAAGCGAAAAGTCGAATTTCTATGGTCATTGTGACACACTTTGTCAGCGTCAGTAGGCTAATGCGTTTTTAGAGTTTCATTTTATTGCATGGCAACTGATGCTAAAAACGGAATTCGTCTCCATGCAAACTGTCACACATAGGAGTTGTCATTTCAATGATCTTCATAAATGTTATGATTTGATTGGTACTCTGCTTCAACTGAATTGTATTGTTGACTTTCACACGAGAGGTTCCAATACGCTGGATCAAGTATTTACCAACATCACTTCTGATCAAAGGCCTACTTGTTTACCTCCACTGGGGAAATCAGATCACAACATCGTTTGGTGGAATCCAAGTAATCCTGCTCCCACTATGGTAAAAAAGAAAGTTATTCGGAAATTTTCTAAATCCAACATAGCAAAATTCTCTCAGTCAGTTTCATCAACAGATTGGCTAGCATTCGTTTCTATGTTTACAAGTGTCGAAGATGCTACGTCGGCGTTTCTGCATGGTATTTTTCAATTGTTTGATCATTTTTTTCCAAAGAGGACTATTAAAATCCGCTCAACAGATCCAGATTGGATGAGTGTGTCATTAAAGATATCAATCGACGATCGTGACCGTGCTTTCACAAAACGCCAATGGACGAAATACACCCGATTCAGACAAGAAGTCATTTCTTATATCGCTTGCCTGAAAGGATCGTATTTAAGTGATGCCTTGAATTCCCATGACTCAAAGAAAATATGGAAATCTCTGCGTCACATTGGACGATTCTCCAAACCGCCTCACTCGCATGCTTTTTCGGTCGTCGAATTCAGTGATATCTTTGCCTCTAATTTTCAAGATATTAATACCTGTGTTCCGGAAGTAGAGTTGTGTGATAACCCTCCTGTTCTAGAATGTGATGAAGTAGAGAAACAGCTGTTGAAACTGAAGAACACCAGTTGTGGTCCTGACAATGTCCCTGCTTGGGTGCTTCGCCGATTCGCCACTTGTCTCCAGCAATAACTCATCTATTTAATCTGAGTCTACGTACCGGTATTGTGCCCAGTTGCTTTAAATTAGCCAATGTATCTCCCATTCCTAAAGTAGACCGTCCATGTTCAGTATCTGATTTTCGTCCAATTTCATTGTTATCTTCTTTGTCAAAAGCTCTTGAACGAATTGTTTGTTCTAAATTTTTAATGCCTAGTGTGAAAGATGCCATTCATGGTTCTCAATTCGCTTTTGTTTCTAGGCCAGGTTCTGGAACTGTACCAGCGCTTGTTCTGATTTATCACAAAATACTTCAGTTTTTAGACTCTGCTTCTGGTGCTATTCGTCTACGGGGGGCTATAGATTTACAGAAGGCTTTCGAAAGGCTGCCTCACCATGTGATTGTGAATACATGTTTGAAGTTTTCCATTCCATTATCTATTGTTAAATGGATATCTAATTTTATTTCTGATAGATTACAGCGTGTTTCAGTAAATGGAGAACTGTCAGGTTGGGTTCCAGTTACCAGTGGGATACCACAAGGTAGTGTGATTGGCCCTATTTTGTTTGCCATTGCAGTAAATGATTTATTCCCAGTTTGCGATAATACCACTCTTGTTAAGTATGCTGATGACATGGTGTTTATACATTGTATCCGTAAATTGTCGGATGATAGACTATATGAAGAGTGGGAGAATATTGTTAACTGGTCTGACAGCATTCAATTACCATTGAATTATTCAAAGTGTAAAATTTTGAACATTGTGACTAATTCAAATTTATTTACACTCCCAGTTTTTGTAAGTAATGGTGCTTCTTTGGAAAATGTTCTGTCTATGAAAATTCTGGGTGTCGTTTTTTCAAATGATTTAAAGTGGAACCTACATGTTGAAGGTATTGTCAAAAAGATTAGCAAGCGTGTTTTTATTTTTCGCAACCTGAGAAGGTCTCATTGTAGTGTCGAGCTGATGGTCCGTTGTTACATCTCACTAGTCCGTTCAATTATCGTGTACGCTTATCCTTGTGTTTGCAATATGTCTCAATATGTTTTTCAGAAATTATTGTCTATTGAACGTCGAATATTTCGTATTATTGGTTTGAACCCTTCTGATTGGTCTTATATCTCCATCAGCCACGTTTGTGACTTCAGTGGTAAAAAATTGTTCAAACAAATCCAGGATTGTGAAAGTCACCCCCTTCGGGCTATTTTCTGGGTAAAAAATGTTAGTTATGCTTTAAGAAATGCTAATTGTTTGCATCGTCCTTTTGCAAAATCAAAACGTTTTAGTCAATCCTTTATTAAGTATTGTGTTTAACTTCCTTTTTTATCCATCCTGCCATGTATATTCCTGTCTTCTTGATCTTTGTATATTGAAATTCGATTAGCTCACGGAATGCTTGCTTTGTGAGACAATAAAGTTGTTATTATTATTATTACTAATGTGTTTTTAGAGTTTCATTTTATTGCATGGCAACTGATGCTAAAAACGGAATTCGTCTCCATGCAAACTGTCACACATAGGAGTTGTCATGCATGGATTGAATCAAAACTCTAACAATTCTTCTGTGCGCACCATGCGTTTAGGGACTAATAAGGCTCTAACAATTGTCAGAGATTTGTTAGACACAAACAATTCACTATCTACCGTTTTATCTATAAAAATAATAAAACGGTCGAAGAAAAAATGCGGACATTTTCATTCATCTTACTATCCCGACAGATGGCTTTAAAGGGGATAACTATCTAACACTGTGTCTGTGCAGTCGCTCCTTATACGCTGTCAGTTCAGAGGAAGCTTCATAACAGAAAACTATATCAAAAGCACTGCATTCCGCTTATGGGCTGAAATTATGACAAATTTTATGCAGTACATGAATAATATTTTGTAGCATAGAACAATATCAATTTTTTGTATCAGTCTAGTTTTGATAATGCGATTGACAAAAATACAATCAAGGAAATTAACAGTAAATTTCTTTGAAAATTACTAAAAAAACGAAACCGCCTCGATTTTTCAAAAAACATTTGGTTGGTAGATTAATACTCACATTCATAATACGGTTGTTCTACGGCATTACTGCATCGGTATCCTGTCGGACAGTGCGTGGTAGTTGTGTTGCAATAATCAATATATTTACAAGTGATTCCTCTCCAACCAGATTGACATTTGCATCTGAAACGAATATGCAATCTTCTAACTTGACGTATATCTGCACTGCTTTTATAAAAGAATTTCATAAAAGAATTAATTCCTTTGAATCAGCGAAATATTCACTTATGCGTCCGATCACACTGTACATTGCTTTCCTGCATCATTCGTTCACTCATTGGTTTAACACTAGTGCTACCATGATATTTTACGGACGTCGCTTGCCATGACTAGCAATTTTTGGCCACCGTGATAACTGTGACAAAATATGATACTAAAATAAGGCTATTTGAGATATTGAGCTAATGCGCACAATTATAGGTACGTACACATAATTCTTTGAATGTCTACGGATGTCTACGAAGCCGTGACTTGAAACTTGAAAATTAATTTCAAAAATAGTTCTTCATTTCAAATAGAATTTCACACATGATCATAAAAAAATTCAAACTTTGTCTCACAAATGGCTTTCTACACAGGTACTCATCTTTTTACATATAGGCATGCACCCTACATACTCATATTTGCAACGCACTCTCTTCATTAAAAGCACACTCTCTAATAAGCACCCCTCCCTGACTATGGCCCACATGAAAGTAGCAACAATGCTAGACATAGCATAGAAGCCCCATCTCTACTAAACGCCCATATAGACCCTCCCACGAATCGCCTAAGAAATAGACATCCATGGGCTGATACTAGAGAGAATCCGGTACTGAATTCCGGGTGCAGAAACATTATAAAACATCTTTCCCTGAGAAAAACAATCACGTTGTTTACCGTGACTGGCGCAAAAATGACACTCTGATGTGATGGCTATAAAAAAATCTACTATTCAATCATCATTACTTTTGGGAAACGGATTGCTTATGAAGCATCAGTAGAATGATAAATTCTTCAAAATTGTGAAAGATCAGATTGTAATACTTAAAGTCTCAAAAGCTATATTGATTCAAAAGTTAGGTGGCAAAAAAAATTGCCAGTCATGATAGCACAAGTATTAAGACGAGGATTTTCATATTTTGCAAATAATATTTTCTCCTTCTAAATCATTTAGGCAAAAGAGTCCACATTAACCTTACATTCCCTCGAAGCGTATTAAGACAAAAGTCTTTATTATACCGGTACGTTGAGTCATCCGATTGTTTGGCAAACCCGACTAGACCTACACGTTAGACTATCGGACATTAAAATAATATTGAAAACTCCTGTTTCAGAGTCAGTAACTAGAGCAATTAATGGTATTTATACATGACATGTGCATTACGTTCGAAATAAACTCAGAATAATTATACAGGATTTTGCATTTTGCATCAGAAGGATGCCCTACAGTAATAGCTTTTTAGCATTCATTATTTGCACTTTATCTATAAATTAGTTTGCACTCTTCTATTTACACAAAGCAGCTCAAATAGAACTTTACGCTTTATTTTTCCGTTGAGATAAAATCGATTAGAGCAACATTTCGATTAAAGACGGATGCCATCTTTTTTTCACAAAGAAATTTTTACATCTGAGTCATTTGATAACCAATAGTATGGAGCCCCACACCTACTCCTAATATACAATCAGACAGATCAAATAGATGCTATGCTCATCATAGAGTAAGAATAGTATGTGGAGTGTCGACTCAAAAAAATGTCAGTATACAGTGAAAACTTTTTTTCAAATTATTCAATGTTTTGCGGAGATTACGTTCTTGAGGTCCAAAAAATATTTTATCAATTGTTAAAAAACTATTTTTTTGCAATTTACCTTGTTTGTATGCTAGCGATTTGGCACCTCGATAAAAGTAGTATGAAGCCTACCAGCTATCAAAGGAAATGAAAGTTTACTAACTGGCATCTTGATTAAGCGGAAATTAAGCTGATTATCAAGCAAATTTCATGAACCACATTATACTGCAAGCACAAAATTAGATTAATCTGCGCGCGCTTCGGTTTCCTAGAAAGGAAGAGTTATATGCAACCTTAATATCGAAATGGCACATCACAGAATCAGACGACTTGCTCCTTCTCGAATGGATGATTCGTGTATCGCTTGCTATTGGAAATGGCAAACAATAAACTGTCAGCAGAGGACACCGGAGCAAGTGAGAGATGCATGCGTGCTGTGATATCACTTCGCACACTTCTTGGCTAACATTCGATTCAGTGTATGCATTATAGCCTACAATGAGAAATGCCGAGAAGAGGATGTGAAATCATCAGGTGAACTAATTTTCCTACGCCTGCTACTTTTTTAATAATGATCGGAAGGGCCAACATTATGAAGAAAACTTGTGCGCAATGATCTGAATTCTTCGAATCTGAATGAATTTTGGCAATCGAAGCACTTTGCTGGAACTCACATTAATCCGCAAGCGACGCACGACTTTTTTCCTATCTCTGTAAGGTATTAGGAATTCCTTTTTGCCCACTTAATAGGTTCCTCGATGTGCCGGTGATTTCGTATTAATCACACTTCTAGCAAACCGAAGCAGATAAACAAAATATTTAATTCTGTGACTGCAAGTCTTCATGGAAAAGTTGAGATCTTACTGTGCTTTCTTGGCTCGAATTTTAGGTTTTGCAATTCAAATTTTCATCGGCATGATTTTGTGATTCACTAAATTTATGTTTCATTTATTGAATCCAAATAGTGATATGGACCCATTTACATATTACAAAGTGAATCATGATCATTGTCTTTGATTATGATATTTTGTTCTTTCAGCGACGGGTAGTCTGTAATATGATCACGCTCAAGAAAATACCCTTTAGCTTGAGCATTAAAGTAATGCATGTAGTAGCCCATTGAATTGCTAATTTAACAAACATTTCCTCTCCAAGGTTGTCATGACGCGGAGGATTTGCAAAATGCTATTGCTCCTCTGCATTTCTATCATGTTCAGTCACTTCCATGATAATTTCTTCAAAACTGCTAAAGTTTGCTTAAGTCACATTCGGTATTGGGTCTCAACTCGAGTTCATTTAATAAAATAGAAATTGCAAATAGGGGATTTTATTAACACTGAATTAATACTTCTCATCATGGGATTCAAACCCTCTATTTCCTGAAATATATGAACTTACTGTATGATGCCTATTTTGTGGGCTAAATGGAAAATACATCAAAATTTATCATGATTAAAAAAACTTATCAGTCTACTCTAAAAGTACACAGTAACAGAAGGTCAGGTAAATTTCAAATGTCAAATTATGAACAGGGTGGCGGCCAGATTCCAAGCTTCAAATTCCCCGGCGATTCCCGGGCTATTTCATCGAATTTCCACGGTATTTCTTTAATATTGAACAGACATGTTATTCCAATTATACCGCTCGATAATTATCGGGACACTTCTTTAAACTGTCTTCACCATAAAATTTGAGACATTTCCTATTTGAATTTTGCCATCAAATTTTGACGTGAGCAATACATGACTCAACCGACCTCAGTTTTTATTTTCTTTTAAAATTCTGTGAGCGGTGGTTCTTAAGATGAAAACCATCTATTTTCCTCAATGGCCTGCAGCCAGTGAACTACTTACTACGGGATCTGAATGATTTCATATCGACAGGAAAACTTTCTAACGATCAAAAAACACTGCCTTGTCATCATCTGATTCATAAAATTCTATGGAGTTGTATTTAACCGTACTTATATTTAGTTGTATTCACGCTTCAATTTTCAAAGATGTTTAGTTGAAGCAATTATATTTCGAAACACGGCGTTTTGAACTACAGGGTATTCATGCCATGATAGAAAACCATGATATGAAAATGCTTATGTTAATACAAAGGCACGATGACACCAACTTATCAAGAAGAATCGACAAGAGCAGCCAGGAAAGCTGCCTCAATGCAGGAAGACCGTACGCGCCAACGACATAACCATCGCCTCACAAATATCAGTTACAGTCACATGGAAACGAAGCAAATTCATGTACTCGCAAGTATTTCATCTAAATGTGCAATCATATTGTTTATTTCAATTAAAATTCGAAGAAATTTATTAGAAATGGTGGGATCAATAAAATTCACAATAGTAGCAGTTGAAATCAAGAAATATTGCTAATTTACCTAATTTATTATTGCTATTGGCAAAAAATCACAAGATAGCATTCCCGGGCTATTTAAGGGCTAATTGGCTATTTCGCTTAAGTTTAAGGGCGATTCCCGGGCCCCAACAAAATTCCCGGGCTCGGCCGCCACCCTGTATGAAATATTAACACATTTAAGCAATCATCCACTGACGCACGAGAGCTCGCTACTACGAAGCGCACAGTGAGTGAGATACGCTAAGATCTGTTGATTTTTTACAAAATCTCTCACAATAATGGGAATACACTAAGTTGTTTTAACAAGACAAGCAATAGTAGGTAGTTGAAGTATTTCAATTTTGCGAATCTTTAGAAAATGAAAGAATATTTCAAGGGTGCTATCTAATGCCTTTTTGCATTTGATTTACTTTCTAGCTTTGGTCAGCCGAGTTGCGGTCGGGAGGAGAGGCTGTTAGCGTCAATTTTGGAATTAAAATGTGTCATGTCTATTTTAATCATGGGAATAAGTTACGCACTTTGCGTTATAGACGTTCGAACAGGCTGCAGTCGTCAGTCATCGTTTGTTTTGGGGAAACTGAGGTGAAAAAAGTGATTCACTTTTTTGATTCTCGCAATGTATATTTCACGAAGCGTCCGCTTCACATCATCAGGCATGCAGATAGTAATGTGGTGATAGCCTACATCTCGGCCGACGAACTGTCGATGTGTGATTAGAAATCAAAAACGCCAGTAACAACCAACAGCAGACACCATCAGATTGTTTTACTATGGTTCAACCAGTATAATTCTGTGGCATAGACGATAGAGAAGTACTACACCTCCGCAAAACAACCAAGCCAATACATACTACTGAAGAGACGAAGAATACGTAGAGGCAATAGAGCACTAAAATCAACCGGAGAAACCCAAGCCTGGTCAGCTACATGCCATTGATCTATAGGCAGTTTAAGCGCGGTTGATCATTTTCATTTTCATTTTCATTGAGGCTTTTCATTGATCCTTGATTTATTAATTAGGTTTGGCATAATAAGCTTGCTGATTAGGTTCTAACATTTTCCATTAATTATTTCAAAGAAATCTGATTAACTACTTAATTGAGTAACCCCTGTCTTTAGTCATGGCTCTTTGCCGAATTGGAAATGAAAATTTGATAAAATATATGGGCATAACTTCCTTGAAAAGGACGGAGTCGTCGATACCATAGTAACTTTAGTACTAAGGTGTGCATTTCACGTATCTTAGTTCAGAAAAGATTATCTTATGTATTTTATGGGACAAATAACACAAAAAGTAAATTTTTGTGTATATGCTCAGAAGCACGCACATTCGGTGAAACACCGCTGTTCCATATGACCGAGTTCCATTTATCACACTCTCATTGCTTCGTGCTGAGCGTTTAGCAAGAATGCTATTTCAAAAGTCTTAGGTTTAAACCGACCAAGATTTGAAACCATATCCTCCTGACGCAGAGCGAACAATGTAACCAAGGCCACTACAACGGTGATAATCTCATCACTAAACTTTTAGTAGAATTCAAACGCAATGCTTTCTATATCTGCTATGAAAGCATACTTGCGATTCAGTCCGCCCCGCTTACAACTTGAGATCAGACAGTCTCACTCATTCACATGCATTTACATCCGATCAACTTACGAGTAAGCGTTGAAGAAGACATTGGTACACGTTCCGTTGTTGAGACATGGCGTTGAAATGGAACACACGTTCTCCGTCTTCGCTCCAACCTGGACACCGACCTCCACCACAGGTGCTTGTGTCTTTCCTGGAACAGCGGTCCCGCTCTTGAGGAGAAGTCGAACATTGCCTACCGTGCGTGCATCTCTCATGACTCCGCGGAATCCACCGCCAAGTAGCTTAACCTCTGAGGGTAAGTCGTCAACAGGAGTACCAGCATTGCGTTTAACCCTCGTGGAACTTCCGAATGAGTACGGTGCCGTCACTGAATTCACATAACCACCAATGTACATGATACTAGCAGCTGCAAATGCAGTTGAAGGCTTAAATGAAGGATTTATACTTTGTGAGTAGGTATTCAGTCCAGTGGCTGCTACAGTGAGTACATTCGCCTCACTCAGAGAAACGAAAATGGATTGGGCCGCTCCATGTGCTACTAACATTGAATTGAAGGTGTTATTGTAGATCTGGGTGCTGGTAGTGCTGCCCACGGTCACGCTGCTTACCTTCATGTACAAACTGAGGTGACCTGATGGCGTGAGTAGTAGGACGATGTAGCTAAGAGGCGTTTCTGCGTTCTTAACACCAAAATAGGCTAACATAGAATCAGTTTTGGAGGAAACAGCTGGCCAGGCTTGAATGAGGAACTGAAAAGAAAACCCACGTCCATCAGCAATAAACTTTTTCGCCGCTGCGGACACCAAGTACCTCAAATAAGTTCTAACCCCATTATAACCGAAGGTGACAAGAGTGGTATTCCCTGTACAATTTGTTCCATCGCGGCCGAGGACACACAAACAACGATAATTGACCCACAGATCCATGCATCTCACAGCCCGACTTCCAACACCACAAGGGTCAGGCACGCATTGGTGAGTCCTCTTACAGCCAGCAGTTACTGAATTGTTTGTCACGAGTCCTGTTCCATTCAGATCAGGTTGGAGAATAATTCCGTCCGCTTTCACGTCTCTCATACAGCCAGTAAAAGAAGGCCCTAATTTCACCGTGCCCAAGCCGTTCCCTGAGTCATTGAAATATGGAGAGAGGGCAAGGCTAATTCCCGCTGCCGGAATTTTCAATGTGGTGGCATTTACAAGCGACACTGTAATCCACGGGGCACTGTACAGACCAAGAAGCGTTCCTTGAGGAACTCCGGTATTTATCGAGATCTTTCCTCCAACTACAGACAATGAGAAAGAGCTGCCAGTGATGGACATAATCTTTGTATCATTCAAAGTGGTGCGGAAGTCGAAGCTAAGATTGCGAGCAACCGTCAGATTCAAAGATAGCGAAGCAGTGGACGAAAATGTAAGGGACGTGTCGTATTGACACAAATTGCCCACTCGGCCTGCTGTGCAGACACATGTGTAATTGTGCAGCGTCTCATTCATCACATACGGAACACATCGTGCACCACCTTGACATCGATTATTTCGACAAGCAACTAGCTCTACACTGCAATTCCTTCCTCCGAACACCTTCCCCTGTGCATTGGGCGACGCTTGACAAGTACAGGAATAGTTGGCGACCAGGTCGACACAAGTGGCATTGTTGACGCACGGTTTATACAACTGGCATTCATTGATCTCCACACTGCAGTTCCTGCCCTTGTACCCTGGTGCACATTGGCATGTGTAATTGTTGAGTAGATCGACGCATGTGGCACCATTCGCACACGGCTTCGGAGCACAGTCATCAATATTGATGCTGCAATTAGGTCCTTTAGACCCAGCTACACATTTACACACATGTCCTGCTGCGTTGTTGTAGTCGAATGTGCCATTGAATGGCGGGATATTAGCCATCGACGGCTTTCCATACAGACTTTGGTCAGATTTTTGATAACACGTGCTGCCGAAGTGACAAGGATTTGGACTGCATTCGTTGATGTCTACGGAACAGTTCTTGCCAGTGTAGCCCGGATGGCAGGTACAATTGTAGTCTTTGATACCATCAATACAGGTAGCGTTGTTTTGACAAGGCATTGGCAAGCAATCGTCGATGTTTACACTGCAATTCTGACCCTTGAATCCAGTATTTGAGCAGTTGCAGGAATATCTGAAATGAAAGAAAAAATAAATTGTGAGAAATAACTCTCCAGCTAGTTTAAAAATATTTCGGCCAAGTGTCATTATTTATTAATATTTGGTAAGAACCGATTCTATTAGGTGCTATAGATGAATATATTTCAAGCGATATATTTCAGCTATTATTCGTAACTATCGTCAGGCTAGGACGAAAATTACATAATTTGTCTATCATCAATTCAAAAAATTTTAAAATTCACACACGAGACATAGACAAATAGAAATTATAATGTAGCAGGTAGTATTGGGTTACATACTAGCACCTTAGAAGAAGTGAGCTTGACCTGACTAAAAATATTTTGTACATAATTTTTGATACAGAATATCATGGAAATGTGAATAAAAATTCCTGTAGCGGTAGACAACATGCTGATGGTTGAAAGTCGATGAATTATTCAATGAAATAAAAAATCTTTGTAACTGTCACGTTCAATTTTGTTGTTGATGATTGAGTCGTAGATTGATGGAGTCTTTGTCATTTGAAGGAATGCTTATTGAAACTGCTGAGTTTACATATGTTTGTACATGTTCATTTCACGGCAGCGGATATGAAGTTTTCTAATTGCATTTCCAATAAAAAATAGCTGCATCTATTACACAAAATTTGATAAACTACATTCTGACGTAGACACGTGCATCAAAAAAAGAACCACTCATACTTCACAGATTTTTAACTGAAATTTTTACTGTGTTTTATATCTCTATGCAAATGATGACCCTCTACGCTACTGAAAAAATCGTTTAGATGGATTCGTGTGTCGCGAATCAATTCGTGTTCTGCATCAGTCATTGTATGCAATAGTAGCAAGATGTGGAGAGATTCGTCTCCCTTTGGCTTACGTGATTGGCCAAGCACGTGATCGTTGTCACATTGAAGACTAAACGGTTCCTAAGTGAAATTTACCTATCTTTAACCCAATGTTTCTCCATGATAAATTCATCCAATGGAAATATTATTCACATCGTTCGACTCCTCACGATCTGAATTTACTGACTGTGCTGTTAATGCGGTGTCAATGATCTAGTTCATGAGAATTCAGGCTTGAATTCGCATTACGTTCAATGGAAAATTGATTTTCTTGCTTTTCGGGACTAGTTCTAGACGTGACCATCAGTATTAAAAAATGTCATCTCTAGACCCGAACACGCAGATAAAGCAATTTATATGTGATTGGAACACTAAGATGCGCGCTAACAGACAGCAAATCAGCGACCGGTACGGGGGTAATGCAGTCTAAGCCTATCACTGACCGATAATTCAATGCTTGCCGATCAGGGACCGGCGATTCTGTGTCCGCCTAGCAACGATGACCAACAGGTGTGGACGTGGACCCTGAGTGATGAAAGAAGAGTGTTTCAGAAGAACAGAGATGAGAATACTGAGATGAATGTGTGGAAGATCATGAGAGAGATCACTGAGGGACAGAAAGAGCAACGACAAATTGAGAGAAACATTAGACACCGATTCCATCACGGACCATGCTGCCGTGGTTAGGGGTATGTTGGCGGAAGAGAGGGTCAGGTTTGACTCCGATGTGTCATGGATTTGGAAGTTTAAGGCAAACACTCCAAAGGTCGCCCTTTGAAGACCTAAACGGAGACTGTAGCATGACAGCTTTGCATCATCAAGAGGAAGACGAAAAAGATCGGGATAAGTGAAGAGCAACCATCAAAGACGACTGTGAAAAAAGGGGACGCTTAAGTGAAAAGTAAAGGTTTTGGACAAGGAACTCAAGCAGGATCGCAGCAAAAGCACATCCGGATTTGATTTTCTCAGGCTACTTTCGTGGAACTGGTATTCTACTTTTCACTTACGCATTGATCAAGTCTGTGCATACACCTCCATTTAGGCAGGGAGCTGGTGCACATTCATTGATGTTGATCTCACAGTTGGTGCCCTCGAATCCCGGAAGACACGTGCAGTTGTAGGCTGCGATGAGGTCTGTACACGTAGCATTATTCTTGCAGGGCTTTGGAGCGCATTCGTTGATGTCTATCTCGCATCGCCGTCCGGTGTAGCCCTTTGGACAAGCACAACTGAAGTAGGGATAAACTCCGGTTGTAGAACAGTTTCCTCGCACGCAGACTGGAGCATTTCCAGTGATGTTAAATTCTGGGAATTGACCTCGACATTGGTCGATCTTTTTCTCACATAGAATGCCTGCAAGGTAAAAGATTGAAGATTTGTATAAGTGATTAATCTCTTTACAATTGAAAGGCAATTGTTATCCCCTTAAAATATAAAATTATGGTTACTAAAAAAGCATTTCAGATAATCTGATGCAATATGCTATTCTACGTACCTGCGAGTTCCCGAAAATAATATCAAGTGCTGTTTTATTAACCTGTACATACACGTAATTCAAGTTTGAAAAAAACTTGAAACAATGATCTAACAGATACATGATTCACTACGGCTAAAAAATTAATCTTATAACTAAATTCAGCCTTCTTGCATTAAATTGTGCGGAATCGCGCCTTATTCTAGTGATTGTGAAGGCATCGCTCACCACTCCCATGCCTTAAATATCCAACACTGAAAGTAAATCTTATGATTCCATTTCGATTTTTAATTGTGTGAAATCATTAAATGTGAAAAATAACATTATAACGTTGATATGCTCAACACAACCACAGTAGCTGTAATAAACATAAAATCATCATGATGCATCATAATGCAACGATGATAACACATTACATGGATTCATCTACAAGAAACTGCCAATGGCGTTACATGAGCTATCATGATTATGACGCATCAAAACATGAAATCAAAGTCGGATGCCTAAATCCACGATTCTTCCAGGTTTTCAGGATTTTCATCAAAATTCAAGGTCTCGGACAACCTGAAATACAGTCATTCTATAAAACTCAAAAATATCTCATATAAAAAACTCATATATACAAAATTCATAATTTGGATAAATTCTTTGAAGCTAAACTGCTTGAATAGAAAATGTCGGCTTTTCATCACCTCTGTATGTTCAATTAAGTCAATAAATTGAAAGAAATTATCATTTCTCCTCCTTGATTTACATGTTGAGCATGAGAGTCAACGTCGGCAAGACCAAAGTGCTCATCAGTCGAAGCGCTCAAGCCCAAAGGACAAGGGAAAGTTCCCATGTGATGTGTGCAGGAAGGGAGTTGGGCGGAATACGATCAAGTGCTCAGACTGTACGTTGTGGGTTCACAAGAGGTGTACGAATTTGGCCCTTCTACGTGAGGACCCCAATTTCAAGTGCCGGCAATGTAGGGGGAGAGCTTCCCGTGTCTCAAACAATGGTCAAGGAGTTAAATATAGGCGAAGAAGTTGAAGTGGTTGATGACTTCGGTTACCTGGGCGATAGACTAGGTGACACCGGAGCTTGTTGTGAGGCGATAACAGCTCGTGTAAGAAGCGCCTGGAAGAATTTCCACGACGTTTTGCCTGTCCTTGCAACCTCGCTGGAGCGCAGGGATCAGGCATGCAATGCCTGTACAAGGAGTGTATTACTGTATGCGTCGGAGACATGGTCTATGGAAGTTGATGATCTTACTCGTCTGGCAGAGAATGAGAATGCTATGATCCGATGGATGTATTCCATCAAACTTTGTGACCGCCGCTCCATGCGCGAACTGAGAAGCATGCTCCATCTGCATGATCAGGGAATCAGTCCTCCGCCAAAATCGCTTGCGCTGGTTTGGTCACCTGCAACGGATACCGGACTGGAAGTGGCCAAAGAGAATCTTAGATCATGAAGTGGCTGGACCGAACATCAGAGGTGGACAGAAGAAGAGATGGTGGCACAATGTCAAGAGAGATCTTGAGCTCCTGCATCTGAAGCCCCAAATATCGCAAGACCGAGCAGAATGCAGAGGGCGCATCCATCCAAACAAGAAGCGACACAACCCCAGTTTCCAACCCTCAACCCTGGCGAAGAAGAGACAATAAACGAGAAGTTAGAGTAAGTGAGTGAACAAGCCTAAGTGTGTGAGTTGCTACCTATAAGAAGTACATTAGATGAACTGAAACTATAATGCAGTTTCAAGCACACGGTGAAAAAATAACTTGTTCGGATAGTCAGCAAGCTTCTACAATATATTTGCCAAAACCAGATTATTGCATGTTTGTTTAACCCTAACTTCATTAAGAATGCTTCATGAGACTGAATACAGCGGAATGTCATTACTGTCACGCAAAACTGCGACTGCTTAGAAGCTGTCATATGTTCGGAGCTTCGCAGACATGATAACTTTCCTTTAGTGAACTGAAACGGCTGGTTGGAAAATTCACAACACTTGATGTTTCAATTTTTCTATGTAGACTTTCTATTAACAAAAAGATGGCTAAAACAGATAAGTCAGTTAATGGTCTCCGTGGCACAGTGGCTAAGTGCTTGGCCTAACGATCTTCTGGTCCATAGGTCGAGACTCGAGAGTGTCATTGGAAGTCGTCAGGAAGGGCATCCGGACTAAAAGATTACAACCCTCCAAATTAAAAGTCCGACTAGTCAGTACCGTCCAAGCCCCAGAAAATGCCTCGGGAAAAATGCCCCAGGAAAAGATTGTCCTCATATAACACGCATACCTTTTTTGCATCTAGCACTATCGTATTATTTTTCATTTAGAATAAAAAATGGAAAGAATATTAAGTGCACCATAAACATCTTCATGTATGAACTGTATTAGATAAGCATAAGAATTTCTCGCAATGTCAAGTTATTAGGAATTTTGTTAACAAATACAACTTGAATATATTGCGGTCGAAATAGCTCAAAAGGGGTCGAACGTAGAGGAATTCTTTAGAACTGAATACTGGTGGAGACGTATCGAACTTGTCGTCTGACAATGATGAGAAAAGTAAATTTGAAGACAAACTGTTTATGAAGATATCAACCATGTAAGCACCGGGAACGTAAGAGACGAAAAAACCAAGCGGGACGTTTACTGACCTAAGGATAACAACTATTCATTCAAAAACAGCAAATAATATATGTATGTATTTATGTATTGTTTGCCAAAATATTTGCGCAGGAGTTACACTGCAAGCAGTGTTATTGAAATTTCAGTTAGTACCGACATTAATCGTTTATGTCCATATTCCATTGTCTGTGACATATTGCTTAAAACATAAACAGTTTGTCTACCTTGCATTTCCTGATAATCGGTGAAGACACTCCTGATGGTCCCGGTAGCAATAAAAAGGTCACCGAAATCCACTAGTGCATTTTTTATTGCAAGCTTTGCAAATCATGCATGTAATGGATTATATAAATGGAAGGACTGTACGCTGGGCAGTTCATTTCAAATCAGAAGTGTTCTCAGCGTGCTATGCTTCATTTCCTGAATTTTCGTCCGCCAGAACGATGGACATCATCAGAGGTAAACAATTTCGATATGCTATCTACATTTAAGAGAATCGAATGAAGACAATTCAGCGTTAATTAGAAAGTTAGATAAGAATAATAAAATCATCGTTCACTGCTGAGGCAGACCTCGATAGCAGGAAGGAATCGGCTCTGTTTTATTGACACAGTCATTGTTTCCGATGTGCACTGATTCTAAAAATAGACGCTCTCTGTACCGCCTTTGTTGAACAAGAATCTCCGGATTTCCCCAATCGATGCAATGACCTTGATCGATTGCGTGTTCAGCAATGGCAGATTTCTCAAGCTGACAAAGATTGTACGCGGAGCGTTGTTGTTTCACGCGAGTAGAAAGTGCATTTCCCGTTTGACCCACATAACATTTTTCGCAGTCCTTACAGTTCAGTCTGTAGACCACACCTTTGCGCTTGTCTTAGGGGGCCGATCTTTGATAATGGGCAAGATATCTGAGTCTGGTAGCTGGACGGTAATGAACGTTGACATTGCAGCCTCTCAAGACTCTTGCTACTTTGTCAGTGACTCCATAATAATCAGTGACAGACAATCCACAGTAATGGAATGTGTTGCTATTATAGAAAAATCAGTTTTCCTCAAAACCTAGTCACACATCTCATCAAAATAAGGCTTATAGGCTATCGATAGTTCAAATGATAATATGAAGAACAATATCACCAAATGATAAAAATAGCTGAAAATATTGTTTGATTATTGAACAAAATTACTAACAGAAGGTGCGCTTGCATTAAGAGTAGCAATAGAAGGTACGCTGGAATACGGTCATAGAGGGCTTATATAACTTGTTCTGATGGATGTCTGTCTTATTAGCTTAGTTTGTCTTTCATATGCCGTTTGTTTCCAAAACAGGAATTGTTTAGCTATTTTCGTGAGAGAAGAAATATCAATTTCTCCTCCCGCAGCTATGTTGAACAGCCCGAGCGCAGCGAGGGATGGACAGATAGCTAAGGGAGGAAACGGTTATTTCTACACGAAATAATGTAGGTTTTCATTTTGTGGCTTATAGATGTCCATTGCTTATAATAAGATTGATGGTTGTACCGTGAAATTTTTGAATGACCTAATCCTGTGACTGTATTGACATCTTTGTAGTCACTGGCTAATCATGACTTGTTGATGGACTTCTATGATTTGTTCTGTAAAGGAATTTTCATTGAAGAAGTTAGCTGCGGGAAAAAAGTTAACTTTCTCATCCTGTGGGAGTGAAAAATTGATTTCTCCTCCCGGCAGTTTACATGGGAGAGATATCTTTTCAATCCCACACAAAATGAAAAATAGTTTTTGATGGATTAATCTTATCCGTATTGATTGATGTTTCTTGTGAGCACTCTACATCTGTCAAACGGAAGTTGGATAAACTGTGTAAACCTGCTCTTCGCATTATATATGACTTGGAATGTGCCTGCTCTGCAATTCCAAACATAGATGAAATGCATTAAGACCTTGCTGCGAGATTCTTCCATAAAAGCGATCTTACAGCTCATCATCTGCATTCTCGCTTACCGGTGTTATAGTTCTCTCTCTCTCTCTATTTGAATTTCCTACCGGAAACTAAAACCATGGTTAGAGTTTCCGTTTTAACAATAAGATGCAACAATAATCTATTGTTGCGCCCTCGAGTTTACAGCATGTTTCTTGCACATCCTAGTGGTTTAATGAGATAGTTATTTGACCTAGAAAATGAAACCCAGGTTAGATTTTCCGATCGGAAAGTGTAACCCAGGGAAACTGTATACCGTAACACCGGCATTGTAGCGGAGATCAAGGAAATATCAGATACAATTTTGTTCAACCTCGAAAAGTCAAAACTCTTTCTTTCTCTGGATTTGCACTGTGTTGAACGGTTTGACCGTAACATAATTAAGATTAGATCTACCATTTTGAAGCAAAGTTGAATACTGCACATTTCCATTTTCTATGGTGTCACGTGTGTGCTTTCTAGTTCGCGATTATTGTTTCGGAGTGTCAGCATGATTGCATTTAAAATATGTTTTTGTGACATTATCTTCCGCATCATTTTGATTTATATTTCTTCAATCAATAAGCGACTATTTACACAATTATTGAATGAATGAATGATGGTTCAATGTCACTACTTCCAATACAGGGAACTTGGACGGTGCTGATATAGTCAGGCTTTAATCTGGAACGTGTGATCTTTTAGTCTGGATGCTCTTCCTGACAACATCCAGTGATACTTTCGGGGCTCGACCTCTGCACCGAAAGATCACTAGGCCAAGCACATAACCACTGCCACGGAGACCATGCGCAACAACAACTATTGCAACAACTTTGCACAACAAACCCCAGACCTTCATGCGGCGTGATGCAGACTCTCACACGACGGACGAAAGGGGTGCTCCCTGCGGTTGACCTCGGGAAGCGTTGGTGTATTGGAAGTGATGGAGGCGAGTGAGACTTCGGCCGCATGCCGGCGACAACAACAACTGTTGCATCAATGCACGAGCACATTGTGCATGCGATAGGACATGTTGTACACCTTTCCTATAAATGTAGAATTTATCTCAATTTCTGAACGGCTGACTTGCTACACGCCACCAAATGGATAAGTCCGATGCAACTGTATTATTTGTCATAACAAACTGCAAGGAAAAACAGCATTGCCTACATTGACACTTCAAAAACAATCGATTTGAGCCTCCTCTTTTTTGCTCCTTGTCGGCCAATATGGCGCTGAACAAACTGAAACACAACTCCACCATCCGATTCCGCTGTCCTCTTTGTGCACTTACCAGTGACTCCTAACAAATTGCCTCCACATCTCAAATAAACTTCACCTTAATTCTCAAACTTTCCAAACTTCACCCGAAACATGAGATTTAGCAACTTGCCGATCGATTTGCAGTCAACATCGTTTATTTATTTGCCTATTTATCTTGTCAAAGACCTTTCTTGTTGTTGAGAATGAATGGGTAAATTTGAGAAAGAAATTAAAATTCCAGGTACACACAGGTGATGATATTTTCTACCCATATGCAGAAATTTATGCAAAGCGGACAAATACTTTTTGAATAAGAGACGATAACGTGAAGTGCAGTGACGCAGCAGTTTGATCAGACTTCGCCCGATCGACACATTATTGTTACTTGTGTGTAGCCTGGTCATCATCACCTCAAGAGTTGTCGGGAAATGACTCTCGATCTTAGTGCTATCTGCTCAGACGTGTTACGTTACTCGTGTGTAGCCTGGTCATCATCACCTCAAGAGTTGTCGGGAAATGAATCTTAGTGCTATCTGCTCAGACGAAGCTGCTAACATTGCAACATTTCAAGTTATGGTCTCATCCAGAAAGGACTTGTCCGATTTTAATAAACCTTAGTCAGCTGGCAGAAAATATCCTCACCTAGGTGTATCTAAATTTTTGTGACGATTTATTCAGTTTTGCGTATTTTAGACAAATTTGAAAACGTGAGGGGAAGATGACCCATAAGTACCACATCCGCTTCACAAGCGTGAAATCAGCTGGTAATTATCCATGGATCAGCTCATTACACAGAAAACAGTTGCGTTACACCGTATTTCCATGCATTCTCGTCGCTCCCAGCCTATGGTCTTGTGGCCGGGCCCACGGGCACCCGATGGAGAACCACTGGATAATAATGGCAAAATAGGCTGACCGATAATATGAAACTATTGAATGTAATATAATTCCTCATTTCGGAGATCCCTGAAAAGTCAATATCCCAGAGAAAGCATAAAATCTTTATGTTAGAAAATATGCTTAAGCTATGGTAACATCACTAGGTATGAAGGGGTATTTGCAAGAGTTCAACAGCGACCAAGAAAATGAAGCTTTAACGTCACTGCTCCCCATGCTGGGCGCTTCAACGGTGCTGACATTCTAACTTTTCAGAAGCGTTGTGGTGCTTCTAGTCAGGATGTCCCTTTTACCGACCTCCAACGACACTTTTGGGGCTCGACCTCTAGACCGCTAATATAAGCAAGCACTTAAACACTGTGCCAAGGAGACAACTTAACGACCAAGTAAATATGATGATGATGAATGGTGGTTTAACGTCACTGCTTCCACATGCTGGAGGCTTGGACGATACTGACATAGTCAGACTTTAATCTGGAGCGTTGAGAAATTTTAGCACGAATACCCTTCTGGACGACTTCCATTGACACTCTCGGAGCTCGACCTCTGGACTGAAAGATCGCTAGGCTAAACACTTAAGCACTGTGCAACAGAGACCACTGTGCCACAAAAAATATCAAAATGGTGCTTCTATTCTTCCCCCCCCAAAATTTTTTAAGTTTTCCAAAATCATGAAATTTCACCGAAGTTAGTTACATTGGGTTTAGAATAGACTTTATCTGTCACTGAGTGACACTGCAGCACGACTGAGAAGTCTTACTTGAACCCTGGGATGAAGGATTGGTTCCTTGGATACTCAGACTCTATGGTTAGAATACAAGGTACAGCTGTGATAATGAACTTCGTGTAATTGCTGTCTACAGACAAATGACGAGCAGTTGTCTAATTCTGAGGTTGTAGATGTTTTACAGGTCAGATAAGAGGAGTTTTACACAATCAACACTATGCCACGTTAGTGAGAGCAAGTAGGAGCAAGAGAAGATCGTTGACGATGCAACACTTCCGGGTGTCAATAACAGAAATGTGGGGAGGGGAAGAATAGAAGTACCATATGCCTATCGGTGGAATCGAACCTTCGCCTTAATGATAGCTTTCCAAGAAAGCAACCACTAAGCTACGAAACATTCAACAGGCTACCGCTATTCTGAAATCGTGATTCCTTGGTGCTCTCACATGGAACAATCCAGCATATCGGCGAGGTTTTCAGCTGGTTCTGATAACTGGCTCATGACCGCTTCATGACAATCTGAGGTCTTACAGACACGTCCCGATAACCTCAATTTCTCTGAACAAGAGTATCACAATGCATTGCCGTCATTGTCTCTCTGAAAATGTTACGCACGAGTAAACACCGAGACACAGTACCCAGTGGTAAGTCAAATAGACGTTCTCCAAAATATGCAATTCATTTTCGGAAAATTCAAATCACTGAAATGCTTTAATACAAAGACTTCCTTTTATCGTTCACACGGCATGAAATGACTGCTTAGCGATGAAGGAAATGTTCAAACAAGAAACCTACTGTCCTCTGAATACATATAAAAAGAATTTTGTCAGTAAAACAATTATGGGAGAGGTTGCGCAACTAATAATGAAGGCAATGTTAGAGAAAAGAGAATGTAGGTAGAGAAATGGTGAGTTTTTGCATTTGAAATAAAATCAACAGAGAGTTCTTGTATGACGTACATGAAGTTTATTAATAACAATCTCACAATTCTTACATACTATGTCAATAGTTTGTTGAACACTCAAGTTGAGAAAATCAAGAGTTTGTTCAATTCAGTTGTGCAGTGACCTACAGCGAAGTAGATTGGGGACTGGGCCGCGAGTCACAATTATGGTTTGAAAAACAAACATATGCTTGCATATTTCGAATTATGAATACTTCAAATTGCTTATTTTTATCTGTGAATATAACAAAAACACACACACAAGTACAACATTAGCCAAATATTGCATCTGGTTGGTGGTTATGTGAGAGGGCATGGAAACTCATATCACATGCCTTAACTCTGAACAACATCTTGAATGGATCTTGAAATATGTAAATTTTATTATTCGAGCATATTTTACGACTTCAGTCGATCGGTTGTTAACTTAAAGAAAGATGGGTCGTTGTAATAAAGCCTGGTCATATTGAAAATCAATTACAATGACTGGGTCGGATAACCCTACACGGAATCACACTGGTAATACTCTAAAAGTAGGTCTGACAGGAATATCAGCTTTTTTCCACAAAAAAGCGTAACAAAAACTCCCCAAAGTTTATGGTCGTCGATGTAATAATGTCGCCTTTGGTGGTCGATCTTAAAATAAACAAGCCTTTTTAAAGATCGACCACCGAAGGCGCTGGACGCCGAAGATCTGTCGCTGACCAATTTAACTTTATTACATCGACAACTGTGAACTTTGGGAAGTTTTTGTTGCGCTTTTTTTGTAGAAAATCATCATGATCTCCCGTCGCCTGGTCAATTACGATATCAGCATTTGTCATTTTGTCGTGTCATGAAGCTTTCCTGGTTGGAAACAATGAGGTCATACTTCAATCATAAACAGTAATTGAATGAATTATACTAGGTTGCTAATGATCATTAAGAGACAGAATGAGCTCAATAGTTTTCTGGAGACAGAAAACCGATTAAAAATCAAACTGATTGTCAAGTAAGATATTATCGAGAGCATTTGCCAACCTAAACTGGTGTTCCTAGCAGACATGAATGTATCATTTCTAACCTTGTCTTCACTGAAGATAATTGAGGTAATTATCGAAATCTGTACATAACACCTACATCAATCCTGAATCTGCATGAACATGAATAAGTTGCTGTACAACATTCAAATAGACTCAAAATCCGTGCAGATAGGCGTGATGAATTGATCAATTGATAACAAAACATGCTTCTAATAAAGTAGCCACTCATCAACATTCCGCTTCATCATTTCATCAGCTGAATAGTTACAATTTGTAGTTAAATATTTGAGAATTGTGTCATTAACCTTCACTACACCACTCTCAGCAAGATTGCATCTGTAAACTTGAACTGCTATTTATAGAAACAGCTCATTCAGAAGTACTCTTTCCGCCAGCTCAACAGCGCAGTCAAGTCTAAACGGGATCAGAAATTTGATGGCAGATGTGTGACTAGTAGATGAGACGCATTAAGCAATCAAATACGTTATCATAGACTTCTTGCCCATTTTTTTCTTTAAGAGCAGTCGTTTGCGAACATCAAGTGAATATTCTCTGAACTTCATCCACTACTTCTGCCATCATCGCATAGGATATCACCCTATAGACGCACTTTCCCTGACATCTTATTTCCATCTTGTGATTTTCAGCAGTACAGGGTGGCGCGTGGGTAGCTTTTTATACCTTTTTCCATAGCTGTTGTCATACTTTGCATAGTTGATGTCAGTTAGATAATCTTCTTCTATCAGTGAAGTTTCCTCACTATTGGAGGAGGAGGACATTGTGATTATTCAAGACGATGGCCCATCACATACAGATGTGTCACATTTCAATGATGACCATACCGCATTCTCTCTTCCCCGCTCCTGAATATCACTGAAAAAGCCATTTCCTGTCTCAAAATTGAAGTAAAACTTCAACTTTCATCGCTGGAGTTTAAAAGATCAAGTTGAAGCTACGATATGGCACATGGCAGTAAGGCATTGACCACAAAGACTTCGTCTACACAATGAGAAAGGTATAATTGAAAATAATTTCCATGTTATCACTCAGGCAAAATGTTCTAAATGGTTAGCATATTCACTGACCTGAATGTGTCGTGAATTCAAAGATATTTTGAATTAAATCATGTGCTTCTCTTGCATTTTTGGATACAACTGCCTTTTTTAACACAAAAAATTATTTTTTGAAATGTTGCCTTCTTGTGTAGGACTTTTAAACACTACTTTACGAATAGGTGCTTATAAAATGCTTTGAAATGGCTAAGGATCCCTTTAAATTGGAAATTTTTTTATGGGCAATGACTGTACTGTAGACAGATAAAGTAGGGCCATTCTTGATGAAGCAATGCTCTTAACCGTCCACTTGAAAGCATGCAAGAATGTAAAAATCATATAAAAGTATATTATACAGATATCTGAAAATTTTGGGGTTAATCAGCATTACATTCGCAAGAATAACAACAAAAAAGACTCGATTCATTTGATTTGTAATCATGCAAAGCTAGCCATCGATGTTATTGGTAAGAAACACCTCTAGATATTTGCGCATTGACATCAAGTATGCAAAGTTTGACGACAGCTATGGAAAAAGGTGCATTTTCAAATTCAAAAATCACGGGCTTTGAGTTAATATCATATATCAATTTGAGATCATTTGCGATAAAATGGTATTCGTTTATCGTCGTAATAAAATTATCAATAGAAGAAAAAGGTCAATTCAGAAAGACAGAAAAAGTATATCACAAATCGATTAAAATTCAACATTACACTATATAATATTCAATCAAACATGTAAAGAGAATGACATATTGCCAAATTACAGAAAAAGAACAGCAAGATAAAAAGATGAGAGAACAATTCAGAACTATATCGGTTCATTCATTGATGATTCAATTAACAGTGCATTTAGCGTGCGGTGACTCTGTCAACATGAATTTCCCTTTTCATTATTAGTCGACACAACTCTAATGTTAGTAGCCTCCAGTGAGAATGGTGGCGCCTTCCGAGGCGGACAGACTCGAACCCTGGACCATATGTAACTCCGTTCCGAAGCGTAGGCCTTAACCAACTGAGCCATCCTACCACCGTGAATGCAACAAATTCGGTCATGACTTCTTTATTCGTCAAATTTTACTTTTAGCTTAGATATTCCACTTTCGGGAATGACACCACAGCACTAGCGTAAAAAACATTTTGCTAATGCACCATCCACAAAGCAGTTTGTCTAGAACTGACCCTCTGTGAGCAGAGATCTCAAATGATGTGTGCATCGTTGTCAAGGCTGCTGCATGTACAAAGAAAATTTCGATAGTCAAAAGTCGCGTGGCCGTGACTTATTTCACAAGATGCTAGGTAGGGTACTTCCATTGTTTGCCTCCACATTTTCCAAAACCATCAAATTTCGTCACATTGGGTTTAGAATAGACTTGATCTGTCACTGAGTGACACTACAACACGACTGAAAAGTCTTACTTGAACCCTGGGATGAAGGATTGGAACCTTGTATATTCAGTTAGAATACAAGGTACAGCTGTGATCATGAACTTCGTGTAATTGCTGTCTATAGACAAATTACGAGCAGTTGTCCAATTCTGAGTCTGTAAATGTTCTACAAGTCAGGTAAGAGCAGTTTTATACACTCAACGCTATGCGACGTTAGTGAGACTGTCCGTAGGAGCAAGAGAAGATCGTTGACTATGCAGCACTTTCGGGTGTCAACAACAGAAATTTGGGGGGGGGGAGAGAACAGAAGTACCCTAGGTAGAATGATATTTTGTGAATCTTATTTATAATACTCCAAAAAGAAGCAACGAATCAAACCTGTCACTGAAATCCTTGAATGATGACCAGGAGATCGACATTCGAGTGGATATTTAGGACGTCCGTAACTCAGCATCTATCAGGTCACTCACTTTGCCCTAGTCAATACAACTTTGTAATATCAATCGTTCACAATGATCTTTTCAGATAAATTTCGAAGTATTTAAATAATAATATTTTCAAAATTCGACTCGAATTTTGAAATAGTACAATAGAGAAATATTGAAAAGATAAATTTAGAACAGTGAAAACTACATTAAATAGAAGAATGACTCACTTTAGTAACTTTTTATATTGCATAATGAATGCATAAACATGACCAGTACGATGCTCAAGCTATCGTCAATAATCACATTATATTTAGGAAGCACTTTTTCTAATCATTTGTTGTTATTTATTGAGCTGCTAGAACATAAACAACCTACGAATTCGCTGATGGCACTGCGAGCATTCGAAAGTTAAAGTCGAGTTGATATTCGAATATTATCGCTTTTATTTGAGTGCTCAATTGAACTGTATTCAACGACAAGTGCACATCAAGTTCCTTATCGCATAGATAGTCAAACAGTAATTGTCATTCTGAGTAAAAAGTCATCACGCGACCTGAGACAGGTAGATTTAGCTCTTATAAGTCATCACTTTCTTCCTCAAATGACACAATCGATAGAATCTTATGAATATTGTACGCACAGAGTAAATCATGTATCTGGAATGCGATACCTCACGTCTTATCCGTCTCAACTCATGTCACATTGAGTTAATCCACTCGGGATGATTTCTACATCCGACACCAAGATACGTAAATGACAGCCATTAGCATGTAAACCGGGCTAGGCAGGAGTTTCATGTTGACTCATTTCAGTCATCAAATGATTGCAGATAAAGTGATAACATAAGAGATCATTATTTGAAAGACAAGAGCTGAAAGCTTTGAAAATAATATTTTCGCATTTCAGTAGCATTCATGACTACTAACTATCATCAGTAGCATCGAGGTAGCAGACAATAAAATGTCAGTTTTAAGTAAGTAAGTAAGTAAGCGTTTATTTATCGTAAATGAAAATCTATACAGAGTGTTACAACTACATTCAAGTGAACTTCAAGTAATATGAAACAGTAAACATAAAAAATTTGCTGCAAAATCACACAATATGCGTACATGTACATTGAAAGATATGCTAACTATGTTTAAAAGAGCACTTTATATTATGCTGAATCATAAAAGGGAAAAAGGAACGAGCGAATTTTTCTGTTCGAACAATAGGATAGGAATAGTTATTTGAAAGAGCTAATTTACACGGCAAAAGATCGCTCAACAAATGCTCTGAGTCACTTTCAATTACACTGAACAAATTTTGTGACAATTTAATTCGACTACGTTCTAAAACAACATCACATTTGTCACATTTTGATAGACCATTGTACATAATGCGATGGGCTCTCTTTTCAACTTTTACAAGTACATTGTTATCTTTTTTATTGAGGCCAACGAAGACTGGGGAAGCATAGTCAAAAGCTGATCGAATGATTGCCAAATATATGTCATGAAACTTTATATATGAAACAAGGGGCTTTAATTGGCGAAGAAGATGTAAGCGACGACTGGCCTTTACACGCAAGTAATTCACATGATTGTCCGATGTTAATGTGTCATTCAAAATAATATCTAGACATTTTGCCATAGAAACTCGATTTACAGAAAGTGGCTCATCAAAAAATATGGGATTTCGGGAAACAAGCATGACATTAGACTTACTGGTATTCAACGTTAACATATTTAATGAACACCATCGTGCAACGGTCAAAGTTTCATCTTCAATAGCGCTACGAATACAAGATGCATTACCGTTGGAAAATGGAACAACAATGCTGACATCATCGGCATATTTGACCATAGTACTCTCGTCAGATATAAAACACAGATCTTTTATATGCAGACAAAAAATGAAAGGTCCCAACACTAAAAAATAAATGGAAAATAAATACAGCAAAAGTGACTCTGATTGGGTCTTGTCGATAAATGATTTGATGAACAACGATTCAGTAACTTTTGTACATGGTGCCTAAAATAAATATTTTGAAATTTCTTTTTTCGACAAATGCTTGTGCATTGACATCTCAGATGGCGGTCTAACCCTTTGTCTGTTTGTTGATCCGTTTGTAGAAATGTAGACGAGGGCTCCGAAGTAGTTTTATTTGCATAGCTCACAAAATGTAATTGTGCATGAGGGAATAGCATCCGTCATAAGGGAATTTACATTTCTTAAATAAAATTTTGACTTTTCAAAGCAGTGATGGCACATCATAAAATGATTCTATCTTAACTTCTATTTATCAGTTTAACTTCAATTATAATTTCACTCAAAGTCTATTTACAGTTGTCTCCGTGGCTTAGTGGTTATGTGCTTGGCCGAGCGATCTTTCGGTCTAGAGGTCGAGCCCCGAAAGTGTCACTGGAAGCTGTCAGGAAGAGCATCTAGACTAAAAGATCACAGCGCTCCAAATTAAAGTCTGAATATATCAGCACCGTCCAAGCCCTGAGTAAGTGGGGGAGTAGTGACGCTAAACCATGATTTTCTTTCAAAGCATTACCGATGAAGGATCCTCTTCACTATATATCAGCTTTTTCACAATCTTCCTTATCATTTTTCCATTCAAACTTTTTTGACAACCATTTTGAATGAAGATATCAAGAACAATATTCTCAATATTTTCTCGGTCATGGGGTCACTAGTTGATTTTTGCGATTGATTGTATAGCACGAAATTATTTGTTAGAGGAGTTTGGGCAGCATGACTATTTATGGGAATCTGCCAGATTATTCGTTTTCTTTAGAGTCCGGTTTGTGCCGATTGACTTAATGCCTCAGTGAATGATTGATGGCATGAAGAGTATTCATGGCTTTAAGTTAAATTAATAAAGATACTTTTCCTCAGTCCAATAGCAGAATATAAAATATTAAACAAATGTAATAAAATATATTAATATACTACATAACACAAAACTACAATCAATAAACTTCGACAGCTTTCCTCTCAATAAATGGTAACACAGATATATAAGACCCATTTCACAAACAAATTTTATGCATTAATCTATAGCCTCAAGTATATACATAACAGAAAAATCTTGCCGAATGACGGTCAGAAAATCAGCAGCGGAAATGGAATGATAGATAAATAGGTTGACGTCAATTGAACATCATGGATTTTTTAAAAAGATATTGAACATTGGAAAATTAAATTCTACTTTTGAACATCTCAGAGCGCAAACGCGTGTTTCTGTATTGATATTCTTAGTGAAATTGGACGATTTAGATCATTCAAAATTTAAAATGACAATTTCAACGATTAACAGACAGAAATTTTCGACAAATTTCGATCCCTGTGAATCTTAATTTCAGCACCTGCCATTAACCATCACTTCGAGAAAATCACATCACTCTTCCTGGTAACCCAGCAATAAGCCGACAATTAATCCTTTGTCGTGACTGCTACTAATGACACCGAACAGGAGGCATTTTGAGCAATCAACGCGGCGAAAATGATGAGATAAATCATTAAAACCTGTAAAGCATCCATTTAAAGTGCATTTGATAGCATTCCACTAATAAGAACATCACAGAATTTCAAGTAAATTATGACCTTGATTTTCTGTGTTTAAATCATAATTCAATCCACATAGAACGATTGAGAGGTAGACTTATTTCGCCTCGTGATCTAAAGCTGCCAATCTATCCTAATACTTCACATTAATTCATTATTGATCGCTGTTCTGCGATTTTGAGATGAGTGATCCTTAATCAACACACAACCTCGAATTCAACATTAAACACATAAAGAGATCTACACTTGAAAGAAAGATGATTAACTTTATTACCTCTCAACAGTCCCACATTGAAACAGAAACACCTAATTGTACAAATATTTGAGCGGTAGAAATTTTAAGCAAGTATTGTGTTTGAATTGACTTAAACATGGAGGACGGAAGGAATACTTCTGGGTGCATAACGCTGATTATGTACATTCAAATTTACGACACAAGTAGTACCTATTTCTTCGACCGAAAAGCGACATATTGGTATGTTTTCATAAGATATCCATTCAATTGCCTAACATAATCCGATGATATTTCATCACAGAAATTCTGTTGGTTAGCTATTCAAGAACAGCATTGATTAAGAAGACCTTGCATTTAAGACATTCTATTGACTATTGTATTAAAGACATTTAGAATTAAAAACAAGTACTTTAAGTCACATTATTTCGAAGCGTGATCATTGTCATCATTTTTTATCATCTTTTAATTTTGTATGATCAGCTTCTGCGCTTTAAACACAGCCGTACGGCCTTGTGGAACACCAGAGTTCAATTTATCAATTTTAAGTATTTCAGATTATTTGAATCAAATTCGGTCAGAGAAAAAATCTTTTGATAAAAGTAAAACCTATTGACGCGCATTTGAATAGCTTAAAAATTATCAACCTAAAATTTGGCTTTTCAATAGACTCTATAAATAATTATTTCGCCGATCATAATAAAACATGATATATAAAAATGTGCAAAATACATAGAAGAAATATGTCATGCACAACAAAAGCCTAATCTGCAAATCGAATATTTTATAATTGAAAGAAAACAATTAAATAATAAAATTTCATAGCTTCAAACTATGCAAGCGTGTTTCTATTCTTTTCATTAAGCATTTTATAAGACTGTATCTGATTCAAATGATTTCCAAATTTTTGAACGACAGAAATCAATAATAATTCGACCACATTCAAAGACTTTCCTGGTGCATTTGGGGATTGTGGGCGATTTGAAATCAATTGTCCGGTCTGACAACCACTTAGAATGCTCCATGGGCTTCAAGTTAAGCTAGTTCCGCATTCTCGTTAGCAAACTTCGGAACACTTCCTTATTTAGCTGCTGGGCTGCTTTTGCAACAACTTTTCATGACAGGAAAAGTACAGAGAATGGTCGACTAATAGTCTGAGATCATAGCAATGACATCGGATGCTCTCGGATTTTGATCAATGAAATCGATGTGGGCAACCGCGGTCATCCTCAGCTGTTTTTCACGATTTTTTGAAATGTCAACTTCAATGTACGTGACGTGCACATAAGCGCCTACGCTGTTTTGTATTTTTAAATTCGCATAGGGTCTAATATTCTGCATATGAACAGTAAAGGACATGTGCATTTGCATTATACAATATACATGTACGTAGAATGAAATTAACCTAGAAGCAGTAAATTGTGTGTTTAAAAGTAGTAGTCTAACTGCATGCATTTTCTAGGAAGAACAGTATAATCCAATTTTATTCGAATGATTTATCCAAGCCTTGTAAAAGCGATCGGCATACATTATGTTGGAAAATTTCGATACAGATGAAGTCACTAAAACATTTTTGTTGCACACGTACATGTATATTGCACAGCTTATATTTATTGATGTTCGGTTTCTTAACTTGATTTTATGACCTCTATTAACAGAATCATTGTAATAGTTACTCGTTCTTTGATAAAATATTTGAATTCGATTATATGACTCTTATTATACTTATATGTTTTCATTATTAAGCTCTAAACCAATGAATTATCCAATTGATCTGATAGAATTTTGATAGTCTATTTAAACGGTACATAAGGTCAAATTGAGGTCAAAAATAAGAAAATTCGTCTGCTTTTGCCATGGCGTATACGCAAGCGTCTGCGAGAAGAAGAAAGATTTACGAAAACCCGGTCAACTTACAACCTACTCATAGATGATCAACAGCCCTATTTCAGGTCCTGTCTGGACTAGATCGCAACGATGTCACAAATTTATAATAAATCATTATTTCGATTTAGTCCAATAAAGTATTAAATAAGTTCGCTTTTCATTGATACCTTCTTCATAATAGTGACATTGTACTTCAATAAAACATAACAAAGCGCTTGCGATTTGAGGTTATGACTAGTTTTATGCATTGCATGTCTTTTATTTGATAGTTTAGAGTGATGTGATATTCCATTGCACAATATTTTCTGATGATTCAGTTACCTAATACAGAGGTTTTTAACAGGCCTGTGATTAGCCTATGAAAAAAATTGAGGATTTTTTGTGAAAAATTTGAGGAATGGAAACGGAGCCTAATATGATAATTGCAAGAAAAACTACAAATTTTAGCACGAATTTTGGGCCAAACTTCAAATCATGAAAGTCACAACGAAGAAGCAACCCAAGGGTTGACCACACCACACTCCACCACACTTTTTGAAGTTGTGTATATTGCAAAGGAATACTGACTTGGTCATAATCACTTCCCGCATTGTTACGAAATTAATTTGTTGCCTCAAGCATTATCTGCTAAGAATGTGTCGGACAAAGGATGTCAGATCAAGCTGCTGATATCGCTCTGCTTCACGCTATCGTCTCCAATTCAATGATGCTTGTCAGATTTGTATGCTTCAATTTTTTTGAATGTAGGATATCTCCTCAACTACATGCATCTGGGGCTTTGTAACGATTAATTTTTACGGACTTTAGACAAATTTGGGAGGAGAGTAACCCATAAGTATCGCTGACGTAATGCATGTGACTTAAAAAAAGTCAGTAATTTATTATGAAGGATACGCCACATTACACACCAATTTATTAATATTACTTTATACTGCATAAGTTTTGGTGGCTATTGTTTACTTGTTAGCGCTTTAATCATATCGCTCCGATCTACATTCAAATGAACATGAATTCTCTCATACAACACAAAACAAGTGTCGGGAACAGGCTTGCCAGTTGAGTTGTTGGTCTCATGCAGGCAAAGAGTGAAAGATTATCACCCCTGTTCGCATGAAGTTGCGCAGAGATATTGACATCCACATCTTGCAGTAGACCCAGGTTAAAAATCTACCAACCCAGTACTATGTCGGTCAATGTCTTAATTAATCTAAGTTCACATACAACGATAAGCAATGTGTGCACTAGTTTCACACCAACCTGTGTTCAGCAATTTATGAAAACGATCTATAAGTGAATAATTCATCCAGGATAAATGTCGGTCGGCGGACCCTGGAAAATGTAGCTGCAAAAAGACTCATGGGATAGCAGAGCTTCATAAGCTTCCAACCCCCGCGCGCTAGTGACCAGGAGGCAGATAGACACCAAATTTAGGGACCATCCGCTTTACCCCGTCAGATGTGTTCATGTTCAGCGGAAATAAAATGGAAGAGAGTGAGTGAAACAAACGCTTCAGTTGATAAGAGCACTGAAATCCAAGTGGGCTGGGATACCTATACGTTATCACATCATGGATATAGAGGATCGATAGCCTAAAGTTCCTTAAGAAGTACAGGCATGCATTTGGCAGCCATATAGTCGCAGAAACATATAATGAAGGCTGTGAAACCGGTTCAGATAATTAATGAAAATAATTGAATACGCATTTTACTGTTGAAATTCTACGCAAAATTATGAAGTTTGAAGAAAAAAATTGCTTGCAATGTTCAATATACAATTTCGGTATGTTGATCGCAGTGTTTCACTCATTAAATACGTGAAAGTGTTGCACTAAGGAGTTCGGCAGACAATAACTTCGGACAACTTCTCTGCTTAGCAAAATAAGTCCGGACGAACCGGAACATCTGCAGCCCTGTAGCTTGCAGAAATGAAAACGACATGAAACAAGATCAATTCAACGCAACAAAGTACGTCAAGGTAACAAAATTAAAAAACAAGCACACGACTGGTTAATTTTTGATGTGCCAAATATGACATGGCTAAGACAAAATTTTTATATCCTAAAATGTCTAGAAATTTAAAAATACTAGAAGGACAAGCAACGGTTCTCCTCTCCTCATGTGGAATGAATTGTGAGTAAGTCGCTCTCTTCAAAATTAAGTCTATCACTAATATATTGAAAAGATTCTATTTAACAGTCTGTCCATTCAGATGATAAAAGGACAGGTCTGTTTCCAATCAAAATATCATATCTAGCTAGCACAGCAGGATTACGCCATCAATCTACCAGGTGTGTAAGAGAAAAATTATTAAGTTATAAATTATGAGAAGAAAGAGAAAAGTAATAAATCAAGAGTGATTCATGATTAGCAGCATGGATGTAAGGTACATGTTACAGGATTCTATCTTAGCTTCTTGTTTGGAAGTTTACATATCATCGCCATTCGCCAAAAAACAATACATTATCCGGCATTTAGTCTGTAGTGTGTCATATTTGAGGAATTTCTCGTAGTTAAGCTATATTTGAGGAATTTTTGAGGATTTGAGGAGTAATAAACAAATTTGAGGAATTTGAGGAGTAATCACAGGCCTGTTTTAAGGATCTGTTTGCACGCACGCACGGCAAAAGCAGTCGAAATCTTAATGTAGCAACTATGGTACATCAACAGCTATAAGTACAAAAAAGTGAAAACTCGCTTAAACAACAATCTTAATGTAATTATTGACTAGGCTGTTTTGAATTTATTTACTCCGATATTTGCTTCATCAGTTGTAGGTGCCAGGGTAAACCAGATGGGCGACTCTAATGTTAAAACATTTCGTTTGTTGAGATGAAAGAAAATGAAATGTTTTCACATTAAAATCGCCCATCTGGTTTACCCTGGCTCCTACAACTGATAATTCAATGATGCAATACATCAAATATTTCCTTTCGTATCATGATGCCACCTTCAAATTCGAGTAAAGTGAGTAAAAACATTTCATATGCGTGAAATCTTTTTAGAGTGATCTCCCATGGTTTGTAGATAGCTGTGCACAAGAAGTCAGTTGTCTTGTGTAAATTAACTTAGTATGTCTAAATCGGTAACATGCAGCACATACTTTGATGTCGAATATGCCTGTGCGAGGTTATGCAAATCAAATACAGGAGTAAACAGACGAACACTATCACAATCACAAAAGAATAACATCCTTAAATGGATGGCGACATTCAAGCACATTTAGTCCAACAACAATGGTTTGTCGCACTATATTTCTGAATTAATTAGTTCTTCATTAAATTTTCATGTCGTAATATCCTATTGTTAGATGTCTGACTATGGCACGGTCTGTCGATAAAATCAATTTTGAAATCATCGATTAACTGATATGCCTGTACATCAATCAAGGGTAAACTCATTCCGAACATTGCGTGAGCTCAAAACCCCTTAAAAACGCTGCCTTATAGAAAATCAAAGAAATCAATATTGGATTTCTGAAAAATATCAAAAACTGAAACCATCTCGGCTTTTCGAAGAAAGTTAACCAGCTTCAATTTTTTAGAAGACCATGTGTCGGTTTCATTTCCGTTTAAACGCCTTGCACTAACACAGTGCCTATGAGAATAAAAGCAATGTAGAAAACAACATTTAGAGATGAATTGTCTTGAAATTTCCAGCTCTTCTGTCAATATTAGCTGGCTGTCGTTGCTTGTCTAGTACGAATTCAAGAAGAAAAAGGTTTTCGGTTTCAAGATAGATTCCGATGATATCAATTTCAATATTGTCGCTGTTATCATGAACAGATGAACTGTTAGTTGTGTATTCATTCTTCAACGCGGACATGAAGTTCGTGGATAACAGTGCCGATTTAAAATAAATCACAATCCATTATCTGTCCATCTCGTACAAAATCAACACACTGAGCGATAAAAGCATGCTAAACATTTGCTCACCTGTATAGAAAAAGCCGCCAGGTCTTGTGCAAAGACAGTTAAAAGTGCCGTTGTGATTTTGGCAGATGGCTGTATTCATGCAGGGTTTTACCAGACATTCATCAATGTCTTTAGAGCAGTTTTGCCCTGTCCATCCCGTTACAAGAGTCTGTGAAGAAAATAAAACAAAAATGAAAGATAAAAGCAGCATTTAATGAATGCCCACAAAAATTATTTTAATATGCTAATTGTATATCTCAAATTTACACCTGGTATGGCTGCAGCTTTAAAAAGGAAGTTGTGACGGTGTTGAGACATGAGAACTGGACCTGCAAATGATTCCTGATAGGATGAAATGACATCTATTTAGGTCACCTCCATTTTTCAGCTGATGATGAAGGATGTAGGTCAAAGTTCAATAAGTTCATTTTCAAAATGCAAGCTTGTTTGATTATCTTCGCCGTTGATATTGACCATTCTGCCTCACTAATGATGTTTCTGTGCATGCAATAGAGTTCACATGCTTCCAACGAAATTCCTTGGCCGGCAACTTCAAATAGGGTCTTGTGCACAGCAGATCAGTTTTTATCTGGGAATCAATGTCATCATTTTTCACGCAGTTGACTATTCTCGATCGAATCAGCAATCGATGTATTTTGCAAGTGAGTGTAAAAAGGGTTTTGGCTCGAAAATAATTGATTGGTCTGTGTAAAAGCAAAAATATAGTTGATCAAATTGGCCGACCTTCGGCGTCCATCACCTTCTTTACAATCGATAGTCAAATGGTGGTCTAGGTGTAAAAATTTGTAAAGAAGTGAATGATATTAAGCACTGCGCTGCTTGTTGAGTGTGAGGTGATCAATGTGAGATGGATTTATTTGCGTGTGGGCTAGCCTAGAGCGGGCATAATCCTATCCCAGCCATTGTATGCAATGGTAGGAAGCGATAGAGATCTCTCTGTGGCTTGTGTGATTGGCCAAGCTGCTCGTATCAGAGAACCCACGAACCTCAAAGGTCAGATTGGAGGCAGGCCTGTCAAGTGAAAAGTACGTATCTTTAACTCATTTTTCTCAGTCTTTAATTCGTCAAATGGAAATATTCTTCTCACCGTTCTACTCCTCACGATCTAAATTTGCTGACTGTGTACGTTCAATGTGGTGTCAATGTTCCGGTTTGTCAGAATTCAGACATGAATTTGCATTACGTTTAACGGAAGCTTCATCTTCCTGCCCCTCGAGACTAAATCTGGCCGTGACCATCAGTGTTGAGGAACATCATTTCTAGACCGAAACACACAGACAAGGCAATTTATCTCTGTGGAGTGTGCAGACTGTAGCAAGGTTGTTCATGTCTTCTATTGATTCTGCGCTTTATGTGTGTAATAGTTTTGGCTTCAGTAAATTCGGTGTCTCAAGCTTAACAATGAAATCGACCTGAACATCCTCGATGCTGCCTATGTTTCTATGTTTAGTTTTTGATTTTCTCATCATCATTTTTACCCAATGAGGTACTTTCCTACATCACATATTTTCCGATCACGTGATGCTCCATGAAAACCATTACAGCGTTGATATTTGGTTAACTTTCCCCATTTATGTTTCAGATCAGTTGGAAATGAAAGTCACAGATGGTGAGATCAACGACGACATTCACATTGTAAAACAGCAGATTGTTCAATCATTTGAAAGCTCCGATATGGAGAATTGTTTGGGAAGTTTTTATCAACATGTCAGCTGTGTGAGAAATAAAAGTCTTAACGGGGATGTGTTGAAGACATTTCCAGTCATCTGACCTGCTTGGGATGCGGGCTGAAAGAATATATGCGGGAGGTTAAAGCCTTACACTTCCGCATGATACAGCACGACTGAAAATACAGTCAAGATAACATGTGCAATCTCCACTAGCTGAAATTTTTCGAGTGCATGAGCAACAATTATTCAAAAACTGCAATCGACATATTGTCTAAGTGTAATCTTGATTATTTACAAATATTTGAATTACTGATTTAAAGACATTTGACGACATCGTTCATAGATAACAAGCAGTCCAGCTTTCCAAATAACTATCCAACAGCTTAGATGCATATATGTATTAAGTTTGCTTTGAATAAATGAACCCAAGAATGTCCTTTAAGCTCGGTTTAGCGATCTTAAATTGTGTCTAATTATACATTAATATGCTGCACTAAAACCTTTGAAACACCAGATGGAAGCGTTGTGCTAATATTAGAGTATCTACGGATAGCATAAATTGTTACATAAGGAGGCTTGCTCTACAGATTGCCTCACCTTTTTTATGCAATGGGGTAGCTTGACAATTGTATATTTACTGAATATTTTTATCCGGGGCCTTTTGACACGATATCACTTTGTGATCTTCGCAGCACAGTGGCTGAGGCCCTGATGGAGGCAAGGTCATCCATACTAAAAAATCACTAAGCTCTATCTTAAGCTTGCATGACTATGTCAGCACCGTCGAAGTCCCAGTATACAGAAGCAGTGACATTAAGCCATCATCTTTACAACCCTGAGGTTCATAGTTTTCTATTTCCTTCATCTGCTCGTCAAACCAAGTCAAAAAACGAAGTTCGGCCTATCATGCGAAGTTCTTAGTATAACGAGGATTGCTCGCTATGCTCCGCATCCTACTTAGTGCATGTAGATTAAGAAACGCCAAACTCTTGCAATCTTTCATCAGATGACGCATGGATTCCGGAGCTGGTTTGCTCTATCTTTGGTACAGTTTTTGCTTTATTTTCACAAATACTGAACTTCGAAATGAATCTCGGAAACTAAATGTCAATCTCGGTAAGTTTCTACATTAAGCATTGTTCACGATTTTTTAATGTCACTTTGCACTTACCACTCCAGAGCTAATGTCAAACAACCGATAAAAGATGGTCTCATTGATTGTCTATGATGATGTCGGTTTCACTTCCGATATCCATCAATTTGAGTTAAAATTCAAGCTTCGTAAATGGTAGTTAATATAATAAATCCATGTGTCGATGGAGTTAAATTTTCTCGTAATTGATGTATAATTTACAGAGCCAGATTAATAGTAATCTAATTATTGATAAGCAGTATAGCTTTGGGAAAACATTGATAACTAATGGTCTTTAATTGCCATTTCAGTATGTACGGGTGTTTTGATTTGTAAAATTATCACTTTGAACACACTTTTTACTGAATGACCGAACTGTAATTCAACACAAATAGAGCACAAAGTATAAATGCACAATTGTAATAAAGCTGTGGGCAGCAACTTTCGAACAAATTTGCATTTAGAATGGTGAGCAGCGATTTTCAACTGTATCATAAGCAGAAAATTTTGTAAATACTTTTGATAACGAATTTGTTTAGTTCTTTTTTACACCGCTTTTACCGCATTTATGGCACTTTACCGCTCGATTATCAAAGAATTTGATAAGACAAGATAAATTGATAAAATCATTTTATAAAAGCCATTTGATAAATTTATCAAATCTCAGCGATAGAACTTATGTAAAAAATATTTTGGAAATTGCGATACAATTCTAATCTTTTTGCTAAAGTGCCAATGTGCAAGTGCCAATGATTTGGTTACTTCCTCACTTTTGGTTGACTCCTTTCGTGCCATTATACCGCTTGACAAGAAACCTGGCAATTGATAAATTTATCAAATCTCAACAGATGTAAACACCACGGTCATTTGGGCCTCATCAGTCGTGGGCAGGTTCGAACCAGCGACGTTGGAGCTACAAGACGTGTAAGCATACCCTCTAGCCACAAGGCCACCGAAACATCTATTCAGAGCGTGAATTAGCCAGGAGGGCACTGCTTTAACGCAAGCATGTAGAGGGCAAACACCACGTGACATGTTTCGGTCTGTTGGGCTTCATCAATCGTTGGCCGACTTTCGAGGCCTGAACATGACAGCCGAATCTCTCACTCGCTTGAAAAGAAATTGCTTTATCTACGTCAGATTTCGAGAACTTCCAGTACTCATATAAAGATTCTCCTCAAATTTTCAAGGCAATCAAAACTACTTCTGCCTCAGTTTCAATCCCTTTGATCTCAATGTTTTGACAATTAGTTGCTAGTGTTAATTGGGTTAAATCATCTCAAGCCTAAATTCATTTTAATTGCTGACTTTGAGAAAATGCTTTCTTAATGGATATAATCCTATCAACTTCTCAATTGTCATTAATAATTTTCGTCAAGGTTAAACATGGAATCGCATATTAAGAAAGTACCGTAAATTCAATCAATAATTTAATCAAAGTATAAAATACGGATTTGATGATGATTGCAATAGCATATGAAACTGCACTTACTTTGGTAACACCATTCGTCCCCGTCCGAGAAATAGTTGTGGAACATTGACAAGTGTAGCCCGCTGGTACACTTGTGTTCAGACTGCACGGCTTTGAATTAAGACAAGGACTCGGGTTGCAGGCGTCCTGTAGTGAAAAGTTTTAATGAATCGCTTGCGTTTCATCAAGTTAAAATAGGTGCATCATTAATAGGGTTTGAGTTACAGAACAATGACTGTGCATGTCACAGAAGTTAAAAGAGTCGGCATAAAAAATCAAAAATGGAATTATAAAAGCTAGAAATTATCAGATCATAGGCCTACTAAGTTCCTTTAAGACAATCCTGACACATAAAAATGGCACATAGCATTTAGAAAATAATCTGTGTGAGAACAAAGAAGGTTTGCCAGCAATGGTGAGCTCTTCCAGCCTAATTGTGCATTGATTGTCGGCCAAAAGCGATCGGGATAAGCAACGCATTAAAGCCACGAATAACTTTCTGGAAATTGCAGCCCTCACTTCGGAAAAGCGGGATCTAGTCTACATTGATATTTTTCCACCAATTCGTGAAAAAACATGTATCGACTCCTTCCACGATTATCCAAAGACACCACCATTGGTATGTATTTCTACCCGAGTTCTGCACAGTTCGAGTCGTTTGAGGAGTGCCTACGACTTTCAGCGCTGTCAAGGAAAGATCATACTCGCTACGGAAGTATTGTTAGAAGTAAGCAGGTGTACTACCGTGAGGTCAATCGCGCCCGGTCATCCAAGACTGCAGTCTGCACTCTGCAGTCTGGAGGCAAGATGTCGCAGGTCGTCTATCATCATCTGTTAAACCCTAGCTAGCGCCCCTCTCAATGCTTGGTCGCAGATTTGCCCAGTGGCAGTTCTCGCTAAGTTGATCTCTGACAGTATTATGCCTTGAAATCACATTCGGACTTCTCTTGCACGTTAGGGTGTGGAGTCCAAATGAGTTCAGTGCTACGACCGGGCACCTAGAACAGCAGCTATCATCTTTAAAAAGATGGATCCCTAGGTACTATTTTGCCAATATCTGATATTCGCTAGGTGACAGACGTAGGCCCAAACCTGGTGATGGTATCGCAGTTATCCAGGATGAAGCATCAGAGGAACTGATTGAATTCAAGCGCACTGCATGCGCACCATTTGCTTAACTTTTCATTGAGTTGAGCAATTTTCTATCTATGACAGACGGCACTTTGCGCTGGTTGGGTCTGGAAGGTAAGAGACTACTTGTATTGATTTGCTCTTTTTCCTCCATAATTGAGTTGAATTGGTCAATGGAGTTTGCAATTGCTGCAACTCCGTTTATTAGTTATGTTCAGATATTTTTCGCGATATTACTTCTTCCAAATTGGTTGATCGATATACACAAGCGGTACTGATACTAACTGGAAACATGAACGCATCTGGCTCATGCGCGATATTCAACGCCCATGTCTTGTATTGCTCATCACAAAATGAACACTAAAGATTTACCGGAAAATCTGCCAATATTTCAATTATTTGCAATTTGAATGCTCATTTTCTCATCTAGATTCCCGATTAAATATTGCAACGACAAGACATCTTTAAAACCGAAAATTATGTTGGGTCGATTTCTCTTACAAAAGCCAGCAGATCTCAGATTTAGGAACGGAAAGTTAACACAAGATGTCAGACACAACAGTTACTAACACCAATAGCTCAGACAAGCTGCCTGAGTGATGTTGATAAAATCACACGATTCTGGCATGACCCAAATGACCTGAATTCCTGGGATAGAATGTTCCAAAGGTATTTTTTAAATTGATCACGCGCTGTTTTATGAAGAAACTGAAATCTGTTAACGGTGTCGTTTTGAATTTTGAATAAACAATGGCCGTACTGTAAGAAGCACGCATAACAGTACCGCCCGGTGATTCACACATCTGAAGCGAGGACCACACCCGAGAAATGACGTCATCACATCACGTGACACTCACCGCGGCCCTCCGCAGACGAGTTTGCAATTGTGATACTGAAGCAGGAAGCTCCAAGGGAACTGGAAACGGGGATGAATCTGAAAGAAAAGAAGAACATCTTAATTTGAAAGAAATATTTTGTACTTTCCAAATAGATAAAAATGAAGAAATAGTTAGTGGTCTCCGTGGCACAGCACCGGTAGCTAAGTGCTTGTCCTAGCGATCTTTTGGTCAACCCCGAAAATGTCATTGGAAATCGGTAGGAAAAGCATCCGGACCAGTGTCCCGGCCAGGGATTTTCATCAAATTTACGCCCCACCCCAAAATTTACGCCCACTGTAAATAGTTGAAATTTGCCAGTAAATCCACTTATGTTCTTCATTGTGAATGATTTCTCTCTACTGATAGCCAATCATGTCGTGTGAAAACGATTGAAGAAAAATAAATAACAAATTGCGAAATATCAAGCTGACAAATTCCTCCAGTGTTACAAACCAGTAGAGTTAGAAACAAAATGAGATACGATAAGTTGTTAATGACGATCAAGAATCTCGATACATCTGAAACACGGATCATGAATTGATTGGACACTATCATATATTTTAACACTGTTTGATGAATCCTTGTGCAAAGAATTTCTCCTCTCAGAGACGATTTTAATGTAGCATACTATACTATTGGACTATTGGCCTTTTAGATCTTAAGTTCAAATGTAATCGAAACTCAATATCAACAACTATTCATGCATGCACTTTTCTTAGTTCCTTGCTGACTACATATTGAAATGAAAGATTTTCAATTTGACAATCGACATTCATAGATGAAAAGATGTCTGATGTTAGCCGATATGTTTGTTGCAACGAGCGACGTTGGTTTCCCTAATGTAACTGACAAGATTCGATTCGGCTACATTAGCTGTCCCATGGATTTGAACTCCAGTTCTAAAAGCCATGCGCTGATCATCTGTATCTTAGAATATTTTCAAATATATATATAAGTAAAACATATGCGAAAAATGTGTGAAAATATCTTCGACCATCCCATTGAAGGGTTTGCTGTGATAAACATTTTACTGATTCTTCTAACAAAAAGTAGAAGTGTGGTGGAATAAACAATGGATACTGATAAAAAATAGAACTTTCCGAAATACATGACATTTAATCTGAGTCAAAAAATGGCATCTCTAATTGTAAATCATGAACTTCTCGGGTACTAGTCCAGGAGCTAACATGAAGTTGTGAAGGGGGCGTCCCTGAAATTTTCACTTGGCATTGTATATATCTCTTGACTGCTACAAAACTGTACGGCTGCCGGATCAGATCGCCATCTGTCAACAGATTCGATAGAAAACCTTATGTATTTCTAATAGATGATATTGGTGATTTATCGACTATTTTGCGGACAATTTCGGCTATAGACCTGATCCCAATGAGCTGTTGACTACAAATTAAGGTTTAAGAGGTACGGAAAAGGCGCACATTTTTTTTGAAATTTCTACAGTGTTGTGATCTAACATCAGAACTGACAGATTGAAACAATGACCAATATCATCGTTATCTATGTTCAAGCGCATTAAAGATTCAGGCAATACTACATCACATTCACTGTGAACTAGAAACATGAGCAGGAATCGGGAGGTCAGGAACGTTTATCGAACTTGTACCACTCTCTTTCACCGATCCTATTGCAGGTCAGACAATTTGAAGTATCATTTGCATGCACGCATTGATAATTATAACTTTTTCATGTAATTTTGTTTCGGACCTCTCACATATTAGAACTTATTAGCTAGGCGAGAAGGGTATCAAGATTATTAACTATCAATAATCAAGAATTTATAAATGCCGCTTATCAACATTGCTCATTTTGTCTTAAATGATTGCAAATCTAGTTGTGCATGACATTCCTGTTAGTAATAGTATTGGAAAATACCTATCAACAGTATTAAATGAATTGTCCTCTCCTTCCAGACATAGTTATTCTCTTCAACGTCATTATTCATGATTACAAATCAATGTAAATATCTCACTTTTGATTTCATTGTCATTCTGTAGATATGTCATTTTATGAACTTCATGCTTTTGTCATCATATAATCTGTCATACTTCTAACTTGATATGTTCCAACCTGATCTATAAGTGTTTTTCATTTATTGGAAATATTCTGATATTCTGATTGCCGTTCAAGGGGCCGCCGAAGGAAAATTAAGCTTAAGTATACCAAGCATCTACAGGACATGTTCTTTCGCGTGAGTGGTCAGTTTTTATTCGAAACTGGTGACAGCTGAGACTTTCTATTTTTACTCATCCCTACCCCTCCCACGACACAAAGCCGTACTAACAAGCTAGGGTTGGGACAGCCTTCACACACACACAATTCTCACCAGGTTAGAGTTAGTAACCTCTAGTGAGAGTGGTAGTACCTCCCGCGGACAAACTCGAACGCCGGACCTTCTGCAATTTCGTACCGAGGCGCGGCCCTTAACCAACTGAGCTATCCAACCACCAAGTAATAGCTCTTGTATAACCCACCACAAGTGACAGCTCTCATTTGTGTAATGACTTAACATTTTCATAGAAACAGGGATGTGATTCTTCCTTCTTTTGAAGGAGTTCCTCCGGCGCTCCTATTCTTTATGCTTCCAACTATTTCTGAAAATCATCTTGAAATGACAAAAAAATTTGTCAAACGATAAACTTCATCCATTTTCTCAAAAATGCCTTCAAGAAGATTAAAGACACCCTCCTGTTGCTGAAAGGCGCCCTCATGAAGCTCCTTTAGTGACAGATTTCAATTGTTCTTGAATGAAGCGATTAACACATATCATGTGTATTAAAAAATAGAACAGTGGTATGATTTGACTGCGACATTCTTACTGATATGCATAAGATAATAATTCTCAAAAACTTTATAAGGTAAAAAAAGGCAAGGCCACTTGTGAACTTGAAATCAAAATAAATTCATGATCTGCACATCACGGTGAAATTGGCGCCCCTTTCATAGGAATCTGGCCTACCTTGGCGTTTCTTTCAACTTTCCTTTCGGTGTTACCCTTTAAACGGCAATCACATCCCTGCATAAATTTAAAAAAATTCCGTTCTGGACAATATGACTACATCTGTATGCTCTTGTACTTCGTCGATTGTTCGTTCAACTGTAATTCGAAAGTCCACTCGTGTGAGAGCATGACCTACAGATGCTTTCGAATATACAAATCACATTAAGGAAATACCTCTTCAACTTTTATTTGTACAGTATAGTAAACAACTCAATGGAATCGGGTCTATAACCAAAATGTTGCAATTTATCTATTGGAAATAAATCGGTGTTTCTCGTGCGACCTCCTTCCATTCACAAGTTCGTTATAGATCCCGGACGAACAACTCATTATTGGTATTAAATTGCTAAATGACACATGAGCTGCATTAAAAATCAATTTATTAAAGTACAAAAACAATGGTAAATATGAGTCCTGTACAAAAACATGCACAAGAAGCTTTTTCCTATTTTAGCGTTAGTCACACTGGTGTTTTTATAATTGCCAAAAACAATTTGGTGGTCCTCTTTCGATCAAAATTTCCTCAGCACATTTCATGAAAAAATCACATAATTGTTTATGACTTACATATTGCTTGCAGCATGGGAACTGAAGAGATATTCCCCAAGAGCAGTTTTTCACTATCTGTATTACATCCCGACGTGAAAATATATGCGCCCATGTCTGCTGATTACCTACCTTAGTTTATCATGGCATTCCGAGTTATCATAAGTTTGTGGTTCAATTCAGTGCGTCAGGAAATTGGCAATATTTGACCAAATACGTAGCGCAGCTTCACAGACAATTTAAGAGAAAAGGTTCAACAAGTCATCAGTGCTGAATACATGTCTTAAATACCTAAAACAACATGTCACAATTAGCAAAAAAGGATTTTATAAGCGCACTCTTTCTCAATTTTTTTTCTTGAACAACAATGTAGAGCGCTTTCATGACGTGTTTTGATTTTGCTATTGATGGTGTTCGGGTTTATGGATGCCCCATTATATTCTATCATAATGTCTATTTACGTTATTGATACATTTTCAGGTTGATGATTTAGATGCTGAACATTCATTCTCCATAGAATAGGGAAGAGTGCGGTATTATCGGTAACCTGAGTTTAAGGGGTTACATAAACCACCAATTCCGCTCAAGGATCAACTTTCTTGGCCTAATCTATTGCTATGGACACAGACGCAAGGTTCTGCATGGTATTTTCCCATAATACCCGTTTCACTATGTTGTAGAAGAGCTTTCCTGAATAGACACGATTTTGCTATTTTCAAAAGTTCGCGGGTGTTATGGGCCACCTGTCGGGGTGTTATGGACTACCCATTAATGTTTGTTAAAAAAGCGACATTAATTAAATGCTAGACAAAAGTCAAATTTACGATGCTCCCTACACATAAGAGCGATTAACTTATTTGATTGACCTGTCAACCGGTGGCTAACTGGAATAACTTAAATTTTGACGAATAATTAAACCTTGCTATGCGAAGGCATGATAATCAAAGCTATTATTGAGAATAATCAGCATGAGATCTGTAGATATACACTGATGGAGATTGATTAATTCCAAAAGAAGTCAGCAAACTGCTTGAGACCGAATTACAATGGCTATAGCTGGCTATCTGCCCAAATTTCTGAACATCAGTTTTCAGCACATTAGATGTAAATGTGCTATAAAAACACTGACATGAAACAACTTGATGATTGACAAGATTGCCGCTCGAGATGGCAATCCAAGTAATTACGTGAGACAACACACCGCAGGCACAGCCCTCTGCAAATGCAAACTAGGCCTATTACTCCTATCACTATTTTTCACCCAATGACTCGACTACCTAGGCTTCTTGTTTCTTACATCGCTTCAACTTTCGATGACTTTTTACAACAAGGTACTGCAACGCATTTTCCTGTTAGCTATGAGTAGAATGAGTGAAAATAATTTTCTGGTGACTTTTGAGGTATTGCGGTGAATTGTTGGGTGGACCATAACTCCCCACTGTAAGTATACTTGCAAAATCAACTGTCAGTAGAAAGTGTGTTCAGCCAACTGTCCTTGTTTTCTCTAAGATGATTAACCATGCTACATCCCCACAGCCAAAGTCTCCATTGGTGCTCAAAGCAAGACTTGCTCAACATTTATAAAAAGAGCGATCAAATTTTCGTAAAAACCTAATTTGGGGTAGAAAAATTTTAAAAAATTAATTGCGCAGTCAGAGACACCAAATGTTTTTATTTACAATGTTTTCGTTCACATATTCTCGAAAATTGAGTTTCAGGTTATGACTCAGAGGAGGGGGGATGGCCCATAACACACCGCTCTCCTCTACGTACTCCACAAATTATAGATTGCAATTAACTGATTTATAAATGATAAATTTACGCCCTATTAAGTCATACATTTACGCCCACACTTCTCAATTTACGCACTTACGCGCAAAATGTGAAATTTACGCCGGTGCGCAAATTTACGCGCTGGCCGGGACACTGATCCGGACTAAAAGTACCACAACGCTCCAGAAAAGTCTGAGCACGTCAGCACCGTCCAAACCCCATACTTCATTACGTCTGACCCCGTTCAACGTGGACAAGGACGACAAACGGGTAAGTAAGTAAATGAGAAAACATACTTCATTTAACTTGCAAGAGTGACTGTGGATGTATTATTCTGGTGCTAAGCGAAAAAAGTCTATTATTCATTTTGGTACAATAACGTATTTCATAATTTTTACATTGACGCAATTATTGTTAAGCTTCAATTGAAGCTGTTGAAGCTGAAACCCTCATCTAGCCATTCAATCAAGCTTGATGAACAGCATCCAAGAACAAGTTCGTTCCCAAATGTTGCTCATTAGATCTGTTCTGTTTGACATGCATGACTTATGCTGAATGAAGTGAGTGATTTTTCTATCGACGATGGCGAAGTTTAGTTAATAGCGATCGTATATAAATCAGCTTTGGACAATCATGTAAAGCACGCAGTTCTTTGAGGCTTGTGGATAGCTTTTCCTAACTCACTAAGGAAATTTACAAATGCGATTTGCTGGCATCGCATGAGATGGGAGTTGTACTACAACAATTTCATTGATTACGAACTTTCATTTGGTCACATTTTTGGCCACTCTAGAGATAGCGCTTTCCATACCGGGCCGGACCGGTGCCATTCATACCGCTAAAAAAATGTACGCCTACTTTGCCATGCTATGACAACCCTACATGAATGTCGATTGAAGCTTCATCACTGACATAAGTCTTAGCATCGTTATCCAATTGTAGAGAAGGATGCTATGCAGTGATTTTTCACAGGGCTTCCCGTAAATGCATGTCTATGAGTTTCATATTGTTATTCACTCCAAATCTTTTATTGCGAAGTACGGCAACAAACAAGAAGGACCGAATCATTGTAACAGGCCTCAGCTTCTATGGGCTACATAATAGCTTAAATTGAATTGCTGGTGGTTGAACACGCAACCTAAAATACTTTGACATCCTCTTTACTGAATGTCACGACATCAACGACTGAGGGATGCGATTTGGGTCCATAATCCTTAGTTAAAAACTACAGCACAGTGGATTCGATTCCACGGAAATGTGCAATGCACTTGATTCGGCAATTTCATTCAAGCCTGCTCAAATCTCTCATTTAGTACGTGATAAAAGTTCTGTTTAAATTTGACATTAATTTGTTAATGACTGTGGGTCATCATTTTTTCCACTCTTCCATTGACTTTAAATTGTCGAATATGCTCGTGGAAATAGCTTCATAGAGAAAAAATTGCCAACGATTATCATGATAAAATAAATATCGGCGAGACAATCTGATGCAAGCTGAATTCATTAGGGCTTCGACGGTGATGTGCAACTGAAATTCGGTGACTTCTGAAACCATCGCTGTCATTATTAATCAAAATGATTGGTTCGAATTCTAAAATACATATTGACGCCAACAGGGTCGATATTCTGCGTCAATTTCCTTGTTATTTATTCATTATTATTGCCTTGACAACTGATGTGTGGTGTTGAGGGTTTGATCCTGCCAATTGACAGAGTCGCGTAAGTGGTTCGTAGTTCAGTTGGTTAGAGCACAGGTCTAGTTAACCTGGGTCGTAGGTTCGAATCCTACCAGCCGCACATCTTTTGCATGACAATTTGATCTATCGTTTATTTAATTTCATTGTTGTTACTTGCACAAAATCTGACGAACTTCAAGTCACTTCATTAGAGTTAATCTAAATTCATCCTACATTACGTAAGATAATGTACTAACGTCTCCTCACATCCAATGTTGTCGGGAATGAACTTAATTAAGACATTTGACTTGTGAATTGCGCAAGATTGGATGATTACTTTCATGTGAATGTATAATTCTAGCTCCAGTGCCATATGCTCTCAAGCGCTCAGCGATTGCAGCAATTTCAGAAAACTGTGATTGAAGGTTCTCAATGTTTCAGCATCGTTGGAAATATTCTTATATAAAATTGTGCTTAAACTGATAAAGGAGCATCCCACATCTGTGGGTCAAACAAATATACGTCGAAATCAAACTGAATTATGCTATGACCGACACTGGGATTCAGCAAGCATGTTTACTCCGATGAAATTCCAGATATGCATCGCAACAGCAAATCAAAATGAATGCGTTTAAAAATTTAACATCCTCATTCCAATGTGCGTAGGTCTCCGTGGCACAGTGATCAAGTGCTTCGTCGAGCTATCTTTAGGTCCAGAGGTCGAACCCCGAAAGTGTCAATGGAAGTCGGTGGGAAGAGCATCCGGAATAAAAGTACTACAACGCTCCAGAAAAGTCTGAGCATGTCGGCACCGTCAAAGGCTCCAGTCTGCCGGAGTAGTAATGCTAAAGCTTCATTCCAAAAGACATTATGTAACAAATTATATCATGAAATAGTATGAACAACATCTAAAACTGCTGAGAACAAAAAATGAAAAACAAATCCAACACTTTTGGATTATAATTCTGGCTCATCCAGATTCAAGCGGACAAACTTCGTTCACCTCGACTGCGTTATAAGCACAGAATTATAGTCAGTGGGCTCATAGATAGGATGAGTTGTATTTTGCATGCTTCAACTTTATAGGCTGATTGTTCGAATGTAGACAGTGTTGGCATTATTTTTCTATTATAAAGAAATGGCAACACTGTCTACACTAGAGCAATCAGCCTGTACCTTCACTGATGAATTCCGGTAAGAGGGTGAACTAGTATTCTCACGACTATCAGCTTCTAAATAAGGAATCTGATGGAAAGACCAAACTTGCACACAATTTTCTGAATTCTTTTAATAAATCGCGGAATCGTGGAAATCGAAACATTTTAAAGGAATTTGCAGTAATGCTCAAGTGACGACCGGCATCGTTTTTATTCCAGAAATGCATTGAGAATTTCTTTTTACCACTTAGCTAAGCCGTTCGTGCGCCAACGTTTTGAAGTACAGTAGTATGGAAGCTTGTCACTAAAGTGCACAAACATGCAAGGTAAGCGATCTGTAGTCACTGTGAGTGAACCAGGGATGCGGAGTCGGAGTCCTATCAAAATGACAGGACTCCGCATCCCTGGAATGAACAAAGTCATTCCTCGCTATTTTGAACCTTCGCTCACCTTGCATGTTGTTTATGTACTTAAGAGGTTATGAGAAAAACTGTTGAAGAAGTTTGAAAAGAACTATTGGATTTATTTGAATAAACTTTATATATTCGTTCTCCTTACATCTCAAGGATTCTGAAAATACCAAACATCAACATTTTTTACGAAAAAGTGGGAATATGATATTTTCAGTCAAAAGAGTCATGATTTTGTGATAACTTCACGATATCACTCATTTTTCCAATTTCACCGATTTCAATGACCAATATATCAAAAGAAAGCTCACAAAATGTTCGTTCTCCCGTGCCAGATTAATTATCACACTCACATGCGCTCTTATTTAAAAATTGTGATTTGTAATTTGAGCGAGTTTCATGTTTTGAGCACTACTCAGCAAACACAATAACGGATGAAAATCTATCATAGCTCATTTTAAAGCAGGAAGTGCAAGCTCTCGTATGATGTATGACACAGAATCGTGCGACACGACTGGAAGGCATGAGAAAAGATTGAACTTCGGCATAATTTGGGTGGTACGTTTTTCATTATCAGCTCTGTAGTAAACTGACGAGCTTTAGCAGTCTAATTCTGTGATTATAAGACAGAAGCCTCAACATCTTTCTAATAATGTGGACTACTACTGATTTGTTTGATTTTTAATGGTCTCCATGACTGTGGTTAAGTCATAGAGATAGATTCATTTGCGTGTGGGTTAGTCTAGAGAGAACATAATCCCATCCCAACTATTGTATGCAATAGTAGCAAGCGATAGAGATTGACATAGATATTTGTTTCTTTTTGGCTTGCAACATTGACCAAGCGCGCGCATTGCGGAAGTAGCTCGCATCAGCGAACACCCGAACCTCAACGGTCAGATTCTGTCAAGTGAAAAATGTATATTTTCAACTCAATTTTTCTTACTGAAAAATTCGTCAAATGGAAATATTATTCACAACTTTCGATTCCTCACGATCTAAAGTTACTGACTATGTACGTTTAATGTGATGTCAATCTCCTGGTTCGTCAGATTTGAGGCTTGAATTTGTATTACGTTCAATGAATATACTAGTTCTAGCTGCGACCATCAACATTGACTAAAACATCTCCAGACCCACACACGCAGACAAAGCAATTTATCTCTGTGGGCTAAGTGCTCAGTCCTGTCGTCCTGTGATCTTTTCGTCGTGTGATCGATCCCCGAGTGCTCGAATTTCGAAGGCATTCAAAATCTAAGCATCACACCGCTCCAGTTGACTCGAGCCATGCCAGAACCGTCCAAGCCTTTGCAGGGAAGAAGTGACAGCATGTTGTATTTTTGACGATTTGCATCCCGAAACCGTGTAAAGCTTTTTGCAATTAAATGTTAATTGCACTTCAGTCGATGAATCCTTTGCTGAGAAAATCAGACCATGCTAATAATGAGAACCAAACTCGTAAATATGCTATAAATTTCAATATTCTTAACGGAAATTTCACTCTATTCTTCTGTTTTACAATCAATGAAAGTATTGGAGTGCATCAGGTGATAAGATCTGACAGCATTACAGCATTTAGAGAGGAAATACCGGCAAGATGAAAGATGTTGACGACACTTAGCAGCCAGGAAGAGTCGATAAGATTTTGATTCCAACTGAAAACGCCTTGACGACTTCGGGTTTCACTATTCCTCCACGCAAAGCATACTCAGAGGCAGATGAACAAAATCCGTATACATTTGTTTGTCGACAAAAGAGGAGACGACAAGAGACAAGAGATGGCGAGATAACTTGGTAGAGTCGTAGAGTACAGTGAGTACTACAGCATTTATCCATATTAGCTGCCATGCCAAATTAAATCCGATTCGCCATTTTGGAGAATTAAATATTTAATCCAAACAAGCTGCAGAATTAATAATTTTTTGTAGTCTTCTCTTCAACCAGGGTTGGTCATCTTAAAATGCCACCCGGGTTTTTCTCGAGATTAATCGGGTTTTTTTAAAAGACCATGTTGAAATGGGATATATCCTAGTAAAGAATTATCTCGTTTGAAATCATGCAATATCGACCGGTCTGCATTAATATCAACGTAGGTTCATTAGAAAATGATAAATGCACTGTATAGGCTGCACATGAATACACAGCATGAATATTGATACTGTTTTTTCGTCGTTCAAATGATTAAAACAATTAATCATAAGCTATTCAAATGAGAAATCATGAACGGACTATTCATTTTACATTTTCAGCTTTTTCGTAGAAAACATGGATTGTTATCGTACTGAGAAAGTTATACAAAAGTAGTCAAAACTCCCCTTTTCAGTTTATAGGCCAATATAATAAAGTAAAAGTTAAAAGTATCAAAGAAAGGCATTCGGCGTCCAGCGCCTTCAACGGTCAATGTTTGGATGGCCGAAGAAAAAACATCGACCGTTGAAGGTGCTGGACGCCGAATGCCTGTCTTTGATACTTTTAACTTTTTCTTTATTATATCGGCCTAAAAACTGAAAAGGTGAGTTTTGACTACTTTTGCATAACTTTCTCAGAGAGATGAACTCCCGTCACCTGGTCAACTGCATTGTTATCGTAATCTAAAGCAGCTTCTACGGATGCCAAAAAAATAGCGCATAAATTATTCAATTCTGTGGAAACTTTTCTATTCCATGGTTAACAGTCATCTTAAATGGCGACCCTATTGAGAAGGTCGTTTTGTCCACTTTTGTTATCTGGACGACATGCTGTCTTCTGATAACGGTACGAAGGCTGCACTAACAGCGAGAATCGCAGCAGGCTGGAGGAAGTTCCGGGAGCTCTCAGGACTTCTAATTAGTATAGGCATTTACCGAAGATACAAGGGTATACTATGCCAAACCTGTGCCCGGAGGGTGATGGTATACGGGACTGAAACCTTGGCCATGAAGAAGGAAGGCGAAATGAGAATGGTCACCGCTGAGATGAGGATGCAAAGATCAATGATGGGAGTGAAGCGTAAAGACAGAAACAGCAACAGGGAGATTCGGGAAAGGCTTGGAATTGAAGGAATAGATGACTGTTTGGATTTCGAAAGATTAAGATGGTATGGGCATGTTCAAGGAAGACCAGAAAACAACACCGTGAAAGCAATATTGACACTGAAGTTCAACGAGCAGCGGAGGAAAGAGTATCCATTCAAATCGTGGATGGACACTGTGAGGAACGACTTGCGCAGAAGAAATATCGTGCTGCTTACATGACTAGTCAGTAGAGTGTTCAAAGTGATATTTAATGAAAACCCATCGAAATTTCACTAACTTGCTAATTTCAAATCTTAAATTTACCAAAGCATGACTGCAATTTCAAATAGGGAGTTGTGTTGATGTTGAGAGATGTGAACTAGGCCTGCTGATGATTCCTGATATTGGATGAAAATGAAACTATTCATGTCTGTTCTCACTGATGATGTTTTCAACTGATGATGCAGCTCAATATTCAATTATTGTGTCAAACATAATGCCAAATACAATTGATGCATAATGCCAGTAAATATGCATTCTTTAATTGCTTTCGAAACAAGACATCTACTCACAGGGTGTGAAAGATCCGATACCGGCAATCAAGATAAGTTATATATTCCATTGGAAGCTTCCTATACTTCAAACTGGCGCCGTTCTGAAAGCTATCAATAAGAGGCCTTATGGCTCATTACATGTAAAGTCAAAATTGTGTGTGCGATTATTCATTGAACATTTCTGACAGAATTCAAATTCATGACAGATGTCATAAGCCAGACCAGGTCATTCCGAGCCCTGCTGACTATCCCCTTGTATAACGAAAAACATATACCTCACAACTACACAACAAATCAATTAATGAGCTTGTAATCTTCATGCATCCCTCTTCACCGACTTGCCAAAAGTGATGTGAATACTTTCACAGTAGCATGGATGCTTCTCCTGTCGACTTTCAGTGACTTTCACGCGGCTTGACGATATGATTCTTCCTAAGATGCTCTGAGGATAAATAAAGTTCATTATTATTATTATTATTATCAAATGACACGCAGCATAGATGAATGGCCGTCAGATATATTTGCAGTCCCCACTCAATCTTGTTGGTTCCCATAGCTACACGCCTTTAGGTTGATCATTTTAGAGACTTTTCAAGTACTTATCATTGGCTAGATATTTTTGTAAAAAATCGCTAAATAGACACATGACTCACACCAGTTCACCATTCATGATATGCTATCGTTATACGAAATCGTTTCAGATGTCAGAATTCAGATTTGAACCTGCATTGCCCGTAGCGATGAACAATGATTCTAGTCAATATCCTCCCTAGACTACATGTACAGAAACGACGCATTTCACTTCGTTGAGGCAGCTATTTGGGCATGCTCTCCCTTGTATTAGGCAATGTATAATTTGTAGAACAAGCAGATAACATTGAGTTGTGTGTGGGATAGTGAGTCATTCAGTTGAGGCAATTAGTTCATCACTGATTATATAACGTAGAAATAAAGTTGCTTTATGCATTACATTTGCGTGTTGAGTGAGCGAACAAGTCATGTGTGTTGTTTTGTGAAATTAAGACATGAAGACATATTTTCTTATAGTTGCAATGATGTGTGAAAGATACATTTAGTAAATCCGATCTACAAACATCAAGTAACGTTTCCTGATGACAACCGCAAGTTAGAGGCTTCATTGAAAGAGCAAGAATAACACAGCTGGCAATGGACATTGCTGGACAATGACACAACATCAACAGCTTCGTTTATTCAAGTGCTATGTATTCTTGAATTTAGAATACATCATGATGCAATTAGTTATGTCTACAGAAAACAAAAGACATTGATGTTATAAAAGTATGAAGTAACGGATTATGATGACTTGGTAAAAAAATTTAGAAAGAGCTAAGAAAATGATAAAAGCGAGGGGATCAGGTTATCACCAAGCTGTATCTCCACTGTCTATGCAATACAATGATGATTTTAATTTCAACATTTCTACCGAAGCCAGTAATCAACGGCACTACTACCAGCAGCAACATATAGACACAGATTTCGGTGAACATAACAATGAAAGTTTTCATAGACTGTTTTGACGTTCGCACACAAATCGTATGATCGCACGGATATACAAGCACATGTATATGGCTCTGACGGTCCTACAATGCTAGTGCTGTGCAGCAAAATTGCCCACTCCTGCTAATTTTATAGTCCATTTCCTCTAGAGGTGGCTACAGGCGCTTTTACTTCTGTTTCTTTTTACATTTGTCTGACCATTCTTGCGAGACTGAAATGTTTGTTCAATATTAGTTTGTGTTAATAAATGTGCAATAAAGATACTTGCACCTTTTTTTACAAAACCGATCAAGTGGGCAATTTTGCTATACAACACACAAAAGTACGATTATAATAACGAGTGAACATCTTATAGCAATTATTTTTTAGCAGCATCACATCAATTGTTAGACAAAAATGGAGCAAGTCAATGAAAACCATAAAGGTTCTTACCTGAGCAGTCACAGACACTCCCTGGAATCACATTCTCGGTGAATGCATGTGCGCATACGGGACTTTGGAGAGTAAATGCGGCCCTCCGTATAGTGTCTGCCTCTTTGCTGTTGACTGGAAGGTTGAGATGTGTCGGCTCTGTGTCAGTCCGGTAAAGTACAAGAGTGACTGTAGAGTCCTGCAGATAAAGAGTTAACCTTGTCCACTTCTCCGTAGTGAGATTGGAAGTTGGCAAGGGCAGTGACTGGCTGAGGAAGCTCAATGATGATGGAAAGACTTGAATCTCGCCATATGGCCATCGTAGAAATTTGGAGGACGTGGAACACGGCAGGAAGTTAATATCAAGGATCTGCTGGGATGCCGCGGTGTGGAGGAAGAATAAAAGAAGCAAAGAAGGGTTCATCAGCGTCTGAAATATCAAGAACAATGCTGAATGACAGCGAGCATTGAAAAGTGTTGTTGATGATGTGATTACCAGGCAACGTGAACAAATTCATTCGGGAAGATGAATTTCCCAAGTTCAAACAAATGTTTACTCACCTTACTAACATACACGACCTGTGCTCGTAAAAAGCAGCACTTTAGCACACGGGAATCTCCCTTCTGAAATTTACAATGAGCATCAAATTCAAGCAGGCAATCGCATGTAAGTTTTCTGCATGAAATATCTAACATATCTTAAACTGATTTACATAGGATGACATGAATTTATGAAAAATTTAATACATTTAACAACAATGAAATAAAATAAACAATGGATCAAATTGCCATGCAAAAGATGTGCGGCTGGTAGGATTCGAACCTACGACCAAGGTCAACTAGACCTGTGCTCTAACCAAGTGAGCTACGAGGCACTTATGCGACTCTCAATTGGTAGGATCGAACCCTCACCACCACACATCAGTTGTCAAGGCAATAATAATCAATGAATAAATAACTTGTCACAATTATGACCGTCGACATTAAGGCAAGTAGCGGGGATCGATTGTCCACCAAAGCATCTTAAACCATGTCGTGAATGTAATTAACAACAATGAAATTAAATAAACGATAGATCTAATTGCCATGCAAAAGATGGTAGGATTCACATGTTAGAAAACTGAATCACGAAAATCACAGAGGCTTGAAATGGAATTATTTACAACATCATCCAAGTAAAAAAAGTCGGATACAATCACGCTTTTAAAATTCTGTGTACATTTTTCGATGATATTTCATAGACATAATTTGTGATGTGACCTTTCCGACGGACTTAGCGGACGTCAAACGAGTGTAAATGTGGGCTTAAAACTACTATATTCTCCTGGTTGATCAAGTGGACCAACGGACACACGCTTTTGAAGAATTTACGGAAAATGAAAGCCACTGCTATTATATGACAGGATCATTTTGAGCACTGTCGTTTGCTTCCCCTAAATTTGAGCCAATCTTTGTATTTGAACATTTATCAACCTATAAAACATCATCAAGACCAATGTAGTCAAATGTAACTATTTCCGTCTTCTGTTTTTATCAGTTCAAGCAAATGGTTAAGTTTGAAGTAAAATGCATTTTGGAAAGATATTTTCTGAGAATCAACACTGTTCAGTACGCTGCCTTCCTTCTTACTAAGTTGTAAAACTTTTCGAGTAATTAATCAAAAGGCCAGGAGGAAATAATAAGAAGGCAACAAAGTCAGAAATTTCGTAAGATTTAGGTTTAATGGGCATTGAGTTTATCACTTTGAAAATTAGATACAAAAAAATTGAAAAAAGATAATGACATTCCTTCTTTTACATATTTTAGAATACATGTTGCATATATCAACATCGTTCCTATGTTAAAACTTCCACCTCATTGTGACCGATGCTGCAGAGACTGTAAAGAAAAGCAGTGTGTAGATACTGTATCTCAATTAAAGCCGCTGCTTAGCAATTCTGAGCAACTCTATCAATATTCCGCCTGATATCTCATGCTTTTCATTTATGCGTACATCTGTAAATTCCATCAAATTCACTGAAGTTTGCTTTAAAAATGAAACCGGTCGGGCATGCCTACCATCGTCTTTTTCTTGACTATCCACGATTTTTAGACTTCAATCGAATTTATTACGGCTTCTGTACAGACACTTCTCATTTAAAAACAGGGTCATGGATTGTTTCATGAAAAAAATTGGACCGCTGAGAAACACTACTTTTTTTAAAAAAATAAAGAAGAATCCTACTATGTAGGAAAATTATGCACTAACAATGTCATTTATTTCAACTATCATCACATCAAATTTCTTCAAAGCCTTGCGCATGAATGGCATAATATGAACATTGAATATGCACAGTACATTTCTTAATGCAGCTGAATTTGTTGATTGGAATTCGTCGTCCAGTATAATAGGTAGCCCTAATAAGTGTCGATTTTTGTGTCAATAGTTGTGATGGTTTTGAGGGTGATGTGTTACGTATTCCCCCGTGTTCCCCTATTTCATGCACATGCATTTTTCATCATGGTCTCACAGCTGTTCATGCGATGCCCTCTGAGAAAGACTGAGAGTAGAAACATTGGGTGCCTTGTAAATATCGCTGCTGAAATTTTTGATGGTTAATACAAAATCGGGAGAGCAGAACAAAGGAGTTTCGAACCAATGCGTTTTTCAGTACAATAGTTAATGGCAGCTGACGGGAGGTTATTTAATTTCATAATGAATCTCACTTCCGGGTGTCGTCTCCCTAAGGAAAGATTAGCTGCTAAAAATATGTACACTTTATTTGCTAAAAGATATTTACAATTCCGAGCTTTCGCGAGCCGACTCGCATTGTCAAGGCCTGTCAAACCGTGACAATGCGAGCCGGCTCGCGAAAGCTCGGAATTGTAAATATCTTTTAGCAAATAGACTGTACATATTTTTAGCAGCTAATCTATTCTTGGGGAGACGACACCCGGAAGTGAGATTCATTATGAAATTTCAGTACAATGTGTTTTTGCGCTTATATTTCATTGTCTATTTCATTATGTCATTACAAAACTGGTCTCTGCCTATTTCGTGCTCAAAAGTAGCTCTGTCATCTTTAGACTTTCTCTTAGCGATTTTGTTCTTTCGCGTGAGGAATGCGGCGCAAATAATAAAAATCAGCATTCTGTTGATTCTTATATTGCCACGAGGCCTTTCGTCGACTCTCTTCTGGTGGCTACAGTCGATACATTAGAAACAAATGAAAATGAGACAATGATATATATACAAGAAAGAATGAATAGCAATGAGTGATAGTTCGCTAGCGCCAAGGGAGAGACAAAGTCACTGTTGTGTCTTTCTGAACGCACAATGGAGGTCGCAGTGACGTAATGTGCGTTGCCTCGAGATATGGTAATAAGCGAGGTCTTTGCGTCCGAACGATGACGTCGAAGAACTTGATTCTTTGGCTTGCATTATCGAACAAGCGGCACTCACTCGCGTGTCTCGTCACCGCGCTAGCAGGTTCGGCACTGCTTCTTGGTCGTCGGTTGTGTCCGTCCATTAACCAGGCCGGCAGACGCTCCTTCATTCTGGTCCCCAACCACCGTTCTGTGCGTCTGATGTAACTGCTACCACAGTTGCACTGAAATCGATAAACGACATCGGACACACATTCGGGCGGCAGGGGATCCCTGAGAGAGCGCACCGGCAGACACTGGGTGGTGCAGAGGATCCTCGGCTCGACAGCAGGGAACGCCAGTCTCGTCACCCGACGTACTCGGGCCCTCACATCACTGAGGTGTGACATCACTGATTTTGTTCTTGTCATCTTCTGACCATGATAATTTCTGCACTTTATCTTTCCGCGTCCTACTTTATCCTAGGTAATCCTAGATAATTCTTTGTGTCTTTAGGATTGTTCGCTTCAATCACAGAATCGCAATTATCAGCAAATTCACACCAATACGTCTTTGCTTTTGCCAATGTCATTATGACTTTGTACCACTCAAGAAGAAGAGTTAAGGGTCAGTAAAGCAAATCGTTTATATCGACGATGATTTACTTGTTTATTCAAAAGAAAACTTTTATGTTTAAAAAGAAATTTCACGACTTTTTCAATAACTCGCATTTGTGAAGATTTCCTCGCTTTAGTTTTTCAGAAAGCATTTCATTGAAAAGTCTGCACCATTTGATAATATCTAATGACTTGTGAACGCGCGACATCACATTCTTGCAGATGGTGATACTCATGACATATCTCCTGCACTGCACACACGAATGTTAATGATCCGATCAGCACATTGCAGCAAAAGACGTTATCAATACCAACGACGCAAAATAGATCTTAGCAACGATATAATTGACTTTCTTTATCTACTCTTCAAAATGAGACTTTCCATGAGCAGCGGCTTCTTTGTGTGACCGAAAAATCGGCCTTCTTGCTTGATCTGATGTCAGAACTCAAGTTATGCCAAGTGCTCTCATGAACTGTCAAATTCTCAACTTTGTGTACCGAAAGACTATCGGAATAAATAAACAGATCTGCTTTCAAGTAGAGATGTTAGAAAGCGTCTTCAATGTAGAAATGTTTTAGTTAATTACAGCTACTTTGTTATGTTACGTTAGTACTATTGTTAAAGAATGATTCTGATTACCTGAAATGTCTTGCGCCATTTTATCCGATCAATCACATTCCTGTCATGCATCGCTTGCCTGATCAACAATGACATACAAACAGCTACCATTGTTGTGATTAAGGGGCACATCATCGTATGAAATTGTACAAGTATTCATTATTCCTTCGAGTCAAAGGTTAAAGATGTCTGACTCATTCCTTTTACTAAATATTCTATGAATAGAAATCAGTCGACATGATATTGCGATTATAAACATCATAATTGTCTCGTTGATAGGGAACTGCAACTGATAGTGATGAGTGCTTTTGAACTAAACAAATTAATCTCTGACCGTTCATCTGATTATGATAGAACTCCAACATTCATTGTCTATTAAAGAAGATTTCTATCATAATCTTGGGGCTACTAAAGAAAACAATGAATGGAAGCCATTTAAATACGTCACTAAATGCAATATGTATTATGAAAATGTATATGCAATATTAACAAATTAGTAAAATAAAAGTCAGACTGACTACCAAGACCATGCATTATCCTTTCTTATTGACAAAGAAAGTACAAAATCAAGAGAGCGAGAATATTTCTCTTGACATTGGGACAATTTGTTTTAAAGCTTTCTATTTAATAGAAATTTAATCGCGAAAAAATTATCCCGTTCAAACTTTGTAAATGAAGTCGAAATATCACAAAGTAGAAATATCACATTAGACTCTAAATTTAATTCATACAATATGTTTCAGCCAATACTTCTATCATAAGATGCGACGCTGGAGTTGCAGATACGAAAGTGAATACAATTTAGTGACCCATTAATCATCTTACATTCACTTTTCAGACTCAAATAGGAAAACTGCTCAGAAGACGGACATTGGTCTACGGATTGAGAAACGCTTTAGTTTTCCTTCAATACAAACGCAATCCAAAAGATAATGCCGCTTTTTGATGAGGATAATTGTTCCTTTTTCCGTTGGGAATGAATCTTGGACAAAATTACTTCAAATATTTCTCGAGGTTGATTAATTGATTGGAATAATTGATAAATATATACTTCATAAATGTAAATTAAAAATTCAATCAATGATGGAACGAATAAAATTGATTTATTCTCACTAGCTGTCATTATACAATCATTTTATTTTTGACAAAAGTGTCCGAAGAATTCAGAAATAAGATAAAATGAATAAGTGAATCTCATTTATACTTGGACGTACATTTGGCGAATGCCTGTCTTACATGTGAAGAAATTTTATTTACCTTCTCTCATTGTTTTGTTCAGGCTTTTGTGCCCAGTGTTTTGCAAGAATGCACTTAGAACTACGCATCGAGAACACATGATATTGAGGACCTCCTGGTAGATCGAAATATGAATTCTTGCATCTATTTATGAGTCTACACTTTATGAGTTTACATATTCTCGGTAGTCACCTTATATAAATACTGAATGGAAAAGCAGATGGTTTGTTTGCACACAGCTGAATTCCTAATATGTAACAACACACACTAACAGCTCTGAACGAATGTGATGTCCGTTAATAGCAAACGCATGTAATGAATGCATTTTTAATTTGATGATGAAGCAGTGACTGATAAGCTACTCAAGCGTCAAGAGGGTTGTATTATTTCAATACATTGGCCACTTTATCAAACCAAAAAATCTGCAGATTGACGTAAAATTTGAAAACATAGTTAAAAAACTGATATTGAATTAAACTCAAGATGTCCATGGTTCAACTTCGAAGCCTTATTCCTCTGCTTTACTCTTGAAAGTTCGGTTAGAAAGCCTGGCTGAAGAACCTGCCCATGGTTCTATGACAGATGCGTCACTATTATGCAAATACTTTTAAACACTTCTAACCAAAGTTGTAGATTGGAGTTACATAGAAATAAATTGGAAAACTCATTTGAAATCAAAACCGTAATTTGAAATGATATGCATGCAATGTTGGCTTTCATTGTTCATGAATTTCAAGATGAAGCTTCCTCTGTAATGGCTCGCCACGGGGATGCTGATGATGACAGAACAGCTGAATGTTGAAATAACACTTCATTTTTGAGTTTTCGATGGCTCAAAAATCAAAAATCAACCAGATGGCTTGCCGAGTGAGACACCTGAGTACATTTGTTTTCATGGGAAGTCATTCAGCAAATTCAGTTTTTAAGAAATTTAATGAGCATCTTTTATACAATCGCAATCAGCAACATAATCTACGCCGTATTTGGATTTTATTTATCTTAAAAAATCAAAATCATAACGCATGCACTTTTATGACTGAAACGAGATACGAAATTAATTAAGTTTTTAGCACGGGGCCTTTTGTCTTAATCTCATTTTAAATATACATGCACATAAAATTATAATTATGATAACAAATACTTGAGAAAATATAGAGATACTCTCATACATGAATAATTATGAACCACGGACTCAAGATGATAAATCTTTATGAATTTTTCGTGGTTCTTTCCATTCACAAAAAATCAAAAGGGTTTCATTTTTCAAAAATACCTACAACGACAAAATTTGTCCAACGAATTTAATGGCTACAATATTATGAGAGCAGCATTCATTTAATTCAGAAGATATCAATCGAGAAATCGACCATCCTTATGCTCATCTGAATATTTGAACCTAATGCCTTAGGATAGTTCCCAACGTTCTACAGGAATTGCATCAGCATACACAGAGGATGAGGTCAACGGTTTGCAGAGAGAAATGAAGGTTTGGTAGTACTCTGGAAAGCACTGATATTCCCCTAGATGACTTTGGCAAGTGTAGAGCAAATCAAACCATCATACCTTAAAATACTTAAGACTAATTACATCACATTCTCAAAACAGATAACGACAGCATTTCAAATATAAACAGTATATAAGTTAATCGTGTTATAAATGCATTTTCATATAATTAATAAGTGATTAACTCTGACTGTCTTGTCGTTGTTAAAGCTTAAATTAAACCTAGCACGTGTTGGCAAAATTTTGAGATTGTATGAGAGCGAGATCAGTTAGGACTATCAAAATTTGCTGCGATTTCTGGTAAAAAAGGATTTATTTCCTTTACATCAGTACTGAATACTACAAATCATTTCAAACAATTGACATGCCACAATCGGAATTTTTATATTCTTCCATATTAAATTAATGTTGGTGTAGCGCAGATGAACAAATAGTTTTACAATGCGTACTACATCAACCTAATTTATCATCAGATGCAAAAAGTATGGTTCATTTCAAAACTGAAGCCTCAAGATCATCTGTAACATTTCACAACTTTATAATTCAACTTAGATAACAACCGAAAACTCTCATGAGCAGCTCACGTTGAGAACAGTTTGTCACGAAAATCTTAATTAAATTCTGACTAATAACGAATTGTAAAAACATAAATACTTCACGTGTGAAGCCATAAATCACTTACATTAACGTCAAGTTCACTCTTACTGCATGACAACTATTGTCTTTTCAGAGATACGTTATTCTGCAGACGATATGGGCATTGGAATCATTACAATGTGAAAATCATTTGTTACAACCGCGTGACACTAAATGTAGGCATTTAACGATCGCATGTTCATGTCATTCCTTCTAAATTCTTCTCTTGATCAGCTTGAGACATGATCTATGAAGATGCATTATTAATGATGCGGAAATAAGAATTTGCATAGTAAATCTACCACAGAATAATAAAAAATATACTGTCTTTCCTCCCAAACCGAAAAGTGACGACTAGAGACAAGCGCTCAGGCTTTAGAAGGTTCAGCCTTGCCCGAAATGAACCCCACAAACGCTACCGAATTTTAGTCGTCCTTAACCAGAAAAGCTAGCATCGGAAAATCCAAAACAATTACTAAAATAGTCTAAGCATCCGTTCAGTAACAACTCTCATTATTCAATAATGTTTACGACAGCAGATTGAAGCTAGCCAATATTTTGATTGATGTTAATTATCAGCGCGATTAACTGGCTAATTTTGATTAACCGCGGTCAAATCAAATACTCTCACATTATAATAAACTAGGACTTTTGCTCGTACATCCAAAACCAAAACATGATAGCTAAATAATAAACAAAGATTTCTGTAAGTCTTTTTATCTTGAATTGAACAAGTAATTGCAAATACCGTATTTCTTCGAATAATAGCCGCCCTTGAATAGTGGCCGCATTTTTGTATGACAGTTTGTAATAATAGCCGCCCTCGAATAGTGGCTGCGGCTACTGTTCGAGGCAACGGCTCTATAGAACTTAGCAATGCCGTACATTTACAAATGCACACACATTTCCTAAATATCATAAGCTTTATATAGATGCATAATATGACTTGATCCTACCTATTTCTATAATTATTAGGCCTAACGGTTACAACATAAAAGCCTATATTACAGTGTACGAATATACCAACTACATGTATATGTTTAAAATAGGATGAGGCCTATTTTATGGCCTTTTAAATTTGAATTTTAAACTATGTATACCGGCAATATGCGTAGGCCCACAAGCATTAATCGACTTATAATACTTATAGGTCCTATCTCTGATCCCAAGCGAAAGGAAAGTACTGGATATCTGCACACCCAATAAGTTCTGATCCTGTACCGCAAATTTCGATGAATTTCCGTTCTGGTTATCCATAACATCAGCGCTTAAATCAAGTTATATGCACGCACATTATTTATCAGTTGGTCAGCAGGTGAACAAAGAAATCAATTTCAAGTAAAAAATTTCATCTCATCGCATCAGTCAAGTTACTGATCATGGGACTTTTTAATAGTAGCAGCCATCAAATAGTAGCCGCACCCGAAATATACAGTTTTTTATAGTAGCCGCGGATACTATTCTAAGAAATATGGTACCTTGAAAACTAAAAATATAACAGTGCCTCTGCATTTAAATTTTGAAGAACTTTAATGGTATCATTTTGAGTGCTGCATCAGTATCATATTCAACGCAGACAGTGTGTGTGTGGGGGGTAATGTTGCCATGCCTTGAAGGAAAAAAGTATAATTATATTTTTGTCAAATAATCAGACATTGCTTATTTATTCATTATCAAGTGAGTGGATATGAAAATCATTTGCTGACAAGCAATTTTCAAAGAAAGTTAAATTCAAAACGCAGCTTCCAGGCGTTCGAAGCATCTCACTAGAATGGGAGTGATACAATTATAACCGCTTTGATCTGCTCTCTCTCTCTCTCTCTTTAGGGTACAATTTTTTGCCGTTATGATCAACGTCGGACCATGAAGCTTCAGGAGAAAAATGTTCGAGTTCGAGAGCCACAAATGGACTAACATCAGTATCAGAGGGAAAATACTTGTTCCCTATCTAAGGGGTGTTCGCTAACTTCGACGCGGATTTCGAGACATTATTTTTCAGCGTCTAAGTGTCTATTGCAAAGACTTGAATGAAAACTATGCCATTGATGTCAAGTCTCGTCGTCATCATCGAGTTCAATATCGCTACCATAGATATCTAATTTTTAATTAAATGAATCATGTCTGTCTGCTGTCATTCACGCGATGCCGTTTCCTACACCAACATCACCTCGATCACCGATTTCGGCTGCTGAAAGGACTGTTGTTCATGTATTGGTACGCCACTATCGATCGCAAGGGATGTCAGTTTCAATCATAAAGAAAAACCTGCTTCAGATTGATGGTTGGAATGTTACGGAAGGTGGAATAAGAAACACGTGGAACAAGGAGTTGGAAGAGATTGTGGACAGAAGGGGAAAAGGTGGAGGAAGACCATCACGATCACCAGAAACGAAGAACATCATCATCGAGAATCAACAATATTCGATCTCCACCATTCAAAGATTAGTCAAAGAGCAGCGCGATCAGACCATCAGCAGGTCAACAATCTCAAATGAGTTTAAGCGAAATGGTTTGAAATCTCTTCGCTACGGATATGTGGGCGCCTTAAAAACGTTTCACATTGAAAATCGTTTGGCCTTTGCTGATCGCTTTAAGGACAAACCCGTAGAGTTCTGGGAAAGATGCCTCTTCACTGATGAGAAGATGTGGGAGCTGGACTCAGGAGGTGTGAACCGACAAAACAAGCGTCTGCGAGCCCATAGGGCCTCTGAGGTTCCACCGATGGATAAAGAACAGTATGCAAGAAGATGGCATGTCTGGGGAGGTCTGTCGGTCAATGGGCTCTATAACCTTGTTTTCCTCTCACACTCGGTGGATGGCAATTCATACAGAGCTCTTCTGATGGACAACATGGACAACTTCAAGCAGTTATTCCCTCAATAGAACACCATGATATTCGAAGATGACTGGGCTCGTCCACACACAGCTGAAGAAAGCGTGAAGTTTAAAGAGCAGCATTTTCCGAACTTTTTTCGGACACGTCTTCGTGAGAAGGAGCATGAATGGTATGCCCCTTCAAAGATGGATGACTTATGGCCAATTGAACGAATATGGCGCCATCTGGTTAACGTCGTCTTCAATGGTTGGCCATTACCTGGGTCTGATGATGAGTGTAAAGAAATGATTCAGTCTGCGTGGGACAATGTCTCCGTGGAGTTGTGAGTGCGACTTATCCATGAGATTCCGGCCAGACTTCATCAGATTGCCAACAATAATGGCACAAAAATTCATCCGTCTTGGCGATGCAAAACCTCACAGCATCGGTGCAGGTGCAGCATTTGTGATCCGCAGGATTCTAGTGATTCCTTCACAGAAGATAGTGAACTTCTCCTGACGGAAATTGAATCTCAGGAATATGATAGTGAATAAAGCAAAGCCAACGTGTCTTGTTTTTGTTTAAAAGAAATTCTACCTGATCATTTTGCTTTTATTTCGCTAGTAGGGGTCACATACGAAGGATACAGTCTGCGAAGTATATTTCATTCATTGGGGAAAACTTCAGGGCGTTAGAAACTTATGAAATAATTATCTAAAAACCGCGTCGAAGTTAAAGAACACCCCTTATATGCAAAATGAAGAACTTTTAAGCTTGTTAGGTCAAAATTAACGGCTGCGCTAGCGAAAATCACCTTTACTTAGTTGATTACTTATTAATTAGCCTAGTAAATCCCTTCACTACATCGATTGTGTATATGAAAAGTTTTTTTGGTCCAAAATTCGATTCGAGTTAAGACCAGGAGAAAGAAATATGTAGCATCGTTCAATATAAGCCGCGGAGAAGCCATCAATGGACGAAGGCTGTCCAAACAATCATTGACTGGGTGACTTGAGCCAGAGATACTTGGGTCTAGGCCTGCTTGAGCCTGGAATCCAACAGTTCTATCGTTCACTTTTGGGTCAGGGTCTGAGGCTGTAACCATTCAGACCCAAGCATAAAATACATCATTATGGAACATTTTAGTGTATTGATGGTCATGCTTAATTATCCTATTCTAGTTGATATTCCCTTGCCTTGAAATTAAGTCATTCAAATGTTTTGATTAGGGGACGTGCATGACATCGTCTGATCTTATCAAATCTATGATGCCTGCTTATTAAGGCAGCATATCTCGTTTTACCTTGGAATCTCAAGTTATTGCTGCAGATCATTTTCGCAGATCACAAAAATCAGACTCGTCTTAGTTCAGGGTACTTAAGAATAAAACGATGAATGAATTTTTGAAGATGTAATTTATATCACCTGTGATACAATATCTTTTGGGATTATGGGCTTAAGTAAATTTCTGAAAAATTGCTTGTGTTTTTCTGATTTCTATTTGTGTCAAAATTAAAAAACAACACAGCATTTAAAGAAAACCAAATTACAGAATGACTTGACTGATGCTCAAGAATTAAACTTGGATCTAGGTTAGGTTGGGTTGGGTCTAGGTTCGAGGGTCTTGAGTCTATGTCCAAGATTTGGACCTAGTTATTATCTCTGACCTGAGAAAATTAGGAGCATACAGTTATGGATCTAGTCATTTTGTTCGACGCGCCATTTTCTTCGACAATACTTCATGTTTCAATCTTGTGTATCATGCATGCTGATATAATTATCAGTTTCAATGTTAGTAGAGGGAAGTGCAAACTAAAGGAAATTTCATAGAAGGCACAAACCTCCATATCTCAGCATTGTAACTTTGGTTTGAATCTTGGCAGAGTTGCAAAGGCAAAGAAAATAAAGCATGTGCTGTGGAGAAAAAGCCCTGCCCGGCCATAACCATACTGTCTAACTATGCTGCCGGCAAAGCAACAAGGCCCATAACTATACATATGTCATTCCTACGCGCATTGAGACCACTATCGAAACATGGGAGATCGAGAAATTTTGCACCAATCTCTCAATTATTCAATTAATGATGTTGATGTAGGCATATAATATGGAATGAAAAATACAATTTTAACATGCATAATATCACTACAAGCAATGAAGTTCCCTCGCAATCAGTAATAGCTGATCAGATCACCGGTTACGACAAACTAAATTTCCATGTCAAATGCCATTAGGAAAATTAATCAATTTCCATGATGCCGACTGCATATTCATGGATGAATTTTTATCTTTTGATTATTAACTTGTCGCGGTCAAAAATATTTGTATCAATTTTACTGTTGGAAGCATCGTCTGAGGACGTTCAAATACTGGTGAGCATCCGACATTTATGCATCCGCGAGAACATTTTGGTGTTTGACATAATCAACAAAAGAATGTTTAGGAACTTCCCTGAACTATGGTGACAATGTTTGATCAATGTACTAGGAGAGATCGCTTAGGACCGAAGATTCACTTTGGAAATTGCAATGAAAATCGTATGAGAATGAATTAATGCTTACATCAGGAATCTGGAAAAGTCGGAAATTTGCCACTCCTCTCGTATTCCTGCTTTAGTCTCACTCCAGAAGCTTGTGTTTCCCACTGTTACACTCGACCGCTCAAACGTGCTACGCTGGAGCTACCCATTCCTGATATTCTTCCCATGTCCAGGTTACTTTCTGATAATTACCGGTAATGGCAATCACCATTGTAAAGAGACGACTTCATCATCATTGTCACAACCCTACTTGCAAGTCACAGTAGACTCAATTTATGGCTTCCGTGACTTGGTCATGAGGTCAAGTCACTGAGAATGTCATTGGCAGTCGATTGAAAAAAATATTGCAACATTAAGGAGGACAGAGCTTTTATTCACGATTTGTTATCATAAAGAATTTTAGAAACAATGTTGTCGTAACAATTTCAAACGAAGTAAGCCAAATTGTTCAATAAGTCTATGACATGTCGGAAATGTGTCACCATGAGCGGCATGGACCTGCAAATTAGGTACACCCAGAAGCCAGACCATGATTTAAAAATAAAATTGTTACCGATAGTAGCTTTATGTCAAATGCTGTGGCACCAAAAATTCCCTTCCTTTTCATAACATTTTAATACTCTACCATTTGATCTCTTTAGTCCCAAAATTGAAATTTCAACTGAATTTTGGGTATTAGAACAAAGGTATTATAGAAAGTATTTGGATATTAAAGTACTTGGTATCGCGGTTCATACAAGTTAACAGAGAATTTACATAAAATTCTAAAACTGACATAATGAGAGATTCCTGATCAAATGAATGTAGCATTTCGGGTTTATATTTAAGTGTGGCGCTTGAGCACGATGGCTCCGAAAAATGTTTCAAAGTGAACAGCATGAAGCCAAACGCCTATTGACTGATAAATATAGAAAACTGCAATAGATGAATATCGCTTCTTTAAGCTGATGATCTGCGGGTTAATAAATTTCTGGTTGACGGGAGGAAATTTGCATTCATGAAGGAGTAATTTCAGCGATGAAGAATTGAAAAATTTCAAAACGCATTTATTTGTCGGCATTTGTAAGTAAGGAAAAAGAGCATTCGCCGTCGCCCTTCAAGTCAATGCCAATGCCGCGCACTGGCATGCCGGAGGATTTCGGAATTCCTAATTTCGAGCTATAACTAAGGGATCAGTATTTCACTGCTGAATTTATCAACTGAATTATGGGCAGCACGCAAAACAATGAACATTCGCGTGAAAATCAACGATTATTTGACTATCATGGCCATTATACAAACTTGCCTAACATTTGCAGATTGCAAAACACAAGAACAAACATGTACACAATGCAGACGGGTTGTCATTTACCATAACAGCGAGTCTGCATCGGAAATCTGACGAATTAGACAATTCGCTTGAATCCAATTCACACGTCTGTTCATTAAATTTGCAAATGCGGTGGACATGAAAAAAGAGATATAACGAAGGAAATGTTGAACAACTCGGTCTTTAACGATGACAAAATTCGAAAAAAATATGTGTATTATACAAATATGATCATGGCAGTCAACCGTATTCCGAATGAACGCGGAATATTTCATGGTGAAATAAGTCATTAAAGACATTTTATGTCATTAGTCTGAATTTTGTAATATAAAGGAAAGACATTAAAAGGAAAAGTCCACGCATCCGGAATCAATGGTCAGGCCAAATATTTTCTATTTTTCGCGGCTGTGCTAAATATTTGAAGGCCTACTAGCACCAGCGAATTATGGCATCATATTTTGAGATCATGCAGATTGAACGCCGCTCTTATTAAAACTTGACCAAGAACGCCTAATATCTTTCTGGAGGAAATAATAGTCCAATATGTCTCAAGCAATTTCCGCAAATTTTGATGTAGTTACAACGCAGTGCTTCAAATGGTGATTAAGTGCCTACTTGCGACAAGTAAAATTTCGGAAGGTAACTACGCTTCGTCATTGATGACTATCAGAAAATGTTTTTCGCAAAGATCTGATTACATGAACCAGAGATGGAAATCGGCCGAGATTTTCGGGCCGGTCCGGCGGTCGACAGCCTCCAGAGTGGACGCCGAAAGTACATCGGTTTCACACCAGCAACAGGTCATTAAAATGCTGATGAGGCCAATATTTTAAAACCTTTCAAACTTATGAATCAACAAGATCCAATAATAATTATTGAGGCCCAGCTAGCAAAGGTCTACGGAAAAATCTTCTGCATGGAATAACATTTTCACTTGTAGGCTTAATAACATACCAAGCGTTACGCAGATGAGAAGGCAGCAATGAAGTTTATGAGGGACTCTTCGTGCGAATGCTTTTCACTGATAGGAAAAGAGTACAAAACTAAGATTATTGGTTCTCCGAAAATTAATATGATTAGTATACGGTATGGTTAGCTATATTTACCATAGAGCTAATTGTAAAGCAATCTGCAAAACCTGATCATTGTAATTTCACTGAAAAGTATTTTAATATGGTCTCAGACAGGGATTATCTACGATAAATCCATGTCTTAAACAAAAAGAGAAGCGAAAGAGTGTCATTATGTATTTTTTCAAAACTTAGGGCCTGATAATATTCTGCAACATCTATCTTCGTCTAAAATGTGTTTAAGCAAGGTCAATTTATGATTATTGTCATCGTATGTAGTATTTCATCAAGATGAATAGGCTACATACCGATACCCTGTTATACAAATTGTAGTGAAAAATACTGCAAAATGATTAGATAGTGTATACTATATATGCATTTCCTTCTGCTATACGAAATCGTTGCTGTGCTTGGCATTCGTAGACGCAGAATAGATCCATTAGACAAAGTAGACCCATAATTAATTACACATCAGAATTTTCCTATTTGATTAGCCCATCGATATTCACAACGTATCAGTTGAATAGACTGAACACGCACAGAATAACTAACAAGTTATAAAAGATTTTTTGAATAAGTCAAATAATAGTTAAACTGAGTGATCAAAAGACGCTTTTCAATCAAAGAAATCTATTGCTAGGTGATAAATTTGCGCATTACTTAAAACAATAAATCGGCCTGTGCCGGCCTAAAATACAGGCCGGACCGGTCCGGCGGCCAGTTTCCATCTACGACATGAACTCGAAACTACCGCCCTCCTACTGCATCTTAGGAGTCACTTTGTTAATATACTATAGTTGATTATCAAACTGTCATTTTGTTACCGAATCCATCTTATCAACTAGTACATGCATGTGCATGTAGCAAATATAACCAAACGTCACTTATCTTGCAAATAAGCCATCAGCGAAAACTTTGCAACAAAAATTCTTTTTACTTATTTAGGACAGGATCCGTTCCAGTTTATAACAGGCGTAGACAAAAATGTCCCAACTAAAGGCTTAACTTGTAAAGATGCAGCAATCCTGTCAATAAGATCCTTGAAATATATCTCTGAATATAATGTTCTTCTTCCTTTGACTCCTCGTGCCACAGCAGTCGTCTCTGGTTTTCCACTAATATTGCACTGATGTATCCACTCTGCGTCTCAGAATGCATCGAGCTTGAGGCTATAGGTCCACCGAATCTTCCCGGTACTTGGAGGAACTGAGGTCGGTTAGTGGCGACTGCACGAGCTGGAGCTTGCAGGAGTTTGGTTGCCGAATCAATCCTGTGATCATATTATTTCTGCAACCGACGAAGGTCTTAGACTGAAAACTCATGTGCCAATAAATGTACATGTTTTATCCTGCACATCAACTCCGGCTCGATGGCTCCACAACATCTTATTAATGGGATTACATTTCTTGTGTGCTTCTTTTTCTCCGCTGCCTCTATGTTTTATCTTTCAATGTTCTGAAGCATCAAATTCATTGTCATCAAGTTATTATCCTTTATTGCTGTAATTGTTTCTCAACTTTCTATAATGGTCATCTGTCGGCATCTTTCCTCTTTCTCCTTTGGTACTTTCAAACAAGCCTTGGAATGCTGCTTGGCCAGTGAGACTTTTTCACGAAGACTGCCTGTGATTGGTACAGTGTGGCAGAACTGATTGTTGGCAATTAGATCAACACTCACACGCTATATTGATCCAAAACAGATGTCTTCATTCATAAATTCAGAGATTTTGTGGTGTTTTAAGCGAAAATTCTATAGCAAGATATCTTGAGACGACAGTTATGAAGTTAAATTTTCTGCATATCTGGTATACGCTCAATTTTTCGTATCATGAACTTGAGAATGCGTTTTCAAATTAACTTAATTAATGGTGAAAACCGCTTGTAAGATGAGAGTGCATTCATTTGGCAGATCACATATCGCATTGATTTAATTTTTTCGGGCGATCTCGAGTATTGAGGAGCTGCAGTAAACCATCAACTGTTCAAGGATGATTTGGACAACGCAATGGTACTGTACCTGCCTTTTTAACGCATGGAAAAACATTGTGTTTTTCTACATCCATCAGGGCCGCTGCATCGTTAGCTGAATATCAATTCTTCTAGAAGTCTGCAGTCATCGGAAATTTGTCCTCTACAAGACACGACATTTTTCAGCCATAACACGAACACAAAAGGAAACTAACACGACACGAACGCGAAATCTAAACAGCCTACGCTTAAGCACGAAATTCATTTTGCGAGCAATTCATCTAAAACATTTTTTCAATGCAAAGCAGTAGTTTGCAGCAGGGGATTATACCAGCTTGAAGGAATTAAAGTAATTGGAAATAGAATAAAAGTTGAGTAGTTTCTGTCAAATGGCTGTAGACCAGTAGCCGATCCAAAAGTAATAAGAAGCCGCTTATAAAGTTATGCTGGACTGAGAGATCACCATTTTCGGTCATGTAAAACCCAGCTGTTGTAAATGCACATCACTTGCAGCAGAAATGGCTGGATTGGCGATTATGCCTGGACGAGGCGTGCACTGCTCAAATTCGGGTAATGGGCAGTGCTCTCAGTCCAACAGTGGACTGAGGGTCCGCAAAGATGATCGTGATTCGCCCATGTAATGGTCTTTCAATCTAGCTGTGCACAAAACATTGAAGGAATCTCTGTTTTTTTATCCTCCCATCATCGTGAAAAACATGCACAATGTATGCAAGATAGCTTGTCTTTAGCTAGAGCAGGTTAAGTCATCAAATTATCTCGATTCAAAATTTTGCACTGAATCCCTACCAGCACGAAAAAACACGACTGCAATTGTCAAAACACGAGCACGAACATGAACACGAATGACAAGGTTCAACGTGTTCGTGTCGCGCACGCAGACCTCTACTAGGAATTACTGTTGCATTTCTTCTTTTTCGCTGAACCATTTACAGGAGGCTGCGATGAAAAAGAAGCTGTGACTAAATGATAATATAGTGAATAACATGCTGATTAGTTTTCCTTAGTTTGCCTCTTCATCCTGCAGGGCAGTTTTTTCTATTAGACAGCACAGGTTCTTTTAAATGTGAGAATATTTATTTTATTTTTTCGAAGGACCGCAGCAACATTTTCGCAGCGAGCTCATTTTTTAGGAACATTTTCGAAACTATTAAAGCAGCGAATCCCCTTTTGAGACTTTACAAATGAAAAGAGCCATGATTCATAAAGATATACTAGCACGATATATACTACCTGTATACTATAGCTCACTGTATACTACTGTATGCTGTATACTCTGTATTATGCTTACTGTGTACTACAGCTCAGGTTACTGTTTAATTTTTTAAAATGAGGAAAGTATCTACATGTAATTTTACTCGACCGCTATCTTCAAAATAAAACAAATCACGAGGAATGAATACCTACTCATAGTTTCGGTGTTGCCTTGATCACAAGCAAAAGTTGCGACAATGAACTCAAACAGTTAAAAGGAACACTGCATTAATAATGTTCAAAGTCGGCCATTTATCCGGCCGAGTGAAAAGAGGCGACCACGCAGACTTGGGTTCATTTCTCCAGTCGGGGAATCAAAAGTGATGTTGGTGATGTGAAAGATTTTTGTTCTTTAGACTTTCAAATGTTTTATCATTTACATGTAAGTAACTTAAACTTAAACCATACCCCAACCTATGATTATGAAACATTACTAATATTTAATCAATAACAGAGGTAACTTAATTTCACATCTGTCCGTTCGTGAGTGACGCTGTGTCAATGGATAATCATTGAAATCGTGTGAAAATAGCATGTACGTGTAAGCTTGTGTTTAAAGTCTTGCCACTAATTGGTGAATCATTCCACGTGCCTGCAATAAATGTTGTTCTCTGGCGCCAGTAGAACAGACACTTTGATTGAAAAATGCCATTATTGACCATGAATTGGTGATACGACATCCGCCTCAAATTAATACACACTTGGAAAGGGATATGACTTTTGACTTGAATATAACTTCTATCTCTTTCTTGATGAAATTGTTTCTTGATATTTTATGTCAGCTGAATTAAATTCAACAATCAGTAATCTGTAAAGATCTTCAACAAACGATGAAGAAGTGGTGCCACATTTCCTTAAAATTTCCAGCAGTTGATTACTGACACCATCAATGATTGAAGCAATACTCAAATAGGCCAGTGTTCATGGCAGGAAGAAGAAAAGTTTATCTCTCTATCTATACTTGAATTCCAATTGACAGCATTCTGTGCATCCATGTCGAGTTCAATGCAGTCACATTGTGTGAATCAATTTCCTCAAGGGCCTTATTAAGAAACCACATTTCAGATCTAAAATTGTGGCCTGTAGAAGAGAAGATTCGATTAATCGGTGGATAATCAACATCTTCATGAATAAATCTAAATTATAAGTTAGTCTTTGTGATTCAAAGTCAATTAAACATGCTGCGAACTTGTGGAATTCGTTGCTGTCCCTCATTAGTTTGTATGAATTTTTCAATAATATCTTAACTTTAATAATTCAGAGCTTCAAAGCAAAAATAGAGCTTCAACTACTCTGGCGGGCATTGAATTGGTTTTATCTTTAGGAATCGAATCAACGCACACGTTTGTAAGAAGCTTCTCAACCTTTAATAAAATTACTGCGAGTTTATGATTTAGAAATATATACGCTCAGAAAATATGGAAATTCAACTTAAATTCGAGTCTGTCATAAGAAATTTGAGTCCAAAACAAGTATTTGAAAAATTTATCAGACTTTAAAAAACGAATACTAGCACTGCTAGAAGTTGTTCAAGAAAAAAATGAATAGAGTGAATCTGACAATCATTTCCCAATCAGATAAGTCACTAAAATATAAACTCTTGAGCTACACACACATCGTCATACAGAAGCATTTGAAGCTAGTAATCTTCTATTGTGAAATTTTGGAATTTGAGTCCTCCTGTTAAATTTTTTGACACAACACTGCCTAAGAGTTTTACCAAGCTAGTCGCGCGGAATGTCATATGAAAGATCTTAAACAAGAAGAAAAAGTTACCCTATTTATATTTTGGTGTGTTTTAACATATATTTTAAACGAGTTGGTCCATCGGTTTGTTTTTCATGCTCATTCAAGTTAGACACTCCATGGCCTCAAATTTCGTTTTGAAGAAAATTCAATTTTGAAGAGCCATCAATTGAATGATTATATGGTCTCTTTTTATGGCCTTATTAAACCTCTGTCCCTCTCTGTTCTTACTCGAGTCATTTACAGTCGTCGTAGGCATCGTACGTTGTCGTTAAGTGCTCTCTGAATTTCGTTTGTCTACCATCTTTGTTTGCAGTCATGGGGCATTTTAGCCTAGAACTCCGTGTCCATGGAAGCCAGGTCAAGGACTACACATTAGAGAGATTTGCATTCTATGTAATAATAATGAAGTATATGTACATTGAAGGCAATGATTCAGAGTGAACAGACGTTGTCATGAACTCATGACAACAGCACTAAGCGACTAAGACTGCCAGTGGTAGACAAATGGCAAGGTGCAGCTACCCAGACAGTGTTGGGCTGTAGTGAAGAAGCGAGTTACCATAGAGTAGGGACTCTATGGTTACTCTATGCGAGTTACTCAACGGAAAACAACGGAACTCCGCGGATTCGGGCGTGGCATACGCCACGGAGGCCAAGAAAGCCGGCAACCTCCCGGGCGATGCCAAAGGTCGAAACAGAGCCTGATGACCCAAAGATAGTTGCTCGGAAGGAGGGACAAGAGCACAATCAGTGGGGGAAATTGTGGTTTACACCACAAACAGGGCAGTCAGGAGAAGTGGACCTGCCGATCCTGTTCAGACAAGATTTGAGAAGGACAGGGCAGGGCTGGGAGCGGGCTCGGGGAAGGAGAGGGCGGAGGTTGTAGATCGGAGAGGACGACGCAAAGATATTTAATATTATAAAGGGCTAGATAGGAAATAGATGTGTTTTTACTTTGTGTGCAACGAAACCAGTGAAAATCAGCTGATATTGCATGAATTTGAAAATATTTGTAAGCGAGCGACAAACTTTCCTTTTCAGTACCTCTTTTTAGTAATTACAGAACCAAAACGCGTTTTAATAATATATCAAGGAATTTTTATACATGTCTGAAAATGAGCCGCGTCTTTACTTTTGATCATGCAGATTGTTTCTTTGTAATAAGTACGAAGCCTGGCTGGTTGTACATGTACATCGTTGCAGTGCCCACCGTTGCCCGGCCACGCCAAACGCGACTGCCAAGTTTGTCATCTAACGTGTAAATGCAATTATGCGGTAAGAAATTACTTGATACAGCAGAAAAAATATATATGAATCATCAGAAAAATTGATATAAAATTGGCTTAATCAAATAAAAACGAACAACGCATGTTATACAATGGACATTGACAACATCTTTGACATTGACAGACATCCGATGATCGATTCCACTTGGACCTAAAATGTCCTCTGTTAATTATTTGCAATACATGGATCCATGCTGTAGTTTCAGCCTGGTGAATAGCTCGAAGAGTATTGTTGACATGGTTGAGCCTTATTAATAGCCAATTGCTCAGTGTAATCGGATTCTCACTGAATTTGTTAATAGTCATGAATTCTACAGAGGGAGTTGTGTGCTTATCAATACTCATCAGTCTTCATGAGAATATTTTTTCTTCCAAATTGGTAGTACTACACTAAATTGCTGTATTACCGCTCTCATCTTTAACAATTTTTTTCAGAGAAACTACTGAACGAATATTCTTGAGACTTATCATATAGTATCAGTGAATTGTGATTTACATCATGTGCCATTTCCAAGGCTTTTTGTTGTATTACACACCGTGCAGCCGACAAAACAGCAATTTCGCCCCATTGCCGTAATGCTTTTTTTTGCCACGATAAGGACCGTACTAAAATGGGTTCAAATTTAGGCATCTATTTCTCATCTAGCTCTTTTAAACAATTAAATATCTTTGGGACGATGCGAGGCAGCAGAGATGAGAGAGAGGGAGCCTCGGGCGGCGTGGAGACAAGCGAGGATGCGCGAGGCGACGGGAGGGAGCAACAAAGGGAGGGGACTGGCAGCGGCGACAGAAGAGGAGGAGCTGGGAGGAGAGGGAAGGCGACAGAGGACAACTCGATGTTGCAGGGAAGAGGCCAGAGGGGTCAAGGATAAGACGGAGACGGTGGAAGGGCGCAGCAGAGGGGGAAGATTGGTCGGAGAAACGGCTGGGGCATAGAGTATGAGCTGGGGGTGGTGAAGGAAAACAAAAGCTAGTTGGAGATGATCAGGTGGGATAACCCATTGGTGACGCCTAGTGATGCAAATGGAAAATTTTGAAATTAACTTTTCGGTGATCGACGTTTTTGCTTTAGTTTTGGAGAATTATTATAGTCGTTGAAAAGACTATATAATATTCAAAGACCGAAAACTTCTCTATCATCCATGCATGTTAACTTTTGGAACCAACTGCACCCTTTCCATGTCTATTTCAGATCTTTCCAAATGAATTTCAGACATTAAATGTATTTCAGATTTCTCTAATTGAATTTCAGATATCTGTCAGAAACTCAACTTTGAAAGGATCTTAAATTCAACTGGAGAATCTCCAATTCATCTGGAAATGTCTAAAATTCATTTAAGTAGATCTGAAATCGATTTGGAACTATCTGAACCATCTGACACTTTGATCTGAGCTAGAAAGATGTGTACGTAGTTTGTCCTCAACGAAGACATCGGACAATACGCCAGAAGTTAGAAGGCATCATAGATATTCTTCTACTCATCACAAATATCTTTAGCTTCCAAATATCTCACGGGTTTACAGTCTCTATATATCTTCCAATATGGTCGCTCATGTACAGATTGTTTCATAAAAAATGGATCACCCTTAAACATCGCCTTAACTCCAACTTTGTCTAACTCCGCCAAACTTGAACGAATTTCTCTGAAATTTGGAAGATATGTCAGTTGTGCTTACTAATATCATTGTTGGAAATTTCAAGCATGAATATTGAGTTGTTTTCCTGTTATAGATAAAAAAGTAGTAGATAATTTGATCTTCATTTAGAAATGTTACACAAAATCATACTTCACTCTTATAAAATTACATTTGTTTCCTTTGTTATGTAATATGTTGTTCTAAAAGCCAAAAGCTATCAAGCAAAACAAAAATAAAGAAAATCGGTCAATCAGAGGCAGTATAGCACCATTATTCATCAACAATAATGTAACTGCTACATGTGATTAACTGGACTTCATGTTCCATAGCTTCCTGACTTCGTTGCGGTGGTGTTGGCAGCACTCCTGATTGCTTTCAGCTAGAAATCTATCTCTTACTGGTTGAAAACAATACAAAGCACAAATGAACAATAACGAGATCGCATTCACAAAAGGCAGAGTGTCAGCCTTGCTAGAACTAGGCTTTTCTTTTCGAGCTACAAGCAAGCGACTAAATGTCCCTTACACAAATGTGCATCGATGGCATAATGATGATTTTCGACTCTGTCGTAAAGAGGGTTCTGGCCGTCCACGCAAAACATCCAAACATAGAGACCGCCTAATTTTGAGATTTGTTAAAGTTGATCCAAGTCTCTCGTTAACTGAGATGGCTGCACTAGACTCGTCTATTTCTAAGTCCACTATTCGTAGAAGACTTATTGAGTCGAATTTCAAGAGCTGTAAGAGGCCCTCTCAGATCGAATTATCAGATCAGCATACAAAACGACGTCTCGGATGGGCAATGAGTCATTGTCACTGGCGAAATCAATGGGATCGGGTTGTCTGGTCTGATGAGGCATCAGTCCGTCTGAAGGATAGTGATGGTCGATTGAGACTATGGATAAAATCTGATCAGGAAATTCCGAGACATTTACATCGTCCCCGGGTACAAGGTGGTGCGACTCTACTGATTTGGGCTGGCATTTGGACCAATGGCCGCTCTGAACTTCACATACAGCAAGGAACCATGAATTCTGAACGCTATGTGAATGTTTTACGAATGAACATTGGCCAAATGACAGATCAACTTGGTGATCCATCGACTTGGTTATTTATGGATGATAATGCTACGTGTCACAGGAGTAATAGAGTTAACTTATGCAAGTCTCAATTAGGGCTTAGGACATTATCTTGGCCAGCTCGTTCTCCTGATCTGAATCCCATAGAAAATGTATAGAGTATTCTAAAACGTAACGTTCGTCGTTCACTGCTACCTACAGATGGCGTATCACAACTTACGTCACTGTTAAAAAGAGAGTGGAGAAAGTTAGATCAGTCAAAAATCAACGATATCATCGAATCAATGCCTAGACGAATTGTTAATGTCATTGACAATAAGGGTAGGGCCACAAAATATTAGCTTCTTAAGAACCGTTACTGTATCATAGCTTATCAGATTATATAAGGACATTTAAATATATTAGGGACATGAAATAACATGAAAAATGCTTTCTGTATCATACTTATGTTTTATTTAGTCAAATTTTAGGATGACCCACTTTTTATGAAGCGGACTGTGTAATGCTGTGGTGGACTGTGTGCTTGTGCTTCACATGTTCATCAACACATGGAGAATTTACATAATTATAATCAAGGCAACATAATAAAGCTTAAATTTCAAGCTATAAACAAATTCCCAAATAAAGTGCATTATTTTTGCTCCAGATCTTTCACATTGCATGAAATTATACCCCTATTAAAAGAAAAAAGTCACGTTATCCCAAAAGGTGTCTGTGTGATAATATTAAAAATGCCAACAAATTACCACAAGCCACATGGACGCGGACGGGACTCGTATTGCTACGATCGTTTAGATCGAAATGACATGATGAAATCAAGAGTTTCAAACCCATTCCATTTGGTGTGTAGCAGCCTCGGCTGTGGAAGCGGTCAAAGTTACAAAAAATCAAAACTTTCAAAATTTTCCAAAATTTTTTCGATTTTCCAAAATTTTCAGGAAAATTTTCATCATTAGTGACGCCTGAGGAGGCGTTGAAGGCATGGGTGGTGAGAGATGAACATCGAAGATGAATCCAAAGTTTACACGCCGAACACTGAATAGAACGGTCGTTTATGCAACCAACACTTCTCTGACAGACTCCGCATGGGTACAGGAGGTTGCGAGGTGAAGGATGAGGATTGGGATGGATTTCTGCCATGATGAGCAGGAGAAGAATGAGAAGCCGAGGGACAGAAGATGAAAGAAAGTGACCGTAAAGATAAACACGGAAGAAGAGGGATACTTCCTTCATGGCCAACGGAGAAATAGCTTGGCAAAAACACGACGGGGCAGCACATCAACAGACGGCCACTCGGGAAATCGTCTTCTATTTTGACCTGATCCGAAGAACGGGGCGGAAGAAAGGTGCAATCCGGTACATAGTTCGGTCAACTTCAGAAGTGAAATTTATCTCTGAATACAAATTATTGAATCGATATGCTTACGTCGATTTCCTGTCACTTTTCCCACGATCTGTTCTCTAGTTTGCCTGCAAATTCATGTCAAAGATTCATGATGCCATCACAGCTGCTGAGAAGCAGAGCGCCGCACTCCGTACAAGATAGGAGGCTCGCTGTGGTTGTCTGATAGATGATCCCTGTAGTATGCAAGCTAGATTATTTTTGAATAAGATATATCGAAAGATGAAATGAAATACATGTGACTGATCACGATGCAACACATTCACGCCAACGAAAGGCAAAATACAACAAGTGATGGTCCGCTGTTATTAATCCCGTGTTATGATTTGCCTTTTTCGGTTGGAAACTGCATCATAGAATGGATGCGTTATAGATTTTCCGCCCGGTGCTTATAAATCGCAACATAAACTGTGATTTACATTTTCTCATCATGCTATAATTTCCGTATCATTGCTGTGGTTAACAAAATGACAAGTTCCAACTCATCAGTGAACACATTTATTGGCGCATATGTGACTGGTTTGGAGTGTCGAATTCACTATTGATGCAATTATGAAAGATATCCGAAGATATCTAGCGATCGATCACTATCCGGCTAAAATGTTGGTTTTAATTGAGGGATAATTTCAGGAAATTTTATCATGAGTGGGGAAATGTAAAATGCGACATTAGTTTTTCTATATACTTAACTCATTACTTACATCAAAATACACAGCATGTGACACAAAATGCATCAAAGAGCAATATAATATGCGCAGTCTGCAAGACGGAAAATCTATACCATCGGAAAATCAAACTCAAATTACATTTTCCTACTGTGGAAAATCTATCTATGAGTTGTTTCCCACCGGAAAATCTATGTATTGTTCTGTTTCCGATCGGAAGCCAGATACATAGGAAATTCTAAAATATAGCACCGGGATCCAGGATCACAAAAAATCACGGGATTAATCCCGGGATCAAAAAAAGTCGGGATTTTGAAAACCCTAATGTACACATTCATTTTTCAGTCCTTTGGAAAAGTCCTGGGAACTACCCTCTCCATGAATCAAAGAAAAATTCAGGTAGTTGAAATGATCTGATCGATGTCTTGTTTCAATTCAAGCAATCATTGCAGACGGTAAACGGTTTCGTGGAAAAAATCTTAAATTCATGAAAATTAAGTTCATGTTTTATGATTGAACTATCAGAAAATTTGAACTGTCCGAAGCTGCACGCTACACCCTTAGGCTACACAATTTCGACTAACAATCGGGCTAGCTAATAATCGATAGAACCACAGAAATCCAGCTTTCTCGTTATCTATAAGTTATTGGACAGCAGCGCTGTTTGTTGATGATAGAAGGCGCCGATCTATAGGTATGCATTTACAGTGCATGTTTCTATATTGCTAAATTTGAAGAAAAATGAAACCATGAATATTTACTGAGTGTGCCGCATACTAATAGTACATGTATGTTGGTGTATACATGTATATCCTCTAATACATGTATATTGGTGCCAGACTGCCACCGACTGAAAACCGCATTGCTTTGTCAATACTGCGAATGTTCACGACGCAATATATTACGTTTTCAACGTTTCTGACTGTTCTGTAGTCTTACATCCATTGCGCCCTCAAATTGTATAGAAGTAATTTCGAATTGGACTGATTCGTATTAGTAACCTCAATACAGCAAATTGAAGCGGAGGCAACTTGCGCATCTAAATTGGACTTTAAAATATGTTAGTCAAGTCACTTCATCTGGTCCAAGCTCGATAGGCGAATGTGAGAGCATATTTTTGCGACGAAAATCATCTTACTGAATTCAGAAAATTCGTTCTCATGTGGTTTTTCTGTATTTTTGATTCGATTTATGTTTCGTGTATGACTCAACATTCACAATCATCGGTGTATTTGACAAATTTGGCAAACTCATTGTCAAAAGCTAGGGTTTGAATCTTCCTGACGTGGGATCTTTGTTGGGATTTGTCTCAAAGTGAGGCGGAAGAAAGTATACTTTCAGGAATACTTTTCGGAAAGGAGAATTATCATCGACGATTCAAGCTTCATGATTTGCATAAGTTTAAGGTTGTAAACAACATGCCATTCACAAAAAAGGGTTCGTTTGATACTTTTGAATGCAGTGCATTAATTATGGATAAACTAGCCTATTACAAACAGCAGCATACTTGACCATATGAGCTCGCCATTGGTATTCCACCGATTAGATTTATTCAACAAAAAGCAAGCGTCAATTAGCACGATAAATGCACTTTGAAACTGAATAATGAGTATAATCATGATCAATCGATCACTTTTCATAAAAATTTGGATGGATCTGATGGTGCTCGTGTAGTTTTGTTTAAATGTAGAATTTCAACTTTTGATATACTTAACATAGGATAGGCTTGCTTAATGAAATAAAACAAATCGTCAGACTAATAATCAAAAGCAGTAGTATGCATATTCTTCCAATTCTTCAGTGTATATGAAATCATCCATCGCACCGTTTTACAGTATCTGATCCACAGAATTAAATATTTTGTGATCTGATCAGTATGATTTTGCTATGGATTTAGTACATGAGTTAATATTAGTACAAAGATTAGACCTAAAATGTTTTTTTAATTAAAATGTTTCTTTAGGAACCATCCTCCATGATTAGATTGATCAAGTATGGCAAGGTGAATGTAGGATTATTGATCAGTGACCTTGACCATAGAACAAACTAAGTTATTAATAAATAAGTAATAATAAGAATAAATGAGTTATTCTTCTGCTTTGCGTGGAAAATCAGATACATCATTGTATTGTCAACCGCAATCGGACAACGTTATCTCCTGAAATTCATTTTAAAATTGAAAAGACCTTCCGCGACACATTGGGCAAAAAACATAACTCATCAAGCCAGAGATGTATATATGAATATTGAACTCGGGATATTCATAACAGTGAGAGTAAATCGATGCAATAATCACCAGGATAAATCAGTTCGATTTGTTCGGTGTAATGGCGCATGCTGTACTGTACATGAACTCATGTCAACAATTGACTACTAGGCCTATTTCCTTGAAGTTCTAGAGCTTTAATTTGAAACTGTCTACAAAAATATCACAATTGCTAAATTTCAGACCACAGTCCATTCTTCACACTTAGCAAGTCGTGTATCCCGAGTTCTATATCATAACATTCAAAGACATCCCTGCTCAAACCTAAGTTTGAAGAATGGGGTTTCAGGAACCTTGCTTTATCGGTAGCCTACACATATGAAAGAAAAGTTCATGTACAACTATTCTCATTATTGCTACTAATTTTCAGTCAATCGCGATACTGTGAAAGTATTTAGCACCTATAGTTCCTACAACTTAAAATCATACAAGGAAAATGACAAAAAAAGATGACATTTTTCAAAGACAAAAACACCGAATATTGCTGCTGATATTAATTTTGAAAAAAATGTCAATATGTTCAAAAGAGTGTGATAGAGACCCAAAGTTTTGGAGCCCTTTGTACTATAACTGAAGGAATCTCACGGCCTGACCTTGCTCGACATTAAGCATTATTGAAACACTTGCAAAATGCTCATGTGAGACAATATGCCTTTATATCATCGATTTTAATCTTCGATTTTTTAACCTCTATCGACGATTAATGGTAGTAAGGAAGTGACAAACACCAGATAGCGCAAGATGGCCGCCATCGCTGACGTCCCCCCCCTCTGGAACGACAGTGTCGTGGTGTGCCGGCCAGGTTGGTTGGCGTTCACACAATGTTCGCTGACTCCCCCCCCCTCTGGAACTACCGAGTGTCGTGGTGGACTTGGGCGACCGCCAGGATTAGTCTTGAGGCTATAGTGTGTGATGTTTTTCGTGCTGAATGTTGGGTTGTAAAATGGGCTGTTTCGAGTGGAAGGAGTGGTCGGATGAGAAAACGGAGGCCAGATTCGGATTCAGCGTGAAATTCTGCATCGGTATGGTGAATTTGAACGCCATCGGAGAGAAAAAATTTTCGCTGACGTCCCCCCCCCCTCTGGACAGCTCGCTTCGATTTTGGCTTCCAGTGGACGGATTTAGTCGTGCCATAGCTCGTTTGAAAGCTAAGAGTGAGACAAATTCACTGAAAGAATCGGCTTGTTCCTATCTGTCTTCGTTTAGATGTGAGACGCCATTTAAGATTTTGGGACATTGGCGAAAAACGACAGAGTTAGAATTTGGGACGTTTTGGGCTGTAGTTTCAAAACGAAGCATCGGATTGGAAAACGGATTTCATATTTGGAATCAGCGTGAAATTCTCTATCTGTATGGTGAGTTTCATGTCAATCGGAGAGTTTCAAGTCAATCGGAGAGAAAAATTCTCAACATTTTTCGGAAAAACGAGTTAGAATTTTTGCGATGGCTGCCTACTGTAGAGCCAAAACGAAGCATCGGATGAGAAAACGGAGGCCAGATTCGGATTCAGCGTCAAATTCTACATGGAAATGGTGTATTTCCAGCTCAATCGGAGCACTAGAACCGGAGATAGACGGGTTTTTAGTGTTTGGATGATGGGTATTACGTCATCACTCATCAGCTGATCGCCACACACTATAATAAGCTGGGAACCGACAGAGACTTTTCATTTAGAGGAGAACGATTGTCAAAGGTAGGTCGTTTCTCTGAGCTCCGATGATAGCTTCGGACATTCCAAATTCCGAGTTTCTATAAGAAACCGACTTAGAAAATTTCATTGCTGATATCAGCTAAGTCGTCAGACTTAGAGGTTAGCCTGGAGATGGCCTTCGTCTCCAGGCCATAAAAGACTCCAAAACTTTAAAGGCTTGTAACTTTGCTTCTACAAGTCCGTTTGACTTGATTCAAAAAAGGTTCGGTCGCTATTGACCTGCCCTAAGTGACAGACTACTTATAAAATTTCATAAGTAGTGCTAAAAAGTTGAAAAATTTAAATTCGCTATTTTTGGCAATTTTCGGGGTTTTCAAACCTTCTGATTTCAATAAAGACCTTTATAAAGTTGTGGGAGGCGAGCTTCGGCTTGGAATTTGCAACCTTTGTAAACAATCCACTGGTTTTCATGTCAAAATCGGGGTCCGAATACCAACACAGTGATATGACGCACGCTCTGTCCGCGGGAGGTTGGATTTGTCGGCCGAGGCCTTGGAGTTGGGATAAGATCCCCTCTGAGTAATGCCTGTAACGGATTCAAAGGTTCGACACTTTCCACCAATCTCACAATTTAGCTGTATGATTATAAAAATGACTGTCAATGTCGCCTGTTAGTAATTCTATTTCATCCTTCCTTTACAGATATATAAGTTACAAAATGGGAGGAAATTCAAAGTTTCATTTTAAAAAGTGTCTATGTGGCGAAGTCAAGCGAGGTGGCGAGTTGAAGCGCCATTTAAATAAATTCCCCGACTCTCCCGAAGAGCATAAGGACGTCGCTGTGGTGAGCGGATGCACATCATGTATGAAATTCGTCAGGGGAAACCTGAACGAGTTTTTCTATAAGACGCATTCAACATGTCTCATTAAGAAGGTGAAAAATTATACCACCTCAGAGGTTGCATTAGCCATCACCCCACTTTTTGAAAAACCTAATCAAGATGAGAAGACAGAGACGCATGCCTCAGAGGTTGGGAAGGTCATCATCCCAGCGGTTGAAAGACCACAAGTTGACCTAGATGCGGAGACAGAGCTGCAGATGGCAGTTCAAGCCATACAAGACTGCAAGAATGAGCAGCCAACGACATCTCACCTCAGCTCTTCTAGCTCTGAGTCGGAAATCTCCGAATCTGAATCGGAAACGGAAGAGGCGGTCGTCCTTAACAAACCCGAGGAGGCTATCATAGCTCCTAAACCCGATAAGACGATTGTGAAGAGTCGGGCAGTGCCAGCGCCAAAAATGCACTCCTCACCTAAAAAAGGGAGAGGTATCAAAGCCCATGCCAAGCGGTGGGCTAAGGATGATGATGTGGCGAGGGTTAGCCAAGAGTATGCCATTAAGAAGCTGAAGGGTGAAATGACCCGTTATAAAAACGAATGCTCCGCATTAAGGGATGAGAATTTTGAACTCAAAAAGCAGGTGGCGGAAATTAGGAGTCTTAAGGCTCAAGTATTAAAGTTGGAAGGTTTCCAAAAGAGAGCTCTAGCGAGTGAGAGTCGCGTAGAGGATCAGGCCACATGCATTAAGAATATGAAGGCGAAGGAGGCGACGCTCAAACTCCAACATGAGCAGGAGAAGATGGCTCTTCTTGAGGCGAAGAATAACGCTGTCAAGGAGAGAAGAACAACGCTCCACCTCCCCGTAGTCGGTAGCAAAATTATCGACGATGTAATAATGGAGTCGGAGGATTTGGATGAAACGAGCGAGTGCTATGAAGGAGCAATGCCAGATATTCGCTGTCTCCACATAAGCATTAAACACAATGGTGACATTCAGGAATTGCGCCATCGTAAGCGAAAGTTGCCGGCCAAGTACCTGCCTCAGCCACCACCATCGAAGGTTCAACGAACCGGTTGAATTGAATTATGGTAAGTTAATATCATCTCTATCACTTGAATATAATTTCATCTATTTTCTTTCTATTTTTCAGATGCGACGAGAGCGAACCAACGGCTCTCATAAGGGCCACCATGGGGCAAGATTTGATAGAACCTCCTCGCGGTTTGCCCTGGGCAGTCTTCGGACTGGCGAATACTATCATTAAGTTGAATCTGCTATCAGTCAACTTGAACGTTATGCAGTCGATTGCTATCCCTGAAGCATTCTGATTCTCTGTTGAGCAATTCATTGTTGAAAACCCTATATAAGCCAGAAGATTGTAGCGCTTCTCATTCAATTTCAAGTCACGATGGAAGCAACGTCTCCTGCCAACAACATTCCCGTCTTCATCGATGAAGACAACGCCATTCCCGAGTTCGTCATCCTCGACGAGTGGGATGAGGAGGATGAGAAGAAGGGGAAGATCAATAGGATCGTTTGGACGGATGGGGTGTGGACTCCAAATACCACTCGCATCCGAAAGGTTCCAGATGCACCAGCACGACCTAGGCGGTATAGGGTCTATGACAACCTAACCGTCATACCCATTGACTATTCCAGCCAATAGTCAACTTAAATTCACACCCCGAGAATGAACCATCGGCTCTCTTAAGGGCCACCATGGGGCAAGACATGATAGAACCTGCACGCGGTTTGCCCTGGGCAGTCTTCGGACTGGCGAATACTATCATTAAGTTGAATCTGCTATCAGTCAACTTGAACGTTGCAAATGAAGTTCGGTGTAATACTTCCTTTCGACGGGCGTTCCTGTAAAGGGCGGCGGTGAAACCGTAGCTATGTATACCGCAAGGGACATTCGGCAATGGTCAATCTTGTTAAACCTCTCTGCGTCATGTTTGCAAGTGATTGCCTCTGTCTCAACGTAGTATGCATTCGCGCCAGGGCGACATTTAGCCAACTGTCGAAGGTTGCCTAAAACTTTCCATTGCATACGTTATGAGAACCATGAGTTCTACCTGTCTCTATCAATGAGACGAATTGATGAATGGAATGAAATGGGAGGACACTCACGCGCCACACGCAGCATAACACACTTCTCTCTTCCGCAATCTAACAAGCTCTTTACACATGGATCGCAGTCGATTGCTATCCCTGTATCAGAAGTGTAAGCTATCTTAATTTTATTTAACACTATTTCATCTACCATCATCGCCCATATGAAATGTTATAAGATTTACAAGTTAGACTAAGCGTGCTACTATTTCCAAATGAAAAAGTATACATGATTAAATCATCCACTGAAGACCCATTCAAGTAAGTCAGTATGAAAGCAAAGATAATACGAAATAAAAATTTATTATGGCATGTATTTCAAAAGGTCTTCATCGTCAATATCGTCCCAGAGTCTGACTTCACATAGACAACAAAAACAGTTCAGCTGCTTTAATCGTTCTTCCACTGCGAGCCTCACTTTGTCAATATACTCCCACTCTGCCATAGTTCGTGGCTGGGAGTTAGGGGTGTACCACTCTCATAATTGGTGGAGGAATTTCGTGCTGGTGATCTCCATCACATCGTCAGTATCGTACTGGAGATACTTCCACCTCACGTCTGTTAAGTCGGGACACTCCTTCTCACATACACTCTCCTCTTCGTCATCCGCTGGTAATGATAACTTTCTGATATTGTCCAGTCGGTACACCTTCTCTACCTTCCCCTTCGTTGGAGCGTTTGGTGCAACGAGCGCCTTTGGTGTTGAGCATGGAGAAGAGAATTTTGTATTTGGTGTTGTCGGAGGGCTTGTCATGTTGACTGTGAATAATGACTTTGAAATGTTTTCTAATTCTTAAGTATCAACAAGCAACCAATCAGAATGAACAGCCAATGAATGATGAATATAAAAGTATATATGTAAAGTGACATCCGTATCATTTCGATCTGTCTTTGAGACGTATAAGTGAAGTGTTCTCTAGCGAATTCTGTTATTATTTGAGGTGTACAAGTGAACTGCTATCTCGTGAATTCCAAATTTGAGTGAAGTCTCTATCTTGTTGAAGTATCAACCTTAAACTTGATTTCGTTGAAATGGTAAGTTGAAGATTTCCTCTCTCATCTCCCTCAAACGTGTGGCTAATAGCATCTTCCTCAATTTCAGGCATCAACTTCATCACCAACGCCCTCCCTTCTCGAGGAAAGTTTAGAATTATTGAGTCAAGGTAGGTTGTAACAATACACTGAGGCTTGAACAGAGATGATAGAATGATTTCTCTTTCAGGTGATGTGAGTTCCACCTCAGAACTGTCGCGACATGACAACGAGTGGGAATGTGCTGACTGTGGGCACATCTTCACGAGGAAATGGGATCTCACCCGACACATCAAGCGAGGTGTTTGTCGACCTAAGCCGGCATCAATCTCCGAAGGTGGGGATGATTCTGTTAACGTCGTCTCCTTTTCTTGCGACTTGTGCGCTCAGTCTTTCGAGACACGTTTTGAACTATCTTCGCACAGACTTCAACATACACACACGAACGATACCTACACCAACGGTACCTCCTCTATCCGACTCACTGAAGTGTCCATAAATAATTTAGTGATGAACTACCAGATGGACTCCTCAGAAACCATTGCTAACTTTGAGGAATGGTTTCATCAAAATTCATCTTTGATTGGTGCGCTCTTCAACAATTTAGACAATTTTAGGATGAAGGCGCTCATCTATCTTAAAATAAAATATGTAAAAATCGACCACCATACTGGACAAATAATAGAGAGGTTGGAGTTTCACATACCCTCCTCTCCTGCAACCGAGGTTGTAGACTATAACGAGCGCGATAGCGGTCTCATTTTTGACGAATTGAGTCCGCCTTATTTAAAATCAGTTTATTAGGAAATCATAGTGGTCGAGGCTCCTTTAAACTTCCAAAAAATTTAAAAAACGAAACAGCAGTAGTAGTAAGCAAAACTCCACTTCTGGACCGCGCAAGATGGCCGCCATCGCTGAGTCCCCCCCCCTCTGGCACGGCAGAGTGTCGTGGTCGGCCGCCGTGGTGCTTCGTGTCTGAGCCCCCCCCCTCTGGAACGACAGAGGTTGTGGTCTGTCGTGGTGTGCCGGCCAGGTGGGTTCACGTTCACAACATGTTCGCTGACGCCCCCCCCCCTCTGGAACGACAGAGGTTGTGGTCTGTCGTGGTGTGCCGGCCAGGTGGGTTCACGTTCACAACATGTTCGCTGACTCCCCCCCCCTCTGCAACGACAGAGTGTGAGACTCGGGTGAGTTGGTCCGACCGCCTGGTTGACGTGGGCGACCGTCTAGGTTGACGTGGGCGACCGCCAGGATTAGTCTTGAGGCTACAGTGTGTGATGTTTTTGGTGAAATCTGCTGAATGTTGGGTTGTAAAATGGGTTGTTTCGAGTGGAAGGAGTGGTCGGATGAGAAAACGGAGGTCGGATTCGTGTTCAGACGTGAAATTCTCTATCAGTATGGTGAGTTTCAAGTCAATCGGCGAGAAAAAATTTTCAACAATTTTCGAAAAACGACAGAGTTAGACTTTGGGACGTTTTGGTGTGTAGCGCCCAAACGAAGCATCGGATGAGAAAACGGAGGCCAGATTCGGATTCAGCGTGAAATTCTGCATCGGTATGGTGAGTTTCAAGTCAATCGGAGAGAAAAAATTTTCGGCTGACGTCCCCCCCCTCTGGACAGCTTGCTTCCAGTAGACGGATTTTGTCGTGCGATAGCTCGTTTGAAAGCTAAGAGTGAGACAAATTCAGTGAAAGAATCGGCTTGTTCCTATCTGTCTTCGTTCAAAAGTTAGAGCGGTTACAAGATTTTAGGTCGGAGCTCGCTCACCTGAAAAAATCCTAAGTGTTAGAGTGGCTTTGTATGGGTAAAATTTTGAAAATTTTCCAAAGTGTGGAATTTCGACCTGGGACCGTCACCAAAAACATTTTTCATCAAATTTCACTGACCCCACCACGACCCCCCCCCCCCCCCTCCCCGACCCAACCCCCCCCCCGACCACCCCCCCCCCCACCCCCCCCACCCACCCCCCCCCCCACCCCCGACCCCCACACCCCCCAACCCCCCACCCCCCCCCCCACCACCCCCACCCCCCCCCCCCCCCCCCCCCCCCCCCCCCCCCCCCCCCCCACCCCCCCCCCCCCCCCCCCCCCCCCCCCCCCCCCCCCCCCCCCCCCCCCCCCCCCCCCCCCCCCCCCCCACCCCCCCCCCCCCCCCCCCCCCCCCCCCCCCCCCCACCCCCCCCCCCCCCCCCCCCCCCCCCCCCCCCCCACCCCCCCCCCCCCCCCCCCCCCCCCCCACCCCCCCCCCCCCCCCCCCCCCCCCCCCCACCCCCCCCCCCCCCCCCACCCCCCCCC